>VZRF01006108.1:1346110-1547664 GCA_013396875.1 Vireo altiloquus
GGCCGGGGGCAGGACAGGGGGGCCCCGCCGCATCCCGCCTGCCTCGTGTGCGGGGAATGTTCCCAGCGACCCGACCCGAGGGCAGCCATCCGGCGGGAGAAACCCGCTCTCCGCCACCGAGAAGGGGCGGTCTCGGGGCAACCCTCCCGGGCGGCCCCCGCGCCCTCTGTCCGCGGCTGACTCAGCCGGCGGCGCTGCCCCGCGGCCNGTCCCGCAGAGCGCTCCGCCGCCGCGGCCCCGCCGCCGCTGGAGTCACCGCCGACTCGAGGAGGAGGAAGACAAGATGCCGGGGGGACGCTGAAAGGTGCGTCCCCTGCTCACCCCCGCCCGCTTTCATGGGCTCTTTCCCTGACTCCCGAGCGTGTCTGGCTCTCCTCCGGGGACTCTCTGGGGCCGGGTCCCGGGCTCCCCCGGCTCTCGTGGCCCCGGGGGATTGCCGAGGGCTGCCCTCTGTGGCCGTGCCCGGGGGCGGGCGGGGGCTCCGCTTTCGGCCATGTTCCGCAGCCCCCACTGCCCGCGCCCTCCCCGCCTGACCTTCGGCTTAAGGGCTCTCTCCCTTTCTCCGGGAGGGTTCAGGAAAATCCCAAATGCAAAAGAAAACTGGAGTGGGCTGCCCTTAGCCCACATGCTAGAAAGTGTTACAAATTCATCACTCGCTTTCTCTCTTCCACTGCGATTGTACAAACAGTTGTACTTTTTACGTTGAAGTCTGGCAAATTTTAGTCCAAGACTGGTGCGGCGCATCGGAGATGTGGCGTTGGAAGGAGCCTGCGGCTGTAGGCGACAGGGGTGCTCTCTCCCCCTCCCAGTGGGTCTCTGCTCTTTGGGGGTGCTGCAGGCCCTGGCACCCAGGCGTGAAGGGGCAATGCATTCCTCCCAGCTCCAGACTTCTCTTTGCCCCACTTGGTGAAGTGTTGTTGAGTTAGAAAGACTCAAAGTCTGCAAACACTTAGAGAAGTAGTTTCGCTGAAGTGTTTGTAGGATCAGAACCAAAGTGTCTTGTGATGCTTATCTGTTCTGCTGCACCCTCTTGGGATGCCACCAGCACAGGTGATAAAGGGAAGAGCCTATACAGGTGACTGTGAACTGGGCTTCTTCTGATAAAGGAAATGAAAGAGCTAGATTAAGAGTGGTAGAGAAATGCCTGAAGGATCAGCTGTACGTCAAGAAACTGTAAAATGTTTTATTTCGTAGTGAGGCGTTTGTGTAAGGAGAATTGGCCTTCTTGTTGCATTTATTATGCTAAAAGTTTGATAAAAAGTTTTCGAAATATTTCAATCCTCCACATTTGTATGATGAAAGTTCACTAAATATTTCCATGCTTTACATTTGTATATTTGAAAGAGGATCAGAGAACCTGCCAGTTCTGAAGCAGCCACTTAATAATCATTGCAGAGCAGTGACTATTATGTAGTTTAAGAAGTCATGTCTTTCCAGCTACAAATAATCACCTCTGACCTGTGGTATCGCATCCCTTGAAAAGTCAAAGGCAAACAACCAGTGTTTGTGATCGTTACAAAAACACCTAAGCAGATCTGTGAGCAATGAAGCATACAAGGTGAAACCAGAAACAGACACAATATTTTGTGTATTAGGAAGTGCTCAAGAGAAATTCCCAAGTCATAAAAGAGCATGTCCAGTCTGCATAAATTTGCACAAGATTACTGAAAGTCTTGGCTTCCTTAGTCATCTATATAGAATTCATTCTTGTTCTGTCGTATTGAGGTAGTAATCTCAGATTCTGTAGTAAGTTCATTCATGTTTTCATACATGGTTAAAAGTTTGTTATTAAGATTTTGTGACTGTAGGCCAGGCAGTGCAGTTCCTGTCCCGTCAGTTAACATTGATTTCATGTGATGCATCTTATCCAATAAAAGTGTGATGTTCAAACCAGAGCTCCAAGACATTAAGCAGGAAAAAAACGCCACAAGGGAAAACTTTTAGATCAAGAAACATGAAAACCCTACTACAGAAGAAAAAATTTCTCAAAACTGTGTTTACTGGAGATCATAGAGCAAGTTCATGAAAGAGATGATAAGGTAATTTGAGATTTGGGAGATTTGTAATATGAGAAAAAGAAATTCTCTCTGTTTAGGTTATCCAAAAGAATGTCATGAGACAGTTTGAGCACTATTTGTAAGTACCTGTTGAAGTGAGTATTTCTTTTAACAAAGGGCTGTTTTATGAGAAATATGAATGTTAAGATCCACTAGTGACTAGAACCTGCACTGAAATCCAAAATAGAAGCAAGGCACATATTGAAAAGTGACAGTTGTGACTATTCATGAAAGATTGTAGATTTATAACCCCTGGAAACATTTTGCCTAAGTTAGCAGCTCTTCTTTTTTTGGAGAAGAGCAGCTATAATTTAGCAATAGTTCTTGGATTTGAAATGAAAATTAGTTAAAGGAAAACTTCAGTTATAAAGGAGGCGAAAAATAATGAATCTATTGTTTCATTAGAAGTCTGTGATTTGCATAGGGATTTTTCTCATTAAGCATTAACACTAAGGGGTTTTTAAGTGATTGTCTTAATTTATGTGCATATTTACAAAAGCATTTCTTTAAGAGTGTTTTTTTTTAAAAATGCTGATGGCTACATTTCAGAACATGGGTTGTCATTTTGTTTCCTGTTTCTACAGCCCTTACTGCAAAATGGATTTTGGGTCATGCTATGACTCTTAAAGTTTATAAATGATGATGCGTGTTATTAGCAATAATTCACATACTATTTTTTTTTTTAATATATTTCTTGAAAATAACAGTAACTGAAACATTGGAACAAATCATGCAGCTCCAGTGAGGACAGACTTACTCTCATGCCTGTTCACAATGCAGCCATTGATGGTTTCATTGAGCAATGGCTATCATTTGATTGTGCAGACAGCAGGTTAACAGCTGTCTGTACCTTTAATATGCAGTCTGATTCATTTGTAAATAACACTTTTCATCACGTCTCTGCTTTAGAAAGCTGTTAGCATGCTAACATGAAATCCATGCTTTTCCTTAATTTTGTCCCTTCCTGAGCCTTCTTAATCATTTAGAAGAGAGGTGTTGCACATGTGCTTGAGGGCCTCCATGACTGAGTACGTATTATGTGAGAGCAGTCCAGCTTACTCTGCATACTGCTTTATTTGTCTTGGCAAACCTATATATATATATCTGCTTGTGGGTGGGGTTTCCCATAGTCATGGTTCTGCTAGATATTGGTCATATTTCACTCCTTGATTTTTTTTGAGCAAAATGTCTATCTGCTGGAACAAGACCTGTGCTTAAGAGCTGAGGGTAAAGTACTGACAGATTTTCTATTAATTTTCTATACTGGAAGGTCTCTAATATTTTTCTTTTTTTTCGAGGCACAGAATTTTGGTTTTACGTGAAACAAAAGTTAATTTGTAAATATGTCGATGTGGGATCAAAGTTTGATCCTCTGTTTTCCCATACTCTGTCATCTCTGTGCAAGACATTATTAATGTCACTGATTTTAAACTAGGCCATCCACAGTACTTTCTTCTTAACTGCCCAGTCATTCATAAATAATCTGACATGTTCAAGCAAGAGCTTCATGTGGCAGCACTTACTAAAAACTTGTAAGCTACAAGAGCTAAGAGGAACGAGCTCAACTCCCCACCAGAATCATCCTTCTTCCAGAGTCTGCTACATTACTCCAATTTATCAAGTGTCAGTGACAGTGCCACAGGTAATACCAGCTCTTTCAGTAAATGATTTAGAGCAGCAGGGACACAAACATTGTGGAGTATGTGACATGCCCCATGGAGCTGCCTCCTGCATTCTTTACATCCGAAACTCAGGTGTGTTTGGCTTAACATTTGGGTATACAGACAGTGCAGGCTTGAGTCTTATACAAGGAAGTGTATTCTGTGGGCCAGTACTGTGACATTTTACTCACAGTAGTCTGAGGCACATCAAAACAGTTTAAATAGGTTGTCCACTGTGGCATACTTTTTATTCTACATTGCTATCAGTAAGCAGTGTTTAATAACTTGTTGCAACATTTTCAATGGTGTGTCCTCATTAAAAGAAAACTGCATATACTATTGTATTTGAGTTGAGTTGTAACATTTCAGAAGTAATTAAATATTAAATACTCAGATATTTTCAGTATTCTTATGTTACTCATTTCAATGTTTTAAATGAGACAAAAAGTAGAAACACTGAGAGTGAACTTGAAGCTACCATTTGAAAATATTTATTTTTGGGGTAATGGTTTTATTCTATTAGTATGCACAAGTGCTGCATAACTTGCATCTAATAATAGTGTGTTTTCTTAAACAGATGACTCTCCAGTTGCGTTGACCTTGCCTTGTGTAGTAGGACCTTGCTGTCTGCTGTTTCAGACAATGCTCTGATGTGAGATCTCTCCTCCCACAGTATTTTTCTCTGTCTGTGCTACAGCATACAGCAAGAATGCTGCTGCACTGATCTTTGGTATTTGAGGTTTTTGTTACACTGCATCTTCTTTCAAACATTTTCATAATGCATTCCTTTACTCCAAGTATAAAACTCTGTTGCTTGGATTAGGTTAATTTCTTTCTGTAGTGGTACAAATACCTTTCAGCAGTGTTTTGGGGAAAACCAACTTGGTTTCCCTTTGGAATTTAGCAAGATGAAAAGGGGTCATACCAGACCAGCTACTGCTTTGTGCACTACCGACAGTTCACATGAAAAAACAGCTTCTGGATTTCTTGAGGAACTTTTTTGATGTGAATACCTCCTTTTTAATTCCGTTAGGGTTCTGGATTTTTAGCTATGTACCAAATTGCCAGGGAGAAAGAAAACCTAGTGTTTTAATATCCAGGCTGGTTTGTGTTTTGAAGATGGTATTCTGCTTATGTTCTAATTTTAGGTAATTTTCATACTCTGACATTTTTCAAAGATGTATTTTCAACCAGTTAGTTATTGATCAGTTTGGACAAGTATGTTAAAATTTGTGATCAGATTGTTGCATTGGTGGGCAGAGATTTCTAATAATTGGTTAGTATTTTTCTAACTTTTTCTAGAAATAGTCACACTTTCGGTGACTTTCAAGTGTATCAGATGTTCTGTGAGTACATGCATTGTTTCTACTGAAAGCTGTGGGAAAATAACCTCATTGCAGATATTTCTTGTGAAAGCTTTATGTTTCTGATCACTCAGTGTGCGCCCATTTTAGTTCAGCAGACTGACGGGAAGCAGTAAATATAGAGGAGTATCTCTGCAAGGCTGGAGCCCCTGGATTTCTGACTACAGGAGGGGCTGGCAAGCAGGTTGAGTCCGTGCTTGGTTTGGGAGTTCACTCTGTAGCTGTGCCACGGGGCACGATTTTTTAACATATTGAGTGGCGAAGGTGTCAAAGAGGACCAGGCAGATAATTCTTCTTGAAGTCTTTTGTTTTATGGTACTTCTGCATTTTATAGGTGAAGAATATTTCTTAATATGGCTCCTTTAGAGCCCTTGAAGATTTTCGGTGTAGCATGAATAGTCTGTTGTTTACATTTTTACCCCCAAACAACATACAAAAAGGGGAGAATCTTGCGTAATTACCTTTGTTTTGTTATGATTGCACCTTTTTTGTTTGTTTCTGTTTTTCTTAATAATCAATTTATGGAATAGACAACAAAAAAGAAACAATAAAATCAAGCAGTTGGACACCTGTTGGAAATATTTTTGTCTTAAGAGCCACTCAAAATGTTGCTGTCATTATTGATTTGAATATACATCTATTCTCATTCTGTGCTTTAATTCAGAAAAGTATAAGCAAGAAGTTCAACTTCAGTAGACTTAGAAATGTCTAAGGGAGAAACAACATAAAAATGGATGCTTTCATATGTGTGTCATTTACTAAAACCTCCATGACAATCCCGCTTAGAGGCATTCCTAATATCATTAGCCTGGGTAATTTAAATATTTAAGTACAATTATAGTGTTTTAATTTTTTTTTTGTGGTGGATTTAGAAAGTAGCTATCAGTATTTCATCATCTCATGAACTTATGTTAGCTTAGGCCAAGTCCATGTAGCGTTGGGTGCTGATGTTTTCATTGTGATACTTGTTATGCCTTTGTCCCCCTAATTAAAACAGATTTCAGAGACTGTATGACAAGATTCCAATACGTGGTTAAAGTAATTTGCAGTATGAAACAGAATTGTTTATTAATTCTTTAATTATTTTTTTTAGATGTGTTGAGTTGAAGAAAAAGGTGGGGTTTTTTTACCTAAGCCAAACTAGCCTTCTTGGTACTTAAGCAGAAAACATTTGTAGATAAAGAGCTAAAGTTGAATCTAGTTTGGAAATACATTTGAGCCCTGAAATGCGCTGTTCAGTTGTTTCCATTCTCATCTCACTTTTCTGAAAGAAAAGTTAAGTGTATACGTAGTATCCTGGTGTAGGAATGTTGTGGTCATTAAAAATCTAGCTTTAGCAGCCAGTTTCACTGTGGAGAAAGAGTATAATATTAATACTGTTTGTTCTTTTTTGTTAAGCAGATATCGTCAATTACCAATCTATTTGCGCAGATTAAATTTGTTTATATCTAGTTATGGAAACATTTTGGATTTGCTATAAGGAAAGAGTATTCTTGTAAAATGTTAGTTTAAGCTCATGACTAAGAAGGCATTTATGAGTCTCTTAAATTATTCAATGCCTTTTTTTTGTTCTTAGTGGTCAGCTGAAATTTTTTCTTGTTCCAGCAAATTCTGAGCTATGGCAAAAGTTTTTAGCTGGATCCCCGTGTCACTCAATTATGAACACTTCTTGGAAGAATGTTTTGCTTGCTGTGATTATGTTTGTACAGCAAATTCTGGAACTTTGTATACTGGTTTGGCACAGCCTGGTTTTGGATAGCAGGGGTGCCACAGATGGCTTCTGTGAGGAAGCTGCTGGAAGCTTCCCACCATGTCCGGCAGAACCAATGGCTGATGGCTCTGAAGATGGACATGCTCTTGGCCAAACTGGGCCAGTGAGAGAGGTTGGTAATGCCTCTGTGATGACAGATTTAAGAAGAAAAATCAAAGTCACAAGGTTTTGGATTCTACCCTGAGAAGGGGAGGAGGTGAGAACATGTGAGGGAAAACAACATGGTGACACCAAGGTCAGTGAAGGAGGGGGAGGAGGTGCTCCAGGCGTGCAGAGCTGAGATGCCTCTGCGGGCTGTGGTGAAGACCATGGTGGGGCAATTGTCCCCCTGCAGCCCATGGATCCACATGGGATGCAGAGATCCACCTGTGGCCCGTGGTGGAGATGCCCATGCCAGGGCAGGTGGATGCCTGGACGAGGCTGTGTTCCAGTGGAAGACCTAGTGGACAGAGAGGGCCCTGCTCCCAGGCTGGAGCAGCCTGTCCTTGGAGGACTGCACCTCATGGAAAGAGAGAGCCAGGGCGCAGCAGTTTTGGGAGGACTCTGTGCCCGAGGGAGGGGCTCACGCTGCAGCAGGTGTGGGGTGGCTGCTGCTCCTGAGAGGGGACCCACGCTGGAGAGGTCCATGGAGAACTGTCTCCTGTGGGATGGACCCCATGGCCTCACAGAGGAAGGCTCCTCTCCTGGAAAAGCGGATGACCTGACCAAACCCCCATGCCCTGTCTCCCTGTGCTGTTGGTGGGAGGGGCTGGGGGGTGGAAGGTGTTCTAAGGGCTTATTTAATTCTCATTATCCTCCTCTGATTCTGTGAGTATTTAATTCGCAACTTAAGTTGAGCCTGTTTCACCCTTGAAGTGTTTTTCCTGGTCCTTATCTCACTCATGAAGCATTCATTAATTTTTTTTCCTTCTCCCTCCTCTGCCCAGCTGTGGCAGGGGAGGGTGAGCGAGTGGCTGTCATGGGTGCCTGGTGCAGGGCCAGTGTCAAACAACAACACTCTGTCTTAAAACTTCTTATTTCTGTGTAGTAGGAGATATAAGGACTTGAGGGATCAGGGAAAATAGAGTCTTGTTTAAAATTTTGTAGATTCATTTGTATAAAGGAATACGAATACCTTGGGAGTCAGCAACATTTTGGGTTGTAAATGGTCCTTCTTCTTTACAAAGATAAGGAAATACTAAAATTTTAATTAACTTTGGGAGAATTAGAAAAATAATTGGGTGATTTTTGATATTAATAAACGGATAATATCTACAATTGAGATGTATTTTCAGTGTTTTGTCTAGTCATTCCAATCCCTTCTGGAGGCATTCCAACAAACTGATTTTAATATGAAAAATGTGTTGTCAGCACCAACTGTTTAGAGCATCAAATTCCAAATTCTCATTACCCTTCCCCTTCTATTATTGGTATGGCTTAAAATTAATAAGTGTAGAATCTTCCTTTTTGTCTTAAAATTCTTAGACCATTATTGTTCTCATTTTCATCTTGCTTTTATTTATAAAGGTTCTGTTTTTAAGGTTGAGATTATGAATAATTATATTACCAGTACAACTGTTAATCATATAATAGTACAACTAGGGCTTCTGGAAAAACAGTGCCTTTCTGAATACCTGACTGTAAGAATTGGCAATACTGAGAAGTCTCTTCAGAAATTTATTCTTTGTACTTTGTGAACTGTGATTCTAGATTTGCAAGCCAGGTTCAGTAGTGATGTGTAGAAATAAACAGTTCCCTAGACAGCAGGCTGTAAAACAGGTCAGTGTTAAAATATGCAGTAACATCTTTTAAATGTCTGTATAGTATTAGACTACTATGCCTGCCTAAATTCTCTTTCAGGATTCAGATCATAACATCTGTTTGGAGTTTTGTTACCTGATAGGTGTAGGAATAGTAGAGATGCACAGACAGTTATGGATTTTCTGGAGGTCTTCACTTCCACCCTCCCAGAAGAGGCAAGTTTGTGTATTCTGTTAAAATTTGCAAATGTCTTCTACTCTGCCCAAAGCTTACCTTCATGTTTGTGTCATCCCCTTGTTTTGTTCCACATACCCTTTATTGTCTTAGGCAAGTTGATAATGAAAATGTCTATGCTGAACAGTCAGTTGTCCTGTTGGCTAGGTACAGAAAGCTGATTTTGAGGTTAAAATTTGAGGATGAAAGATATTGTACCACAGTTACAACAGTACAGCACAGTATTATCCTGTATAGCAGCTTCAGTGCACCCCTGAACTTCATTTCAACTGTAGTGCTTTATAGAAAGCTGCACAGAATTGACTTATGAGTTAGTGGGAGAGCTGTAAAAATATTTGAGGAAGGTGTGTGCACAGATTTAAAGCAAAGAAAATTGTTTGGTATGACAGCATTGGAGCTCTGAGGTTGCTGTTGCAAAGAGTGGAAAGCCCTAAACAAAAGAAGAAAAAAAAGCATCTTTCATTTGCTTGTTCTTGCTTGAATTTACAGTTGGCAAAACTCTCCCATACATTTTCTGCACATTTGAGTCAAGGAAATCAGTGGATAATTTAAAAAAAAAAAAAAAAAAAGCCTTTGTGTCCTGGTTTTCCCGCCTTACCCATTTTGCTTACAATAAAGCTCTATCCTGTGAGTAACCATATGCATCCCAATAAAGGTTTTAAAGTTTGAATTGAGACAGAGACTGTCTCAGCTTTTGGCCAGCAAATGCAAAGAAAGTTGGCCATGTTCCCTCTATTTGCCAGAAAAGCATAGAAGCTCGGGCCCCTCCTCTGTCAGAGAAAAAGAGAAGCTCTGATCTTTCTGCTTACAGATTTTTTCAAGTATTGAGTCCCTGACATATTCTTGGTATGACTTGTCTGTCTCTTGTTTGCTAGATGTGGCCCAAGGCCCCCCAGGAAAAGACCTCCCATCTACAGTGAACTTGGATAGATTAATCTGGGCTTTTTCCTCTGATTATCAGTTTGGTGATACTTTTTTTCTCTCTAGTTGTAGTCCTAAGTATCAACAATTAATTCCAATTCTACAGAATTACGATTTTTATGCGTGTGTCTTGTCTCTCATTCTACTAAATCTAAAGACCTACTTTCCTACTTTTTTACTATTTGATGTACATACGAGCGTGTAATTAAAAAAGCATAAGTGTTGTACTGTATGTTTGTGTGTAGGCACTTCTAGTACTTGGGTTTCTCATATTCAGGGCCTTAAAACTTTCAGTGTTAAGATAATCTGACAACCCATTGAATGATGTGTGACTATATAAAATAAGAATATTAAGTTATGAAGGAGATTTTCCATAAAATTTAGGCTTATTTTTAATGTGTTCTGGTATGGTTCAAAATATTTAATTAATTATTGTCAAGTTTTTGAACTTAAAGTATTAAAAGTCAGAATATGAAGTTTAGAAATAGTACATAGTAATATCTCTTGCACATTCTTTTTACCATAACTAAGATTATGTAAAGGTTGCTGCGTAATTTTTTTCTGGTGCGTGAATCATGAAAACTAAGCAAGTGCTTTGGTTTCTGTGGTTATAGGCAATAATTATGCACATCTGGATTATGTACAACTATTATAAAGTTATATAAACAGTGTACACCTGACCGCTGGCTTTTTCTCTGTAGTTATGACATATTTTCTGTAGTGGATATAATTTTTATCTTTCAGAGAGGTCACATGTAAGATCAGAAGTGCTGAAACGCATACATTGTATTTTAAAAAATACATTGAAATACTGTAGTCTTACTAGCTGTATTGCTTCCATAGCTGTTTCTGCTTTTATAAAAGCATTAGAACACTTAAATAAAACCAACAAGCATTAATGAACAAGTAATAAGCCAGAAAATTATACAGAATCCATGAATACTTTAGTGTGAGGAGCATGCTGTCTAATTTGATTTGTTCTCAGATTACTCTCATAAACTGTTGAAGTTCGTTAAATACTTTGTGAAGTCTTAGGTAGATTTTGGTTTTCAAGGTAGAGCTCACCATTCTTAAACTAAATTTCATTCTACTGATTTTTTTTTTTTCTTAAAGGTAGGTAAAAAGGGAAAGTAGATAGCTTTGGAAATCGAGAAAAAGATATCTTAAATACAGTGGGTCTGAGTGTAACACAGTCCCCACTAAATTAACAGGAACTGGTCTAAGGAGGTACTTACAAGATTGCATGATAAGCTCATAATAAAATAAGAGGACTACTGATAAAAAAATTGAAGAATCAAGGAAAAAAAGTTCTAGATCTCTAGAACTTTAAGGAAAAGGTGAAAAAGATCTACAGGAGCAGCTAACTGTTTTGAGGTGTGGCAGTAGCACGCCTAAGAAGACAGATGAACAATATTTACTTTGAAATCTCAGAAGACAGGTTCGTCTGCATTCATTTACATATGCTGGTTTTATATGCTCTTTCTGCAGAGATCATCTACTCTTATCCATGAACTTTATTCTAGATGTACAGGTACTATATCTTTATATCTCATCACCACATTTCTCACACAACCTTGTGAGAAACTGATTTTTCCTTGTTGGCTTTCTATCAACCAGAAAGTACCAGAGAGGAAAGCCATACCATCCACAAAAGAAACTGTTTCTGTTTAAACAAAGATCTTTGTATAGTATGGAAGATACTGATTGGGAGAAGGGAGAGCTTCAGTCTATTGCACCTTGTGAGTGCTGGTACAAGTGGTACCCTCGCTGAGTTTGTATGCACTTTCTCTTCGTATCATCAATGAACTTGACTAGTAGTGGCAAGTCACTGACCAGGTGTGACAAGTCATAGGCATCACCTTGCAAACTGCCTTGAAGCAGATTTTTGGTTTTGCACTGTTTCGAAACATTACATAGGTTTTTGTTGCAAGCAGAGCACTGTTGCCAGCATCAGCCGTTGTTTTGTTCTGTGGAGTCTGCACAGACCATTCGTTTTCCTTGCTGCGTTGCCTCCCTTCAGGGATCTTTTCTCGCTCCAGTTATTACTTCATAGTGCACTCAGCCGCCTGCTGGGGTCATCACTGGTTTGAACGGTCTGTCCTGCAGGTGAGCCTCCTCTGTGCTGGTCTGCAGGGTTTTCCTCTCAGCGGGATGAAGTCATTGCTGTCATCTTGCCCAAGAGAAGTCTGATTACAAGGCCTTGGACTGCTCCTTATCTTTCAGTTTGCTGTTTCAGTACTAGCCTGATAGTGTTTGATTCAGCGTTTCAGAGTAAGCTCCTCATCTCTGCTTTTGGCGACTTTGAAAAGTCCGTATTCATTGTGCTGTTCAAGTCTTACTTGATAATAAATTTCCCTCAATTTCTTTTTATCATTTGTGATTGTGCCTGATGGTGAGACCATTGACCTCTCATGCTGGGGAGCTATGGGAGGGGTCAGTGGGAGGACTGAGAAGGACTGAGACTCTGCTGCAGTCCTCCTGGGTCAAGAAAGGTACCGGTGGGTGAGCTGGGTCTTGATTACAATCTGACAAGTCTGGTCAAATGGTCAGGAGTGGCAGAGAGCAGGGGCTGAACCCAGAGTGTCAACAACATAGCTCAGCCCAGAACAGGGGACAGTCCTGAGCTAAAATGTCTCCTGGGCCTGCTGGTGGGGGGTGTTGCTGGTGGGGCTGGTTATGGCATTTAAGGACTTGGTGTTCTCCAGCCTTGACAGAGCCTCTGATAAATACTGACATCGATCCCATTCTGGATTGCCATCATGGGGTTCTGTGCTGGTTGCGGCATTAGTTCATTGTTATCATGCTGTCGTGGTTTAGCATGCCCCAGTACATTACAAAAAACAGTGGTTTGATCTTCTTTAACTGTTACAGCAGAAATAACCTTGAACGTTTCAACATGCATTTGCTGGCTCATTATCTTTTACAGTCCTTTTGTGGTTGTGTTCTTTGGCTTGTTTAATTGTGGCACCAACTACTTCTTCTGTGGTCCTTTCCCTTTTCTGCTCAAGCTTAGGGTATGGACCAGGCACATGTGCACACGTCCTCCCTTCTATGACCTTTTTAACCTAAATACAAGGAGTTGAGTTGTATTGAGTTAATGTGTGAGCAGCAGGGATGCACAATCAAATGGATGTAAAAAAATCTTTCTGCTTGACTGAGAAAGTATATATGTAACACCCATTTTTACGTAATATTTTATTACAGAGGCATATGAAAATAAGACTGTATCCCAAGGTAAAAGAACTGAGAACATTGCCTAGCAGCATTTTCAGATTTTAATGACAAAGTTTTGTTTGGATACTAGCAGACTCTGGCACATACTGCCAGTTAAGTCAAAATAAAAAAAAGGTGTTCTGGAGAAGGAAGTGTCGTTTTCCAAATTATGACTGCAGTTTTTAGCCTAGTTTCTTATGGAAATGACTTTGCAAAGGCACGCTGCGTGTCTGTACATACTTTCTTCCAACTTTTAACTTGGCCTGTAGCGACTGGGTTTATTACAAAGTGCAGATCTCGAAAATGCTAAAGACTCAATAAATTTCATGCAGATGTTACTCTGGTGCAGAAGAGAAGTTCTGTAAATCATTTTGTCTGTGAAGAAACCGCGCATTAGCTGAGGGTCCATATAGGAGAAAGTTCTTAGTAATACCTCAGCTCTAAGAAAAGCTTTAGTTCCAAGTGGCATCACAATTATTTCAAATTCATTACTTCTAGGAGTAACCAAGGTACATAATGCTTGGTTATAAGGCATTCTCTTGATTTAGATTGTACCTTTAGCTACTCTACATGAACCTTAAATATCCTCTGAAATACTTGTCCATTAATTTTACCAACAACTTCATTGGGTTAAAATTCTATCAATTCAGATGGAAGTACAAGAACTTTTAAGAAATGTAAGAAACTTTGAACAAGTGATTGTTTGTGTTAGATAACATAGAATTAGCTTTTGCCACACATTCTTATCCCAATTAACTGTAATTGTGAAGACTGAAGTAGACTAAAAATCTGGCATAAAGTCCCATTTCATCAAGGGAGCAGATTTTCATGTTTAGAATTCCATATTCTTGCTGTTCCTGAAGCAAAGAGTTCGATTGCACTACCCGAGACTGGAGCTGTTTTATGATGACTGAACTTAAATTGAATACTTGGGGAAGATTATATTTTTATCCTAAAATAATGCTTGAATTATGAATGTAGATTTATAAGCCACAGATTGTAAGTACAAGTAGTCAGAAATACTGAATGGGCCACTTTTGCAGAGTGTCTAAAAGATAACCAGGAAAAGCAAATAAATATCTCCTCAGCAAGGGTGTAGGTATTCATGTATACATTCAGGTATACAATGATTATGAAGGTTCTCAAATGAAGGAACACCTAAGTATGTCACAATCATTAATGAAGACATGCTGTGTTAATCTTCAGGCAAGTTTCTCCTTCAAATGAGTTAGATTGTTAAAGAAATGCAACTGGAGATTAACGAATGTGGAATTTGCTGTGTATTTTCTGGAAGATGGGACAGTATATTATAGAAGAAACCTCCTAATTTTGATCATGGGTGTATTTCTGTCCTGTATATTTATTGAGTTGGATTGAATAAATATAAAATTATAATTTTGAATTACAATGAGGCCTACAGGGGTTTTAAAATATTAAAAGATTTAATTTAAAATTATCACCGAGGAGGTAATTCCCAACATAATCAATTTTATCTTAACATAATAAACATCTTGCAACATCCTGAAAAAATAATTTGCAGTTGTGTGGTGACTTGCTGCTTGCACATTTAATTTTGGCAAGTGCCAAAATCTCAGAGATTGCTTCATGCCTTGAATTAGATGTCAGGGTGGGCTTTCTTTTAGAGAATGATGTGATTGATAAAGCCATCCTAGGAAAAAAATAAATGTAGTGTTGATTTACTGAGCAAATATTGTTTGCTATATTTGAGTAGTGCTGTTTCCAGTGTCACAGTGCTTGATATCTAGAAATGTTAGAACAGTAATAGTAATATAGAAATTGTTTCATGTGCTTTTAAGGGTGCTGAATCGATAGGTTTCTGAAAATTCCATATTTTTAAAGCAGATAATTAATTACAATCTAAGCAAACAGGTTGTTTGCTCTTGTTTTGTTTTGCTCTTACCCTGTTTTTTACTCTTATATTCTCTCCTAGGCATAATAATATGCACATGACATAGCTGATGCTCAAAAGAGAAAGAATAAGAGGTTAAATATTAAGATTCCTGAATGAATGGCATGAATAGGTCAGGAATGGTATTCAAAGAAAGTGTATTTTGAGAAAGGGGAATAGTATGCAGTAATTTAATAATGTCAGTTTTCAGCATTTGAAATATTTTTCTTTGCTTTTCTAGAACTAAAGTGTGAATTGACAAATGATTGAACTTTTGTCCTCATACAGATTAGCATTTAATTTTTATTTGAAACATATACTGGGGTTTCAAACTCACCCTTGTTGTAGTTATGACAGCTGAACAATAACAGGAAAGTTATTCCTCAAGTAATATTTTAAATAGGACTACTATGGCTTAGCATACTGTGAGTAAAAGTGTTAGCTTGGGTTTACAGAAGATAAACTGTAGTGATACAGATGTGCCTTTAACATACCCTCAGACATTTTAGTACTCAGAAACATTTTTAATTACAGATTTGTTCTGTTCTCGCCAGTGTGGCTTGAATATGGGACAGAGAGAGAGGGAAATCAGAGAAGACTTGGGTGTTTACAGGAGAAAAATACTGTAAGGAAGAGCAAGACAAGGAAACTGAAGTGTTCTTGATGCTTGTTGTGTCACACCTCTATTGGAATAATTTTAAAACTTCAGCAGGGTGACAGTTTCAAGGTGATAGGGAGACAAAGTGCAGTTGCTGTTTATTGAAATACATATCAGTGTGGCACATTAAGTCCTTTAAAGGCATGGTTTTGCATTGGGTGGAAATGCTGGTGAGCTCAGATGGGAAGACTACTATCAGTGGCAGTTTGCTGTAAAGCAGAACTGGACAAGAAAGAGGATTGCCCGGGCTAGAGATTCCTGCTGGACATGGGGTTTTGCTTTGTGATGTGAACCTCTCTGGTATCACTTTGGGAAAAAGGAGACAGAGATAATGGTGTTTGGATATTTGGTAAGTGGTTCTTCAAGACTGAACTGCCACTATGTCACCAGTGTTCAGGCTAATAAACTTGCTGCTGTAGAAACAGATGTGCTGGTTTCTATCACTGCTGATGTGTGGATCCCAGTGCAGGGGGTGAAACTTTGCTGGGAGGCACAGGTGGTACTCCAGGTAGGGTGTGGAGTGTGGCTGGCATGCTGTGCTATCTGAACCCTGTCCACTACTCCGAAAGGGTCAGCCTGCTGTAGGGCTTGGCCAAGGCTAAAGGCTTGGAGCAACTGACTCAAGATGAATCAGGTATAACCAGATATCCTCTGGTTAAGGCAGCATTTCCAAAAGCATCTTTCAGAGGTGTAGTAGGAAGAGAATGAGATCAGAGCAGAAAACACCCAACTCTGTCACTGTTATGCCAGTGAATCTGTGGTTGGATGTTTTTTAAAAGTGAAGGCCTGTAATCAGTTTCCTACTTAGTTTCCCTTTGCGCTTAAGAACTCATCTGGCTTTCAAATAATGTAATTATTCCTGCTCATGTACTTAGTTTGTGTGTGCTAGTGACTCTTTGAAGACAGAGTTTGATAAAAACTAGGATGGATGGGGTATACCATGTTTACAGATTACTACTACATTAGTATGCAGTCCTAGGTTACTGTTGACTCTTTAGAGTCATAAACAGTTCTTATTTCCAAGTGGCAGATTTTGATAACCAAGTGATAACCAAGTTCTCAGAACAGTAGTGTTTGTAAGCCTTCCATTTTGTATTAATGTTTAAAGGCCACCGAAGTGATTGGCAAATAAGTACATAAAATAATTTCCCCCATATTTATTAATTGTACTTTGATGACAATTATTTTCATTCATATTTTAACAGAAACATGATTTGCAATATTTTAAAAAAAATTGAAATCAAGATGCATTGTGTACAAAACAATTTTAATTCTTCTGTTTGATGGATTTAGAGCCTTGATCAGTAGAAGAGTCTCCTGTTTTGTTCTAACATATTTAGTACTAGGTGGCCTTAATAAAGGGACTTACTGTGCTTTATCAACTTAGGAGAAATGGCATAATTTTACTAAAGAGAAACCATGCAAGTAAAGGGGGATGTGTGTAGAACCTGAGAATTTCTTAAAGGGTAAAATGAAGATATGAATGATGGCATTGAGTTCAGGGTGAATCATAAAGTTTTCAAAGGTGAACAAAGCCTTGTAATAGGATAATGTTGAATTATCTTCAAGTCTGAAGCTCTAGGTGTTTCAAAGATTTTGAATAACTGATTGTTGGTGTTTAAATACACATTCGACATGCAGGCAGTGCTGTGAATGTGTTTCTTGCTGTTCACTGCAAATTATGTGAATAATTCCAGTGAAGCAGAGGATAACAGCTGAATTTCAAAAAATGGTTGTTCATTTCAGCTTGTACCAATCCTACTGTTTCTCACTACATTTAAGTAATAGAACTTGTCTTTGATTTGTTTTGGTTTGTCTTATTTGTTAGTGATAATTTGTTGCTTGAACCTCTCAGATTTTTATACTCAGGTCTATATTCCTATAGATAAATTTTTAGAATGTATTTTGGTGAGTTAGTTAAGCTGTTTCAATGTGAGATGCTGCAGATGCATTTCTACTCTGGCCTTAGTCTCCACCCTGCTTTATGCTGATGCTGTCTCTGTCAACTTACATGACTGAATTGTGAGCAATTCTGCCTGTTCTTTCTCAGTTGGTTTTCCCCTGGATTAGTTGATTCTTCTTCCTGCAGGAGTTCCTGTTCAGGAGATACCCTACTGAGAGTGACAGGGAGTGAAGGATCAGCTATTTTGGCTAGAGCCTGCCAGTAGGTTGGCTTAAACCTCAAATCTCATTTTTAATTGTGTTTATTTCTTTGCATGGTTTGTATGGTTACTTTTTAAATTTTCAGATCTTAAAATAAATCCTGATGCACTAGTCTCTTTGTCTTTTACATGCTTTAAAAAAACCTTATTTTATTTCTCACTGGATTTCCTATTTTTCTTCTGTATAAGCATTATTTATCCTTGTCTTCTAAACATACTTTATTGTCAGTCATTTTGTTTTCCTTTATAGTTTGTCTAATCCTTCTAAGAGATCTACTTACCAGTGACAAATCTGTTGAATTCTGTGCCTTGAAGATTTTTGTTTTTAGTTGTGCTGCACTTCATTTTCCTGTGAGTGTGACTCAGTGCTTGAAAATATTTTTTATGCATTTAAGACTGTTTTCACGTTTCTCAAAAAATTAAGAAAAGTTATTCCAGAAGTACTTGTCCAAAGATGGAGAGGAATTATCCTGCCTTTAACGGCTACAGTTGTTGTGCATCTCAGGTAGAAGGACTTGTTCATCCAAGTGTCGATGATGGAATTACAGCTTTCAGATACGGTCACTTAGCATGAAATTCAAGTAACCACTAAACAGAAAGTTTATTTAAACAGCTCATTGCAGATCAGATCTAGAAAGAAATACAGAACTGATCCTGAAAGTAAGATAAATGCAGTTTTGGCTTCCCTTAGTGCATCTCCTTGTGAAGAAAGGAATTTCTGTAAAGAAATAAAGAGTGGAGCTGGTATCTGGCAGAAGCTTCACGTTCTCCCTGATGCAGTGATGAATGATGAGGCAATTGAGAGGGTTCACCATCTGGCAGACATTTGCATACTTTGAGACATCTAATACACAGTCATGTTTAGATAAGTATTCTAGAAATTAGAAAAAAAGACTCTAACTTGACAGGACATATAAATACTGTAGTTCTTCAAGATTTTTTTGTTGTTGAAACACAGATGCTGGTGGTAAATCTGAGGTTCTGCATGATGCTCTATGCCAAATCAAATGTTGTTATAACTTGCTTCCAACTGTTCAAATAAGATTTGTGCACATCATGAGTGATTCTTAAGAGTCTAGCTATTTCCTCCTTACTGTTTGCCCGTGGTTCCCTAGGGAGAAGTGAGGTTTAGAAAATGGTGATGACGTTTTGGTGCCTTGTTCTTGTACTAGTATTGTCTGCTTGTTTCTGACATCAAACACAGTAATGAAAAACTAATAGTGTGCATGACACAGCATAAATTAAAGAGGACTTAATAAATGTGGTTTCTTATTCTGTTCAAGGAATTGGCCTGGAACAAACTATTGCTTGTCTACTAAAAAATAAAGCTCATTATTCTTTTTTAATAGTAAAATGATAGTTCTAATATACAAACAATTTTCCTCGTGAATCAGTTTTCTCCTTAAGAGCTTGAACTGGGATTAGAGTTGTTGAGCATTGTTGGGGTGATGTGACAAAGATGATCAATTGTTTTGTATCCATTTACCATGCCAAATTATTTCTGTAGTTTGCTGTTTCCCAAGAATCTCTCACTAGCTGATTAGTTATGCCTTAGATACTATGCCTTAGATACTATGTAAATACTTAATAATTTGAAATAATTAATAATATTATTTGGTTGTTGGGAGGATTTTGTGTGCTGAAATGTCTTTTGCTTAGGGCAGGTAGTTACCTTGTATATGTAGCATGTAGGCTGAAAATTGAAGAAATAGTTATAAAAGTCTGAGTGTGGCCAGGGTAGAGGGGAGGATTGTCAGGTTGCTTGCATTTGCCCTTCAGCTGTTTTGAATTACCATCTGTGCCAGTCCAATAATGGTTAGCCCATGGAAATCACAGTATGTGTTTAGTAATGTCATGTATCTGTTTGTCTGTCCCCCGTGTTCTCTGCACTCAATCTTGGCCCTACCAGGCATTCACTGAGTTTCCTGTGCAGCTCCCTCAGCATCATACATACAGAATTGTATTTGGCATCACTGACAGCACGCAACTTCTCTAAACAATTCCCATCTTCACCTTGACACCCATCCCTTATTTGCCCCTCATGGAGCTGCTACTTGTTCCCACAGTCCAAACAGCATCCTCAAATATTTACATGATCTTTTCCTTTGACAGCCTAGAATTAAAAGGCTTTTTAACTTATCACATCGTGTGATGGTTCTGGTCCTTCAAATGCCTTTCCTACCACTGAATAATACTCTTAAGTTCAACATACTGTGTTTTGTTTTCACTGAAGCAGAATTCTTGCTGACTTCAGAAGGAAATTATCTTGAGTAATGAGTTATAGGTTAAATTGCTAGTAAATTAATACAGTTTTGTAGTCTTTGATAATGTTGGATGTTTTACCTAGACTGTTGTAGACTTCAATTCCAGATATCTGGGGGATAAGAAATCTTTGAATGTTGTTATTGACTGTTATTAATACTAATTAGACCAAGCTTGTACTTGAAGTCATAAAGTCCATGCAGTCAGTGTAAATGAGCAAAAAAGTAGACAAATTGTAGACAAATTACTTTTGTGTCACATGTTTTCATACTTAATACATTCTGTGAATGCATGTGCTGAGTGATTGCCAGGTTGTTTATTTTAATTACTCATTTGTCTTTGTTGGCTGACCTCTGTAATGATTCACTAACGCTGGATCTAATTTCTTGTATTTTTACTTTCCTTTACTGATGGAAGGAGCACATTACATTTCTGACATAACTTAGGCCTTGTAAAATGAACCAGTGTAGTTATTAATGGATTTCATCAGCTAATCTAGAGGCTTTAGAAAATGCCAGCATGTATTGAATACAGTGCAGGCTTTGCTGTCTACTTCATGTGCTTTCATGTTCTGATTTAACTGTAAGTCTAAATCAGTGTGGATGTACAATGGGAAGAATATTCTTTTGAGTAATTTCAGCATTTTTATATGCAAATGCTTGCATATGTTTGTATGAGGATTTTATATGAAGATCTAGGCTTTGGCCCCCCATATGCAGGCAGGCATATGGAAGTAAAGGAAGCCACAGGGAGTGATAATTCTGCAAATCTACAGTAAGATACAAAATACGGTTTTATTGGTTGAGCTTGGGAGTTTTACACTTGATAGCATTTATAACACTGTGTTAATGCACTTCATAGCATGTGTAATGAATTCCATCAGTTTCAGGAATTTGCTGGGCGCACTGAATTGAAATCTGTTGATCGCAGTGGAAAGCAGACACTGAGAAGAGTACAACTTAGGATACATGAAACCCATGTCATCTGTTCAGCAGAGCCACAGCTTCAGATATTTTTTGCAGTTGTCAATAGATCAGAGGCTCTACCATCATGGTTTTTACTTGCTATCTCATGAGGTTTTGCATGCTTGTACCCTAGACATACCAGACTAAGAGAAATTTCAGGGTGCATTTAGGCATCCTAGCAAACATGGTCTAAACTGAAGCTTTTACTGAAAAGCTTCTACCGAGAAGCTTCTACCAGGCATTCTTAATATTTTCTTTTCATGGAATATAATGATCATGTGACCACAAGGTGAGTCAGTTTGTTTGGATGAAAAGAATAGTTTTGTGACTTATCGGTGAATTGTTTTAACTGTGGACTCATGATCTCCAGATGAATGAGGTGGCAGGAATGGGGACAAAAAGAGAAGAGTGAGGGGAGGGGTAGGTCTACCAGTTTTGGTGGCAGCTACCTGCTGGATTGACATAGCTGAAACATCAAATTATGTTTGCAAATTGCAGAAATGTGTAAACCACATTAGGAAGCATTTTGTTCCCTTGCCTATGCTACTCATTTTCTCCCTTGTACTGTTGTAGCACATTAGTACAGCCATACTATGAGCTAGATTGGGAAAATGTTTTAACTGTGAAGTAACTCGAGTAAAAGATTCTTGAGATGGATCACATTTGCATTGCAGTCGCATTGCAGTGGTCAAAAGAGGATGGGAACAGCTGGATATGCAGTGGGAGCTTCTTATGCAGACATTATTCTTGATGAATTGGATTTCAAACAGGCACAGATAAGGAAGAGTGACATTGGTAGAGAGAAATGGGCAGGTGTGTGGCCTCAGCAGCTGAGGAGAGAGGTGACCAACAGAACAAGTGTTGGGGGAGATTTGAGATAATTTCTAGAGAAAAGAAGAAGCCCTGAGAGAAGCTATTTGGGGAGGATGTGTGGAAACACTTAGGTGTAAGAGAGAGATGGGAAAATTATGTAGTAGGAAGGAAGACTGTGAAAGACCAGTCCTAGTCTCTGAAAGGACTTTGTCGATAGTCTGGGATATAAATGGGCTTCTGGTTTTATCAAATTCCTGATTAAAGAAGCAAATCGGTTGTGTGATTATTTTTCTTTTTTAAAGTTTCTTCATAAAAAAACCAATGCAAGTTAACAAACATGGTCAATTTCGTTATGTTAAAATCATTGTGGGATGATAAAGTTGCATAATAATGCTGTCTTTTTACTTAATAGAGTGATACTTTGTTAGAGTTTCATTTGGCAGTGGGTATAATAAGGGGTATAATATTTGCAGTGACATTCCAATCCATTAATTTTTATTCTTGACTTAGCGATAATACAGGGAATACATTTATGGATTTATCATGGTGGCTTATATTTTCTTTCAGTTGTGTGAAACTTTGTGTTCTGATGCAAACAGGAAAGATAGATCAGTAGATTAAGACATTTTGGTAGATCACAGAATTCCTTGAAAAATGAATGCTGAAGATAACTACTACTACATATACATGTTTTACACCTTTTACAAAGAATTATTGTTACTTGGTATAGCAACAAAGAAACTAAAGAGATCAAGAAAAATGTCAGCTGCTTCTCCTTCCTAAGTCTTTCTCCTTTGATCAGCATCATCATGTGTAGATTTGGACTGAAGGGCCATTGGTTGCCAGAAAAAAATAAGATGGGATCCATCAATCATGCAGTGGCAAAAAGTTATGTAAGCTGTCATCTGTGGATTTGAAGAGGAAGGACAGGGAAGAGGAATAGGAAATGGTAGAAAAAGAAAATTGCTGAAGTGCTTTCCTTTTTTTTGTGTGCGTTTGTTGGGTTGGTAGTGGTGTGGGGTTTTTTGTTCTATTTAAAGTGAAATAGGTGAGGTTGAAGAAAGTGGATTAAAATGCATTTCAGGGTATAATGTAAAGGTGTAGCGACTACCAGGGAATGTTGACTTAAAAAATTGCTTGAGTGTTACCTTTTCATTGCATATGCTCTACAGTTGTGCTGTTGCATTATTTCTCAGGGTGCTCTGTGAGTTTTGTTGGTAACATGAATGACTCTTTTCAAGCTCGCCACTCCATTGAATTACTGCTGTCTCCTTCTACAAAACTTTCCTGTGAACTGAAGCTGTTATTTTCCTTTCTGGTGCTTAATCTCTCTAGCACAGGATCTGAGTTTACCACCTGGACTCTGCTCTGGCTAATTTGGCAAGCGCATGCATTTTGTAATGGGTGGAGAATGTAAAACTTGTGGCTCTTTGTTCTCTCTGTCATTTTCCTTTGTGACCCTCCCTGTCGTTAAACCAATAAAGTTGAAATCTTGATTGAAGTATTAATTTGCAGATTTCTTTCATGCACTTGTGGTAGCTACTGAATGAAGAAACAGTGCTGTTCTGGCCTAGCAAACTTTGAAGCCAATGATTTGTAGCAAAATGTAACTTCTCTTAAATTTGTATTTCCTTTCTTTGTGACCCTCCATCCACCCTGGCAAAATGATACATATAGTTACACTTATGAATTTAATTGTGTGAGAAAATAGCATGTCAAATACCCTATGAATTAATAAGCGTGTTTACCTTTTGATTTGTGCCAGACTGCTTTTGGATGATGGTTAGTAATCAATAAAAATGAAAGCTGACACTCTAAAAATGTATTAAAATAAAACTGTTAATCGTAGTTACTTGAGAAGAGTATCAAAATAGATTTTACACTTCAAATTAATTATTGAGCTTTCCTGCTTTTTATCCCTATCATCATTCCTAATTCTATCCACTGTAGATGATTTAAGTATTATGTGTAGCTGAACCTGTGATTTCATCATTTGCCTCAGTTTCCTGCTATTTTTTGCATTTGAAGCAATAATTTTTTTTGCTCGTTTCTATTGAATTTAGACTGTTCTAGTAAATGTAGTCCTTAATATAACTGTCTACATTGTCCATATTTTTAATAATACTCTTTATGTTTTTCAGTGTTAAGTATGATAAATTGAAGTGTAAGTGCACATTTGTTTAATTCACAATGATTTATCTCAGATTTCTCTAGATGTGTCTCTTTTAGTCTCCTGTTTCCTTTGTTGAGCTGTCTCTAACCTCATATTTTCTGATTCCAAGATTTACTTCTACCATGCTGCTTGCAGGAAAGAAGCTGAAAATTAATGACAATGTTGAAAGGCAGGTTAACGCAAGTAAATGAGTCAAAAGATTATTCATATTTCAGTCATACTCTAATCTGTCTTCATGCTTGACATGCTTTCAGTTGTAAACTTGTGGCAAAAATACTATGTTTTCTTAATGATTTCATGGTAACAGCATACAGTTTAATGAAAGCAGAAACCATGTAACACCAAAACAATTGTAGTTATAGTTCTGAACAGGAAAAGGATTATTTAAAAAGACAGTGTAGGTTTAAAATTTATTGTATTCTTCAAAATGTTTTAATTTATCCTGACTATGAGTCTGAAAAAAATTTGGAAAATACATTTTCTTTTTCCCCTTTTTATTTACGTGTTCAGTTTCATTGTTACAGCTTCAATGTAATTAGTTTTCTGCAGTCACGTGGCTTTCCACAGTGAAGTGAAGAAAGTTATTTAAATATATAAAACATGACTGTGATGTTCCAAAATTCTTCCATGAAATTTTAAGACAGATTTAAATGTGTATTTTGGAATTCTCTAGATCTCAGTACAATTAACTTAGGTTGCTGTGTTCGCAGTTGTGATGGTGGATTTTGTGCCATGAAAGTTGTTCAATATATCTGTCTTTTCTTTACAGAAAACCAACTTTTTGGATGTCCTGTGGGGAGATGCATCTGTGGCATGGAGTATGTGTTTAGTCATCTACAATCTGAGGCAACAGTGTGTGTGCTACATATGACAGAAGAATTCATTGTGGAGAGAGTCCAGCTTAATGGCTACATCACAATCAGAAACTGGTTTTAAAATGTTAGTGTTTCATGCCAGTAATCCAAGGTTGGGAAAGCCTAGCAGCCCAACAGTAAAAAAAAATATTTTTTTGTAAAAACCAGTTCAAAAAGAACAAGCAGTCAATATACATTTTACCATGTGTTCCCTGATTCTTTAGCACTGAATCTTTTATTACACCGAAATAATGGTGTGAGGATTGGTGGAGAAGGTCCTCCCCCCATCCCCAGCACACATCCAGCAACTAAAGACTGTGTCAAGATGACCTCTGAGGAGATGACAGCGTCTGTTCTCCTCTCAGTGGTGCAGGGTAAAGTGATACCTGCCCAGTCAGCTGGAGATGAAAATACTGAAAATGCTTTGGACACCAGTGCTATAAAAAGACATACTGCCAGTTCGGGAAGGCAAACCACACACACTCTGTCTTACTTACACAGACTTGAAGAAGAAAGCCTTCAGGGCTCGGTGCCCAAAATATTCCCTCTGGCCAAAGAACAACTGACTAACGACAAGAGTAATGAAAACTTTTGGGAGAGGAACAGCTCCATCTCTGATTCAGTGGAATTTCTTAACATTAACTGTAACATTGTACAGAAAAACTACAAGAGCAATATCCCATGCAGCCAGTTGTATCAATCTTGTGATCCTTTAGCAGGGGAAGAGGCATGCCTGGAAACTGGAATTCCTGTTTCGCTGGAAAGAGCCATGCTTGCTGAAATTCAGTTAAAAATGAATGGACCTTCATTAAGAAGCCAGACAGCAGTAAATAAGAATGACAACAGTGATCCCGATAAAGTGGCCTTTTTTCACTTACATTGTGCTAGTGAAAGAAATATATCAAAGGCTTTGTGCAGTTTACACAACAGCTTCATTCTGGATGACTGCTTGCAGCCCATGAGCGATGGTGACGGTAACAGCACTGCTTCCCCAGCCTGCACTTGCAGCATAATGGAGTTGACAAATAATTGTGAGAATGAAAATGGGCAGCAGTTGTATGAAGATGCTTTAAGGGATAAGTATTTATATCTGGAAAGAGAACCACGAAAGGTTAAAGCGACGTGCTCAGGTCACAACTTCTGTGGAAATAACTTTACTGGAAGAATGCCCTCAAAGCCCTTTCTGAGCCATTTTGAGGACTGTAATGATAACTGTGAAGAAGAGTTGGAAGAGGATTTTTTCAGAAACAAAAAGGAGCGTTCTACACTATTAATAAGACGTTTCTGTAAAAATGATAAAGAGGTTAAAAAATCAGTTTATACTGGAACAAGAGCAATTTTTAGGACTTTACCTTCAGGGCACATAGGAACTGTTGCTTGGAATTACGTTGAGCAAAGGAGGAACAACAGTGGTGTGAAGCTTTCTAGGATTACAACAGAACAGCCAACTATAATTCAGTCCCTAAAAAAATGGAAATTTAATTCCTGTCTTGAGACATCTTTATGGTATGAGGTATGTTTTTCATAGTGTTTTTTTGGTTTTTTTTTTGTTTCCTTGTTTGTTTTGATAACCTGAAAACCTTTCCATTAAAAAAGCGCCTTCAACTAGGAAACACTTAGTAACGCTGAGTGGGATATTTCACTTACCCACATTGAACAAACTTATGCCGAACACTGCTTTTTAGAAAAATGTATTGTCATCCTTTAAAATTCTTTTGGTTTCAAATAGACATGTAGTAGATATGTCTATAACTATATGTGTATAAAATTTATACATATATATCTGTACAAAATGTGTATAGGTAAATATTTATACCTAGATTTATGAATAAATTTATTTATTGATAAATATTCTTTGCATATAAGAATATAACACACCTATATACAGATTAAAATATATGCATTTTGTAGATGTTTGCATTTTAAATAGAAAAGGTTTATAGTATACATTTCTATTTTCCACAGATATGATAGATGTGTAAATGTATATTATAGCTCTACACATTTGAATATATATAGCATATATATGTGTATAAACACTTGATGGATATATTAATGATATAATTGTTCCATAAACATATTAATAACATTATATGTGAGAGTATTAGATTACAGTGAAACATTTGTTGCTCAGGAAAAGAAAGTATACTTTTTCCCCAAGTTACAGGTATTTCTATTTCTTTTACACTTGCAAATAATAAAACAAGTAATACTTGAATAATATACAATAATGTGCTGGTATTGCCCTGATTGGACTCATGAATGCATCAATTATTCTTATAGAAATTACATAGAACATTCTCAATATATTATTTTAAGTAGTAAAAGATTTTCTATGCTGGTAGAAATGACATAATTATCGATGTAATCTATAAAGGATTTTGACCACTGATTATTGAGCTTAGCAAAAAAAAGAGCTGTGGTTTATGTCTGTTAAAATGTGTGAATAAGGTCTAGGGAGGGGAAAATAATCAAGGTAAAGGACAGTGTTGTCATATAAGCTATGACTATAAATTGGTCCTGAATAAAAGGGAATCTCTTTTGCTTGAAGAAATTTCTAGCATTTAGTGCTCAGAGTCTTCAACAACTTTCAGTAGGACTAAAATGCAGAAAAACTTACTTGTATGGAATCATAGAATCATCTATCATTTACATTCATTTAAGATCACAGAGTCCTACAGTAAAATTGATCAAACAAATACAAAATTTTGTCAGTGATAAGGGTAGAGAGGACTCTGTGACTTCATGACTGTTGTGCCCTCTTGTCTTTCCTCATGTCTTTCTAGAAATTAGTATTCTTCCATTTAAATAGTTGATTGAAGAGTTCTGTAAACGTGTATGTCAAGTTTTTGACCAGGTTGCAGAGCTTTGTGGTACTGCTCATTATTGTGAAATTCACTTCTCTTGTCTGTGGAAGTACAAACTTGCTGGGACAGCAGATGCACTGCAGGGTGTGTGGTTGTGCTCCCATGGAGGGGTGAATATAATTCTGTGCATTTACTTAACATGGTGTATGCTCAGTGTATTTAAGTATCATTATAAGTTTTTTAAGGGAGAGATGGGAGATTGTTTTGCAGCTGAAGCATGTGTTTATGTTTCTTCACTGGACATTTCCAATTTGACACGAGTTCCTTAGCTTTTATTGTGCATGCCTGTTTCACTACTTTCCACCACCACTGTATAATACTGAACATACAGCATTTTGGGGTGGGAGAGTTTTAATTTGAAGATTTTTTTGTAGACCATTTATATGAACTCAGAAACAAAAGTAACAAGTACCGACTGAATAATTATTTAAATGGAAAAAGTTCTGTCTACAAGTGAGCAGAAGATAAATAGGCACTGTAAAGGACTTTGCATGACTACAACACACAGTATGTTTTTCTCATGGTCAGAAAAAGCTTAAAACCACACGTTACTAAGTCTTTTGTGATTCTTCTTATCAACCTCTGCATATAACCTCTTTATATATAACTTGCATCAAGTTCTCTTAGCACTGTTTTCCTGTTATTTTAGTGTCAAATATTATTTCTGCAATAATATTTCTATGTGTTTATGGCTTATATTATTAGCACTATAGATGGATTTACACAAACCGAAATTAACTTAATGGATATGACAAATATATGGACCTGTTGAACATATTGCACTGGGTTAAAATAATTTAATGAATTATGGGCATTTGTAAGAATCTTTAACGCTAATTATCAAAGGAAGAAGGAAAAAGTAGTAAATGAATGTGGTAATTTGTTCTTCCTTTCCCCTTATCTCACCCTTTGAGCATGCATTCTGTTTGGAACAGCTAAGTGAACAGTAGTTCTGTTCTTCAAGAGGAAAAAAATGTTGGAGAAATTAAGTTTTTCATAGCAGTACTGGTGTAACATGGAACAATAGAGACCTTTATGTTTTAAGTAGGAAAATGTGGGTCTCATTTGTGCATATCCCTTACATAAAAATTCTAGCGCTAGTATAGGAAAGTCACCGAACTGTCATCTTGAGTGATTTTTTCTTTTTTCTTCCTCTACATAGGGAAGTGGGGCTAAGGATTTGCACTATATAGAAAATACATAAAGTTTTATTTTTCTTCGTGTAGCATATTATTACTGTTTATAGCTATTTTATATGCAGATTTAGACCCCTCTGGATTTAATGTATGTGTTGTATGAAGAGAGAAGATCTTTATGTTGAATATTTTTTCTAATTTCGCACTTAGTTTTTGTAGCTAAATGCAGTGCAGCATTTACCCTTATCAGATGGGTGTTGTATCTGTTCAGGAGACATTTGCTTGTCCATGCTGGAACAGGGCAAGTCCCTCGCATTAGTACATATTAAAGAAGTCACAAGTGCAAAGAATTTGCCATAGAAACAGATCGTGAGAGTGCAGGCTCTGGTGTTGGCTTTGCTTGGGCAGTATCCACTGCTTGGGTTCAGCTCAGTTGCACTGTGTTAGCAATCTGACTAATTCCCAAAGGGGAGCCCCGGTGGTGTAGTGGTTAAGCATACGGCACAGTAATTGCCGGGGCCCGGGTTCGATTCCCGGTCGGGGATACTCCCCGGGCAGGCAGAGCTCCTTAGCCCTGCAAGGGGGCAATCTGCCTACGTCCTGAGGAGGACCTCGCTGCCACTGTCCAAGACTTGCTTTGGCCCGGCAGATTGAACCTCAGGATTAAAGGGTGGGCTCAGATCTGCGCGCCCTGTGTCTCACCTAAAAAATCCAGTGCGCAGGCTGGAAGGTCTGAAAGGAAAAAGAGGCCTTCCCCGGATCTTCGTATGCGAAGGCTGGCCAGCAAAAAAAAAAAAAATTCCCAAAGTCAGAGTTTCTGAGATCTGTGAGATGTTAGGTTCACAGAGCTGAAGTACCTTTTGTTTTTTCCTAAAATGATGGTGATTTTGTTGTGGCGGTAAGGTAATGTGACGAAAGTAACCATGTCTACCATTGACAAGATATTAAATCTGGGCAGCTCACTAGACTTTCATGGAGTGATTCTCTCAAGCTACATAAGTGACCTCAAGATCTGCAGATGGCAGCTGCAACAACATAGTTGCAGTGCATAATAGCTGAATTCTTTAGTTAAGCTTATTTTGTAGGCGTCAGTACTATCTTTGCTGTGTCATTGCATTCCTGGTACCAGTAGTTTGAGCTTTAAGAAGCAACAACTCTTCTGGCTTGCTCAGCTCTGCTTAGATAGAAATTAGCACTCTAATATACCTGACATTCCTCATAGTTGCTAAGGCACTGCTGAAATGCCAAATACTAACTAGGCAACAATTAAAGAAAACATTAATTGCCCCCCTCTGTTTCCAGGTAGAATAGTGATTCTGTTATAGATTTATCACATGGGAGTGTTTTATAGTTAATGTAATGATTTGGTATAGTAGTTCAGCATTTGTTAGCATCAGGTTTTTGGTTTTTTTTCCCTGTAGTGTCCATGGTGTTTTTATGACTCCTGTGTAAAATTAATGTAATGCAAGAATTTGTGATATGCATGGCTAATGTAAGGAGTCCTGTATTATGATATTTTTATTTCCATAAAGTTGAGCTATAGTCAGTTGGTGGTGTCTGTTAACAAAAGGTTAAGAAGTGGAAAAAGATTTGGAGGTAAAAATTTTTTGTGTCGCGTTTTATTAATGTGGAATCTAAAATAGTCATCTTGGATAATATTTTTTTAAAAATAGAGCTAGGAACAAGTTGCTTTCTATTTAATAGATAGTATTTGATTTTTTTTGTTGTTGTTTATAATTGATTATTAATTCTGAATATATTCTTAACTAAAATAAATATTTTGTAATTAATATAAATATTGATTTTAATTTTGAACTTCTAGAGAGCTCAGTTCCCTCCCTCTGCTGCCCTCCTCCCTTCCAGAGCTGTATCAGCAATTCTAGTCAGTGCATGCTTTTCTGGCATTCCTGAAAATATAGACAGATTGAATATTTCACTATCAGTCATGGAAATAATGTCTGCTTAGGTTATTTCAACAACAGTTGCACTAACCAAATGCAGGAGCTTGCAAATGCTAACACGTGACTATGTACAACGGAAGGGTTTGTAATGCTGTGTGTTTGGAAGAACATTTTGTTGATTGTTTTTCTCAGGTGTTGATTTAATTGTAACCTTTAATTCTCAATATTTTGTCAGAATGAAAGTGTAACCCTCTTTTATATCTAGTAGTATCTTGGAGGATACGCTTTCCCAGTGTATTCCGAATGTAATTTATATAATGAAGAGGCCCATTTTGATTCTTAAGAAGTGAAACAAAAACTTGTAAGCATCTGATTTACCCTCTGTGCTAATAGTAATAAGCAGCATAAGAGTCTCTGTTTATGTGCTGTGTTTCATTCAGATGATTGATCTGATTTAGTAGACACAAAGCTTGTGGAGTGTCCACATGAAATCACCTGGACATAAGAGTCCTAAAGGTAAAGTTATTCTGCAAAACTCTGTGAGATTCACAACCCACAAAGCAGCCTAAAAAAATTAAATTATTACTGACTTTCACTTCTAGGTTGTTTGTAATTGTTTCTGTGGGAATTTCAGAAAATGGGTTTGCTGTCATACTATCTTTCTGTTAGAATTATGTGCTTTTCCCACTGTTTTTTACTTCTTGCTACTTATTTTAAAGGATGGAATATTTTAAATGGATTTTTATTCTGTTCCCTCACAGTTTTGCCTGCATACCCAAAATGTAGCACTGCTCTTTATGCTAAACTTTATGCTGTACTTGTAATTCTATTTAACAAAAAAAAAAGGCTACTTTGTGATTCTTCAGTGTGGACTGCAGGCGGATTTGATACTTTTCAGCTTTCCATTTTGAAATAAAATTTCTAGTCCAGCATGCTGAAAGGAATTTACAGGAAATAATGACATAAAGCAAATAATCTGCAAGTGGTTGGAGTGTTTCTCCACTCTGACAATAATTTTTTTATCTGACTGTGCATGAGTATTTTGCCTGTTGAAATGCCATTGTGCTTTTTAGACATAAAGGTTTATTTACTTATATTAAAGTAGTTGGTAGGTAAGGACAAGCTGGTTTTTATTCCACCTGGACCTTGTATTTCTTGTTTCTTTGTTTGAAGAAAAAAGTTAATGAGCAGAATTGACTGTTTGGAAAAAAATCAGGGAAGCAGGAGAGAAGCCAAATAGGCATGAAATTATGTTTTCCCTTCAGTAAGTGCTGTAAAAATAAATTGAAGTTTTTAAAATGAAGCTCTATACTTATATTTGCTTTGGGTTGAGTTACTCCAGTTTTAAAGGCTAGCTTTAAAAATAGAAAATTTGCCCTCTACCTGGAGAAGAAGTCATTTTACTACCATAAAGTGCGACAGAGTTTGAGCTAAATCGCTTAATACTTTGTATTATTTTATAGTTGCCTTATACCTTTAACAACATTGGGCCAAATTATGAACAATAAGTTTTAGCTGTGAGCACACTTAGGTATTTAGAGCCAATAGTGTGGGAGTCTTGGCAAGAGTATTATATTATGCCTTCAGTTTTTCCACATTTTCTGACTTTCCTTCTAGTGACTGTTCATTAACTGTAAAGAAGCATGAAGGTCTGGTTTAGAAAATCTCCCTGCAGCACATTAAAGGATTCATTTTAGAGTGTTAGAGTTGGACACTTTTCTAAATTCTTTCTCAGTTGAAACTAAGTTATCTCCATTACCTGTATGAATTGTTGAAAAGTTGGGTTGTTTACTCTCATGTAAGTTAATAAAAACTGTGCCATATAAAGATCACTCTGTTGGTGAGTTAATAACTAAAATCTGAATTTATGAGATTTCATATAAATTTTAATTTATCTTGCTTTTCTACAATCTTTCAGAATCTTTTAAAAATAAATTTTTCTAAAATGAAATAAGCTTGGGTTGACAGTAATTGGTAGGTATATACCTTACCAGTATGAAATTTAAAACACAACTTAGAGGAAAAATCTCTACTGGAAAATTTTACTTGCCATAATATCTAAGGCATCCTCCATGAGATATGAGGCTATTTGGTTCCTCTCTGTGTCAAAAGTGATTGGATAATGTACAGTTATGAGCCCTCTGTTCATGAAATTTTCTTGAAAATACGGACTGGTGACAGCCTAAAAATTGGAATAACAATTGAACGTGACACAGCCGTTAAGTAGTGTCCAAGTCAGTATGAGCTGGACTAGCAAGTGACAGAGGGGCTCCAAGGGTGCTCCCACACCAGTCTGAGCTAATGACCCCAGTGAGCACTGGAACCAGTGTGACTCAGGGCAGTGTGACAGCACACAGCCTTCATCACGTGTGTCAGAAGTGGGGCAGTGCTGGAAACAAACATTTGACCCTGGTGTTTGTAGCCACTTGTTTGGTTTTTTTTTTAAATTTTGTTCTCCTAATAAGTTCACTGGACAATAGTTTGACACTATTATTTACCTACAAAACACATGTATCAGACAGTGCTTCTTTTGTCCTGCAAAAAAGAAACAATTTGTTTAATATTTTCAACTGTAACCAAATACATTAATTTTTGAACTGAGATTGAAGACCTGCTTTTAGTATAGAATATTCAAAGATGGAGACCTACAGAGAAGGTTGCTGTGATAGCAAGGAAGCATGCAACAGTAATAAAAAATTTTGGTTTTGTCTTCAGATCAGCACCTGCACTTGTTTCAGGACTCTGAATACTCTAATGAACTCTGATGAAAGTAGGGATTTTTGGTTTTCCTCTTAGCTTTTCCAGTAACTGTAATGCAACTGTTGAGTGTTGCTACCATTTGGACTTTGAATCCACAGTAAAATATTGTGAGCTTCTTTTAAGGTGATTAAAAGTGATTGTTTTGTACTGGTTATTTTCATGCTAGTCTCCTGACACTGTAAAAGTTGTTTTCAAGCAATCACAACAGATACCGACCTTCATTAGTTAATTGTGGGCAAAACAAAGGATGTATTATTAGCTGCTCTAGTTTCATGTTACAGCAGTCTTAGTTCTTAGAGTGTTTAGGAATTCCCTTCAAGTATTAGAGAATGGGTGAAATCCTGGTCATACTGTAATCTGTTTAAAATCTATTGGGATAATGTTACTTGGAGGGAGAAAAAGAAGCATGTGCAGAATGGAGCTGTTGGCTTCATGGAAACCACAGTTTTGTCAAATGTTTTAAGAGACAGACATGTGCCAAACTTAGCTTAAGCAATTTTAAAACTATAGTTTTAAACTAAAAATATTCCCTATATAAATATGTGTATTGCACAGGTGGGGTCATTAGCTTAATAAATAAAACTTCCTTCAGTACCCTTCAGTTGCTTATGCTGTTTTTTACTGTCCATGTTATCACACTGCTTGGAAGCCCTGCTTCTGAACTTGAATCTGTGTCCTAGCTGTTTTACAAACAAGTGATGATCTCATCTGTTCTTTAGACTTAGAGGCAGTTAGTTGTTAGTGAGCTCACTCAGAGTTTGGAGAAGATAAAATTCTCCCAAACACTCTCCATATGCTGTGGCTAGATTTCCTTTTATCTCAGCAAGCTCAGTAGCTGTGTGCTGCACTGTAGTCTGCAGAAGAGATAAATGCTTTAGGTTTCCAATGAGGGAGGGGGAGGGAACCAAAATGTACCCACCAGTTCGAAATATTAATATTTGGGAATTTTAGAGTTATGGGCATAAGAGCAAAGAAAAAACCAAGTATTTAATAAAAAAGTATATAACCAATCAATGATGAACTACTTCTAGCCAGAGTAAAGGTCTGAATGATAATTCTGAATGGTTCATCTTTCAGCGAAAACATAAGAAGGTATCTGAGGCCTGGAGAATTGTTCTAAATGTGATTTTGTGTTGGATCAAGAAAAAGACTCCTGAGAAGCAAACTGTCTTCAATCTTCTGTTTTAAATTAGGAATTTATCTTGAGTAACTTTGCAGACTTAGAGCATCCTGCAGTATGCTTGAGGCCATTATAGTTCTGACCCTGTGCATATGTGAGATTTTTTTACTTTATATAAGCACATTACTGTTGTCATGGGAGCTGTAACATTGGACTTCCTGTCTGTTGTTTGCAATCTTGGGATTGCACTGGTGGCTTGTGTATGTCAGTGTATATATTTTCAAGGGAAAAAAATGTTATTTAATGAGCATTTAGAATATTTCCCTTTTAGGAAATTAACTTGTATTCTGGCTTACCTATGTATCCTTTTTAAACTTACCTTACTTAAAATACAGTCGGGGAGAACTGCAGGGGTGCAAACCTTTTGCTATGTGAACATTTCATTGAGATGTAGTGATTTTCCATTGGCGTAAAGGAGGCTTTGGTCTATTCATACCAAGTCACTCAGCTTTTATTACAACCACCCCCCATTCAGGGTTGGGGCTGTAATAAAAATAGAGGTTATCTATGAGCATGAAGTATAACATGAATGATATTTAACAGCAGTGTATTAATTTTTCTTATTTTGTTTGTCCAGAAATAGAGGGGTTTAGTTTCTTTTTTTTTATTGTTTTCCTTAACCAACAGATTGTGGATGGACATTTATTGTAATTTGAATGCTTTTGAGCAACAAAGTTCTTTTATCTTTAGCAGGCATTTGTGAATCACTGCATATGTAATTTAGCTTGCACAGTGTTTCTTTGCCATTGGTTTGTAAAAACTGCAAATCCAGCCTTTGTAAATGATAATCACTTTTGAGTCATATTTTTTTTAGTTTTGAATAAATTTCTCATCACACTTTAGTTTTTACCAGCTGTTTCCTGTTTTTCCTGCCAGTGGTTCAGCTGCTGAGGAGACAAATGCATCAATGGTTTGTTTCAGAATTAAATTACCTTTGTAAAATGATGGAAGAGTAAAAAAAGTATGTTGGACACCATTACAAGTATGAAGTTATGCTGAAATTTGAAAGATGAAGTATTGTTTGCTGTACCTAGATGTTTCATATACTACAGAGCTTATGCCACACCAGGAACTCAGTTCATATAGAAAAACTAGTCCAGCATCGGAAACACCAGGACGAAGCTTTGTATGGGAATTTGGGTGTGTGTGATGGAATTTTTCAAGCAGTTCCAAGTTTTTGTGTTTGCATGAGAATATTCTGATTTATCTGATATGTGATCTACATAATTACCTGACCATTACATCATATTTGTCCTTTTCTGCCACCCGTCTTTTGGACTGCTTTGGATAGATGATATGTTCATTTTTTTAATCATACAAATTACTTTGGTATTTTAGAACTGAGTTTGTGTATGTGTATTTTCAGAATAAAGCAGGGCAGGCATATCGGGGAAGATAGGGAATAGTTAGTATTACCTGTCTATTAGGTCTGGCTAGTGCAGTACACTTTGTTTCTATTTTCTTCATGGTGAACTTACTCCATATCCACATAGACAGCAGCTGTGCTTTGTCCTTGCTTCAGACATCTTTCTTCAGGACCATTAAATGACTTAGTTACTGAACCAAAAGGTGTTTATATAGATAGTAATGAAAATATTGCCCCCTATCTTCAGATTTGAGGTCATTACTGTGTAGGGTTGTGGAAAGATCCTATTGCCCCTTCTTTTTGTTCTGTGGCATCCAGCAGCACCTGTCCCTTGTGCTGTTTTAGTCCTCTCTGGGACCTTGGTGGTCAGATTTTATTTAATCTGAACCCTCTGGCACAACAGAAAAGCACAGAGACGGTTGCATGTCTGCTCCCATGGCCAATCACCTGGATTGTGAGCTTTAAATATTCCTTACCTGTTAGGTCACTGGGTTTCTTATCAATGAGTAGCAGAGGAAGAGCTGGGTCTGTAGTGAAGCTCTCAGCTCCAGAACCTCAGGGCATGCATTTGCTCCCCTGGACAGGGTGCCTCAACTATTTTTTATATTTACCCATTTATAGGCCTTATTTCATAGCATTTTAAGGGTTCTGCAATCTTGTACACATGCTGGTCTTAATAGTATTTACCTCAGGATATGGGCCAGCTATTGCCATTTGAGAAAGATTCACCCCTGCATCTTGCAGTCTCTTAATTTCTCTTGGGCTTTTCCAGGCTCCTTCTCCCCATGTTCCTTTTGGTGGATGACTCCAAGATCTGCGCTGTCTTTCAAGGCTTCCTGACCTTGGAAGTCTCCATGGGAAGTCTCATTAAATTCAGTGATGGGAAGAGGGAAGCATTTTCCTCTCTCCCTTGAAAATTCTGATTATTTATAACTCCTCCGAACTACCTTTGCTGTTTGTACTTCAAGCCTATCAAGTAGCTATCTTATCTTGTCTCCTGGAGTCATTCTTGAATTTACGTTTAACATGCTTGCTATTCCCTACACTGGTGGTCTTTATGGAGTCTCCTTTATTCTTCAATCTTTTATAGAGAGAAAAACATCCCAATATATTTCCCTTTAGTTCTCTACTATTAGATAGTGGTTTTTTACAGTATTCACAATCTACGTTCAGCTGAGTCTCATACTTAAGGATGAAATTCCTTCTTTGTGCAATTGTTTGGTCTTAATGGGCATTCCTACTTATATCAGCCTTAAGTCCAGCTTTGTGGAGCTCATATAAATTCCCATGTGGCAGCTGTCCCATTTTTAGCTATTATATTTCAGTTTAAACTTTTCTTTTGTCCTTTTTCTTTCCATGTTCTTTTTGGGGATTTTTTTTTTTTTCACATGAAGGTTAGTAAACAGCATTCAAACTTTACATTGGGTGATTGATATGCAAATGGTTGTATTATTACACTTTTACACTGCAATTTGCTTTCCAAAAGAGCTGGTATTTTTGGCCAAAGCTAAATCAAACTATCATAGAGCATAGTACTTTTTTAAGGGTTTTTTTTTCTGCTGTACTGATCAGGAAAAAAAAGTATTTACTAATTAGTATTTATATTATGCATTAATGACCAGATTCCTCTGATCCTTGCTGAATTTAAATTTCTCCAGTCTGCAAAAAACCACAAGGAAAACAACAGCCAAGATGAAAGCAGATTCACAGGACATACCCATGTGGTTGTGACTCAGTGGATCTGAGAGAACAAAAACTTTAAACCCCCTTTTTTTTATTGAGTAAAAGACATGGAAATTGATTTAACAGTAGTGGGCGAATTTGCTAATGGGTTATGAAAGGTAGTTAACTGAAAGAACTAATGAAAAGGAGCCAGTGTTCTATGAAAAACTTGGAAGGAAAATAAAAGAGATAGTTGACAAAGCGTCCTTTGAGTTTTGGGACTTGAAAAATGTCAAGAGCAAAATCCGACAAAATCTTGTTTTTAAACCTAACCAGAACTAAGAGATTTGCTGGTTTTCTGTGGAACTAAGATATTTATATGTGAACCAGTGCTAGTGTTATCATGATAGTTACATACAGAGTTTGCACTTTCAAGTAGAAATACAAAGACAGTTAATAGAATTTGGAGAGAGATTACTAGTCATCATTTGATTCTTAAATCATTTTGAATTGAGACACTTTGGCAAGGCTTGACATGACAAGGCCAAGCATGTGTGGCAGGGCTCAGTACTTAGGCAATTTTACTACCTTCTTGGGGTTTTAATTAGATGATATTTTATAGGGTTTTTTTTCCTCAGCAATGTTTCTGCTATGGAAAGTATTTGATAAAAATAACATGCTTTCTAAAAAATGGTTGTTAGTTTAAAAACAAACAGATCTGCAAGAAGAGTTACTAAGTCTCAAGTTGGATAAAAATTGGTTTCGAATTCTTACTTGGTCAACAAATTAATAAATAATGAAATAGAATGAAACTCAGTTTTGGTAAGCTTAGAATAACAAAGTTTCTTAGAAGACTAAGATGAGGCATATGAGAAAATTTAACACTGTTGCTGATATTTTGAGTCTCTGTGCATTCCAGAGACTTGAATACTTCCACCTTTCTCCCAGAGACAAGGAGCAGAGCTTCCAACTTTACCTTAATAATATATTACCACTACAACAGTAGCCGCAGTACTTGTGCACATACAAGAAGAGATTTTTGGTTGCTTAACTGACATTTGTGTGTCATTAATAGTGTGTGCACCACATCTTGGAAATCCATGACTGAGTCCATGACTTTGTTGGACCAAATTTTGTAGTTTTTGACTGAGATAAGATTATTTGCTTCATGTTGTGTTGGTAAATACTATGTCAGGCCCCATAAAGACAGTCTAGACCATAAGTTGTTTTCATGTTTGGAGAACAGAAGAAAAGTCAACATTAAATTAAGTTTAAAAAAATAAATTAAAGGCCCCCTAAGCATTTAATAATCATTCTGTAGTCTAACTTATACATCTACCCTAGGCATGTCCATATCTCCTCTGCCCTAAAATCTTCAATGTGGGTACTTTTCAATGTCAGATTTTAAACTGCTGCTGCCTTAGCTATGGTCTTTTTGTCAGGCATTATGACTTCTTTCAACACTATGAGTGGCCTGAGGGCTTTGAAGCCCAGGGTCTAACACCACTAAAACTATGGTTTACTGAAACCTTGCTGAGCTGGGGAGTTACTGCAGGGCCTTCCTTGCACACCCTCCACATTCGCCATTTAATGTTCACATTTAAATGGGATGACGAAAACCCTGTTCCTCGTATTAACATTCCTTATCTCTTAGGCTTGTCCTGAATCACATCATAGACCTTCTCTTTGTGCCTGTATCAGTTCCAGTTCCTTGGGAGGGAATCCCACAGCTGTACTAGGGACCGGAGCAGCTGCTAGGTGAGCAGGGGCTGGATAGCACAGCATGTCTGCAGGATTGTGAAACAAATTTCAAAGTTTACAGATATTTTTTTAAAAAGCCTTACCAAGTAGTTAGGCCAAGATGTTAAGATATTAAAGTCTTCAAGACCCATTAAGACTGGGAAAAAACTTCTTAATGACTTGTCAAGATTAACGTTGTAGAATAACAAAGTGTTTGGGGCATGTTATTCTAGAATAGATTATTCATTATTTTGTAACAAGGAAAACGATATTATTTTTCCTTCCTGAAATTTACCTCATCGTGATTTTTTTTTTTTGTAAGAAACATTCATAAAATTGATTATGCATTGACAAGATATTAACTGGTAATTTGAAACCACACTGTTTTTGAAAGATGGCAGTGTTGTTGCCACTGAGCATTCTGCAGTTTTAATTTTTGTACTTTTGTAATTTTTAACTTCTTTCTGCAAGCGAGCACTATAGGCAAATCACTGGTAACAGTTTTTCTCTAGCCTAAGAGAGAAGTACTAATTAAAGTACTATACTTGATTTTCTCTTCTGAGTGATCTTCTGTAGTTAGAGGATCTCCTTATTAGTACGTACATTAACATGTGGTCCAGCAGTTGATCCTCTCTTATTAACATATGACTTAGGTAAGAATGAAGGGCATACAAGAAATTACATTTTGTGTGTCCTGCCTGAGTCAAGTTTGATCATAGGATTTGCTTGGATCAAATGTCTCTAGGACCATTAGGCTTTGTACATCCCTGTTCAAAGGCTATTTGCATTTTGCTAATTGTTGCAAGTTGCTCCTCTCCAGCCAACTGTTGCCATGTTGTCCAACATAGTGCTTTTAACTTAGCCTACTACCAATACAATTGGTCTGGCTGAGATCAGCCAACGAAAGCATGAGGGTTCAAACCATTCTTTGTCAGTTGATCCCCCAAAACAGGAGGGAGATAATCTGAGAAAGCTTTGTTTATAATATAATTCTCATTATACTTTTCTGAAGTTAGAAGTCACATTTTGGTACTAATCAGAAAAATTGCAGCCAAAATTGTATGTTTAAATTAGACACATAAATTTCCTAATTAGTCTACTGGATAAAACTACCATGATTTTCAAGATGCTGAATGTCCTGTGTTCTTCATAATCAGACCAGCAACAGTTAGAAGTCTTAGGGGTTGATTTTTAGGAGTCCAGTTAGAAAATTTGGGCTTAAGTTCCCCTGAAACGCACTTTGAAAGTATTGACAGGGCTGGTGCCTCACTGTCATCACTGATTTCCACTTAGACCTAGTTTGGATGCATATTATACATGCACATACATACATGATTGAAAAACTGTGAGTATGTGATATGATATCCCTCATGATAATATCTTTGTCTTTCTGCAGTGCTTTTGACAATAAGACTTCATTAGAGAAGAATCCTTATACTATATTTATGCTGACCCAGATCTCTGCAAGGATAGTTTTACAGGTATAACTTTCCTAATAGAACTGTATTAGGATCTCCTTGCTAGGAGAGCAAAGGCTAAGGTTTCAAAACAGCTTGTAGATGGGCTGTGTGTATTTTAAGTGTGGAAATGAGCTCATTTTTCCATAGTGTGGTTACAGCACATATTTTTTCATTTTTTGAATCTCTGTAAATACTAAAATATTATTGAAATTTGTACATTAGAAGAGAAAGAAACAGGAAAAATCTGATCTTTGCACCTGCCATTGAAGTTTAACTATATTTGAAGTAAAATGTGAGGCATATGCCATCTGGTGGATAGAATAATTCATACAGTTTTATTGTTAATTGTGATATATTTTCTCTGCTGCGTTATAACTTTTAATTGCCATTGGTAGATATTTCTTTAGTAAGAAGTAAAGGGAAAAAAATTTGAAAACTGAATTTGAGGCAAAATGGAATTCCAAACATGGCACTGGTGTTTGATTAGACAACTGGATGCTTGGAAGAAAAACTCCAAAACCCAAATGGAAAGGAAACCATTTTCCCACACTTCAAATATGAATTCTAAAGATTTAAAATTGTGTGCCAACTAGTCAAAGATCACACCTGATAGACCTTTCTCCAGCCTTTTGCTTATTGCAGATTATGAGGTGTTTGCCCTGATCTTTGCAGGCATTGGCTATTGCTCTGACGTGGCAGGTGAGACTGGGGCAGCTTTGTGAGCCCGTAGGCTCATGTCCTACAGCAGCATTCAGGTGCCTTTGCCTGCGGGTCGGAATTCCATTTTGCCACCCACTTGGAGCACAGTCTCATTAAATACCATTTTGTGCAGAAAGCTGTGCTTCCGAAGATGTTGGATTTCAAATAGGTGTGAATGCAGATGTGACTTGACTATTTTAAAAGCCTAGATTAAGCAGATACAGTAAAGAGCGTGGCCACTATTAAATATTTCTCTTTGCACACAGTGATACATGGGGGCATAACTTTATGATATGCATCTCAGGACAGATTATGGAGTAGACGTAGTATGGGATAACAAGTGAAGCAGTAAATCTATATTGATAGAGATTTTCTGTTATGTTGGCTCTTTTATGGACATGGAAGAATCTAACATCCTGCTATCTACTGGGAGTATGATAGTACAGCTCCCTCATTTTTTCTTCAGACTGATCAAATATCTAAAATTATTTTTTTCAAAAATTACCCTTAGCATATTAGAAAATAATGAAAGAAGTACTTCATAATGTCTTTCATACTGTGATTTACTACAGATTAGATCTAAAAAAGGAAGTTTGTGCTTTAAGTCTGAAAAGGAAAAAATTATTCACATTGTAATCAGTGCATGTGTGAGATGGAATTTTCATCACCATGTTATGTCATTGTTCCACTAGCTAATGAAAAGGCAAGGAAAGAGCTGAAATACAATACAATGGAAAAACAGGTAATGCTATTGCTTCCACATGCTCCTGATTTCAGTAATTCACAGTAGTTCAGGTGTCTGCACTGTGCTGCACGACATTCCCAGTTCTGGAGGTTTATTAGTTCAGTCATGGTGCACAAACAAGAGGAAGATTTAATTGCACATGGAAGCATTCATGGTTTGTTTTATTACTGGAAGTAACTGACTACTTTAGAAATATTTTAAAAGACTCTTCATGACAGTAAACTTGCTTAGAGTAGACTCAACAAACTTAGTATATGTGACTCCAAACTTCATGGCTCTGTTACTCCTCTGGTTACTAATTTATTTCTCAACATTCAAAGATAAATAATGTTTAAAAATGCAATAGAACAAGTGTTCAGCTTATTTGCAAAAATTAGAGTCGAAATGTTATTTGCACTGTGGTATAACAGAGCTTCTTTCTGACTTAAGCTGCTTTGGCACTTTTTTGTGTCAAATATTTAGTGAAGAAAAAACGTTTACAAGCTTACCCACCTTTTAACTGTTTCACTGGTTGGGAAATATATTCAGTAGAACACTGCTAAAATGTTGACAGGCTTATACTTCACATAGTCTACACTCTTGCAGAAACATATGTGTGCTATATTGGGAGTAAATTCTCTGGTTCCTGCTATGAATCTTATTGTGTCTAAAATATTTTGTATGATTATTTACCTTCAGAAAGGCCACAGCACTTCAAAACATTCAACAAACACTGATATCTAAAGTTGCTTTGAAAAGATCCTAAAATCATAAATTTTCATAAATTTTAAAGCATTTTCCACATGCTGCTTTCTTCCCCTGAAATTCTGAAAGGCTTCTATCATATTATATTTAAAAAAAAAAAAAGTATTTTTCCCAGTCTGATTGAATGATCAGTCAAAGGAGAAGCCCAAAAGAGGTCATTTAAAAAAAGAAAAGGGCATATATGTAGGTATATTTTCCTAATCATTCTTTCGGGGAGTGTTTTTATGGTATTTAAAAGGTATTCAAGGATTCCTTCAGGCAATTTGTAGTGAAGTCCCCCCTCCACTGTCACTGTAGAACTTTTCCAACTTAAGAGTGCAGTTAGAGAGGCAAGTCTTCTTCCATCCTGTGGGACCAAGTAGAAGAGTCAGGCCTTTTCACAGGCTTTGCGATGTCGTGTAGGTCAATTGGCCTAGATCCTGTGTTTTATTTAGGAGAATTAGGTCTATGATGTATATGTCAAACCTTAGTTTTGTGAGATCCATCCCTTTACCAGTTTGGGAATCCACAGAAAATGGTTTAAGGTTGAGTTTTAGTGTTTTGCTGACTTCCTTTTACAAACCAGACAAAATAATCTTTTCCTGAGGTGAATTTGCCCATCGTGGAGCCAACCTTCCTGGCTTTTTGTGCTTATATGGCTTGAGAAGAGATGACATTTTCTCTTGGATAGTCTTATGTCATGACACTTATGTTTATATGAATAAAAACAATAAGATGTTTTATTTTGAGCAAATTAATTTAAAAGATTTATTCAGTTTGCTTTGTGTTGTTGATTTAAGTGTCTTTTGTTTTCACATATGTATTTAAAAACATATTAAAATCTGTATCCAGTAAAATGTTGCTCTTGGCAAAACAATGAAAAACATTTTTTGATGTAAAGAACAGTACAAAGAGTAAATAGAATAGATTGTATAAAAGAAAAATTTTAAATGAATTTTTTTTTTTTCAATCTTAAATGCTCTGTATTTCAAACAAGTTTAGGCTTTAAAGTTAATCAAGCCACAATACAGCCTGTGAATTAAAAAAAAGAAGGAATGTCACTCCAACTCTTTACTAGCACCTTTTAAAATTAGATTCCTTGTTGAAAAAAACAATTGTCCATTTTACTCTCTACTGCTTGAATAAGATTGTGGGCAATGCTTTTTTCTTCTTTATACCATTGTCAAGGCTATAGAAATCAACAGTAGGTGGTATCAGATGAAAATCTTAATTATTAAACATAGCATGTAGCTGTATTTTCTGATCCAGCTAAAAGAAATCATCTGAGTAGCTCCAGTTTTGAAGTTCACAAGTAATAGCAGCTTTCTAAAAAATATTTAGCTCATAAGCATACAAATTAGATTAATAAAAAGATGTTATTATTTTTATTTAAGAATAGTAAGACTTTGACACTGGTTCTTTACATGCACTTTTGGAGATTGCTCCTGGATAGGTTAAAATGTTGCATGAAAGAAAATGCTGTTAACATCTATAGCTGTTCAGTAGGCAGTTACTCTCCTGAGTGACTTTTTCATAAAACTTTAGAATTAAAATCTTCAAACTACAAATACAAATATATGATACAAAAAGAATATGATACCAAAAGCTTACGAACATCTGGGTTTTGTAGACACTACTTTAGAAAATAATTCTGATCATCTTTGTAATTTTTTCATATTAGTTTTACTCTCAGACCTCTTATAAAGAAAGTTGGCAGTATAATTTCCTTTATATGTCTTCGAAGCATTCAGAAGAAAAGAGGGAATAAAGGTTTCCTGGTTGTATAGTGTGTACAAAGTTTTGACAGTGTTAACTCTTAGTTTTATGTATAATTAAAGTAACATATTGCTACATATTCATATCTCCTCTGAAAAAATCTGAGTTTGTGCACAAAACAAACTAAGTCTAAGAGTGACCGATTCATACATCAGTTTATCTTTACCCAGCTGATTGAAAGAGGTATGGAATCCTTTGGAAAGCAGTAGGAAAAGGTTTGTCCAGCCTTGTAAGTGTGGCAGTTGAGGGAGAGCTGTGCAGCAAAGAGCGAGACACTGAAGTTAAAAGTTACAGATTTTTCCTTCAGATTTTTCCTCTGAGTAGTTTTCATTTTGGAAATGTTATTTACATACTTACTTTTTTCCATATGTTCTGTATCTGTAAACCTATAGAATTATGTACTGACTTCGGGGTATAGTTTGTTCTCCTCCTGGGTATTTTGGAAAGTAAGTGAAAATATTCACTCACCCTGTACTTGTAAAACTTCTCAATAAACTTTAGAAATTAGGAATTATACAGGAAAGAAAATGTTAAGGTCTTTAGTGATGGACAATGCAGATTTTCCAGCTTGTGTTTGGCAGGTATAAAAAGTGCAAGTTAGGCTTCAGTCTGCTTTTTTTTTTTAATTCTCGCCTTTCATCCTCTTTACTGGTGTAATTTTATGTGCTGGAGAGTTCCCATGTATGTTCTTGGAGGAAATAATTTTTCATGGGAATGTTTTTCTCTTTTCACCAAGGAGAAGCTTTCCAGGGATGGTTTGGATCAAATAATACAGAATATTTGTGATGAAAAGCATAATTTATTGAAGCTCAAAATGCAGCTCACACTTTCTCAGTGAAAGACTGGGGTGTTTAATGTATTGCAAATGCATGTTTTGGTATGGACACAGGTTCCAAAATGTCTAAGAAACTAAAGCCCTTTGGGGCAAACCTACACAGACGAAATCATGAAAGGTGTGTGGGAGAACTTGTAATGCCAGAATTCTGCATCTGGGATTTTCTGCTTTAGGACAGACTTGGCAAGCAGACCAAAGGGAATATGTTGGCTGTTGTCTTCTTTTTTTTTTTCTTTCCCAGGCTTTATACTGTAGTACAATTCCTTGCAGATATGTCCTCTCAACAGTTCCATTAAGACAGAGAAGTGGAAAGCTAATGAGATAGATATTTAAAGATTTGTAGGAAATATGGAGTTTGCTTCTGTTCCATAGCACAAAGTTTCTGCTCTTTGTAATGTCAAAGAAGGTCACTGTGAAATTAAAGCTATTTTAGAAATGATGACTCTTAATTAGGAGGTCATATAGTCAGTCTTCTGCAGAGATGGATTGTTGTCTTTGGAAGGAAAACAAAGCTGACTAATAGTGCGCTTTCACCTTTTTGTCAAAAAAATCCTGCAGCTTGGGACAATGTCACCTTCTCTAAAAACAGGTCACACCATTTGTGACTCATGCTGGCACACTAAACTCTCATCCCTCAGGCATTTTTCAGTGGTTTGTTTACCTAAAATTCCTTGACATTATTGAGAAAACATTGCTTTTCTTCCTTGGACTGAAAGAACAACAAACACCAAAAAAACTGTTGATGTGGGTTGGAGGCACCAGTGTTGTTCACCTGTTGGAATCCACAGATGAGTGGAATCTCTTGTAAATGCTATTGGGTCCATATGTTATGTCACTGAAAAATACACGTAAAGTGTATTTGACAGGAAAAGCATTTGGTTTTCTTGCTGACCCTGTGCTAAGATGAAGAGAGCAATGATGTCTTACAGGTGCCTGATTCCTGACTGTTTTAGTCATGTCAATTCTTACCTCATGTCCTGCATGTGATATTGGAGTTCCTGATGAGATCTTAGAAACTACTCAGGACTGACAACTTAAATGAATGTAGACTTGTCAGCTGCCTCCTCTCAATCTTCCTTCCTTTTTTTTTTTTTTTTTTTGGGTGTGTGTGTGTAGGGACTTACTTCAGAGTGCTGTCAGTTCAGTTAGTTTGACAAGCCTAATTGTGTAGAAAAGAATATGTTCTGGACCATAGGGACATGATGATCATAAATTCAACTGATAGAGACCATTACCAAACTATACATGGAATTTAGATAGGATTATGTTTTTCTACACAAACCCTAAGTCCCCAAAGAGGAAAGAGAATTTCATTGTTATCTGCCAGAAGTGCACTTAAATGGTATTTGAATGAATCTGTTAGATTGTTGTTTTGTTGGGACTGCCAAGAACGGATAGACTGTCTTGAAGTATTTCTTTGCATAGTGGATCATGCTGCACATTAAAGAAGCATAAAAGAGGAAAGCAGTTTCTGTGCTAAATGGTATCGAGGTTCACGCTTTGGATAATGGTGTGGTCATAGGCACTTAGAATGAAGTTATGCACACCAGGAGTTGGGAATTTTCAGTTTAAATTACATCTTTTGTTCAGATGATTTGTTCTAAATTCTCAAAAAACATTTCTGCAGCATTTGTGGAGTAGTAGCTATGAAAGACTGTGAACCTGTGCACCACACAGTATATATAGGTAAAGCTACAGATTCTAGAGCTGCTTAGCTAAGTCCATTGCATATTTTTAAACTTTATTTTTCAGTTACCTTCTTTCAAAACCATTTTGCTAAGAAGACATTCATGCCTCCTTTAAAATGTCCATATACTTGAAAATGTCAATACATTATGAACTAAATGCCCATAGATGATTTCCTGCAAACTTCAGGTTTATCTTGGAATAATTTTTTTTGTAATTAGGGAAAAGAATTACATCTATTTGTCTGAACTTCATTATATTCATTCATTATGTTAAGTTTTCCTCATTCAGAACAATAGTTGTTCCCCTACTTTACAGTGGAAGTAGAAGCTGCCATGGAGACTGGAATGAATATAGTAAAGATGAGAATCTTTTCATTGATAGTCTCCCAGTAGGGCCACCTGTTATGCAGAAAGTGGTTTTGCTGAAATGAAGGAACTTATCATCTTATCATCTAAGATATCCATTTTTAAAAATATTAATGAGTTGAAAACATCTGTTGATGTTCCTCTCTGTTTCCAGTAAAAGAGTTGTCAGGCCTGCTAAGAGGGAATAGCTGGGTTTTGTGACTTGTAGTTTCAAAACGTACAATAATGGTAGAGGATATCTTTGAGGAGCTAATCTGCGTTGCAAACCTCAGCATGGTTAGAAGTGTATCCAACATGTTTTCTGTAGGAGAAGTATCTTTAAATATTTATATGATATGTCTCTATCAAAGAGTCTAGATTTTGACAGATGCATTTCAACAAGAGTTAATCAGTAGCAAGAAAGCAGAAAGCTGAGTGTGTACCTACTATTTTTCTATGTAGAAAAACACTCATTGGGCATAAAAAAGGGAAGAAGAGACTACAGCTGTTCCTCTTGCTCATTAGCCATATGGATTCTCCTTCCAGCGTATTTTACCGTTGCCCTTTTGCTCAAAAGTAATTGATCCATCTCTATCTCCAAAAGAAGTAAAAAAATTGGTATATATGGAAGGGGTTTTTACCCTATTCTTTTTGTGCTTGGGAATTTTAAGGGGTTGTCTTCTAGACACAAATCTGTATGGGAAAAAATGAACCAAATTTTAGAATTTCCTAAAGTCATCATGACTTGTCAATCAAAAGTACATTTTCCCTGAATATAACCACTAAAATATTTCTTCTGGCTTCCAGCACTTGAGAAAATAAACCACAAATTTGTATAAGGGAATTTGAGTAATAAAGCACGTTAAAATATCAAGGCAATACCAGAAGATCAGTTATTAGAGTTAAACAAATTATTTTTCCAAAGAAAAGTTTTTCACACGTAGTTGTTGAATGATATATCATTATTTTTAGTGAAAGGAAAGATTGTGTAGAAAAGTATATCATATTTATTCCAGGAGGTCTTATTCAACAAAAGCATGCATGTGAAATTGTTCTTGCTTTGGTTTTGGAAGAGTGAAAAACTGTATTGTAATGCCAGAGCCTACAATACTTAAAACGGTTCTAATGTACTGATCTTTGGGGTGTTTAATGACAAGGTGTTGTGAAGTTTTGTAAAATTTTTTGTATAGACCTTAGCTACTTCCTGCCATTTTTGCATTACTTGCCTAGATGATGTTACATTTAAAATTGATAGTCCTGATAAATACAATAATATTAAAACACTTGTTATAGGGTTTTTTTAAGAAATAATTATATTTGTTTTCTTTGAACATCATGCTCTCTGCCATGTGCCCTTTTTATGTATGTTTTGCTGTCTGTTAATTATTGTAAGAGAATACTGAATGAAGTTATTGTGTTTTACTAATAGTTGGATATTTTGCATGCTTATTACTTTCCCAGCATCCTAGCATGCAACTGTAGCATATCTTTTGAGAGTTTTTCTTCTGTGTGTTTCCATAATTGTAGAGGAAGGTATCTTAAAAGACAGTAAGTGGTGTGTCATGTTATTTAAAAAGAATTTAGGAGATACACAACTCTCACATTTACTGCACACCTTCTACTACTCAGTGGTTCTTCAAAGCTCCTGCTAGTCAGTGGCTTTCCTGCTTTTACCTTTGTCCTCATTACCTTTATCACATACCTCTTTTTTTTTCCCCTTCCATAACTTGTTATTCTCACCTACAGTCTTTTTTCAATCAGTGTTTGTCCACAGATCAAGTTACTGAAGAGCAGTATTTGAGGGTTAACTAAACAGTAGCAAGGCCCACTTCTGAGATAAAGCTACCCATGTTACCAGATATGGAATTATTCATGTTTATTTGAAGTGTGACGCACTCTAAGGACCCTTTTTGAGGAAAGCCACAAAACACCCAGTGTTCTGCAGTACTTTCATGTTGACTCCTTCATGTATCTGTAATCACCAAAAAAATACATTTGTAAAGGTGCTTATTTCAGTTCCTGCACTGGCAAAAATTCTCCTTCATCCTTCATCACTTTTTGTTTCTCTGGGACCCTCTTAAAGCAGTATACAGTTTCCCTTGGAATTTTTAGGCTTGCAGAAATGACTTGTGAACCAGGCCTTTCCTTTCTAAATTGTGCCCCCTTGTGAAGAAATGCGGTGGGTCAGGAGGAAGGGACACTGCAGCATGAGAGCCAGAGCAGTGTGTGGCAGCCTCAGAAGTGTGCTTGGGAACTTATTCAAGAGGACTGTAATTAGAAATAATCCTCTTCTGTTTATGTAATGCATCTCAAAGTTTTTTTCCTATTAATCTGCATATTTTCTGCAGTAATATAATTGTATTAGTAGTTTAGAGATGAGAAATTTAATGTGGGAAGAATTATTTTGCTTACAGTGAGTTTACATCATGCCAGTGACCTTATTTTCTATATTTATAAATACATTTCAGAAATTGCTTAATGGCTGGGATTGTAAATTAATTTTTTCTATAAGTTCATACAATACCAAGAGTCTAAGGCGGTGCTTTCAGATAAATTTAGCATTGCATCATTTCACTTGCAGTAACGTAAACACAAACTCCAGTAGGTCTACAAAATTAAACATTAAATGTATCAGATTTTATTATCCGTGTGTCTGTGATCACACTGAAATGCTTATGGAGTTTTTACAAGGAACAAATTTCCACTGACTGTTAGGAAGTGGACTTGTAGGAGCTGCAGAGGTGAGGCAGCACCATGTGGAATGCAGCGACAGGATTAAGATTTGGCAACATGCTTCTTTTCTCTCCAGGCTCTTAGGCAGTCTCTGTAGAGGGGAACAGACTGTCATCTTGTGTTGCTGAAAGCCAACCTGCAATTTCTGCTTGTGTTGGCTTGTTTCAATTTCTATACAGTTTTGTCATTTTTCCTGCCAGCTGATATGATATGGATATGGTGAAACACAAGGGAAAAAGGTATGGTTCATGTAATATAAAATGTCAAAAAGTTTTTCTTACTACAGGAATAATAGGAAAGCTTTCGTCCGAAAGAAGAATGTAGTGCTGGAGAAAAATATATTCTTGTTTTATTAAGCAAGATATTTCTTTCTGGAACAAGTTTCTTTTCAGTCAGTACTTACCCTGTAGATGTAAACAATTAGTAATTTTGAAGTCTGTATTGTTTCCTTTTTATTTAAAATAGGCATACTGTGTGTGAATGTTTGCTAGCTTATTGTGTTTGATTGTAAAGCTACTTACAGAATTTTAGCACATAAAGTTATAAAAGTCTATTTTTTGCTTAGTATTTGTTCTCACTCTATAAATGAAGTAATATAATTACTAGTAATGTAATTACTAATTACAGGCTTTTATTTTTCTTACTTTATTGTTTTGATAAAATACTTAGATGCAGTTAATGAAGTCGACATTAACTCTCCCCAGTGAATATCTGACTCTTAATGTGACTTGATAAAGAAATACTGCACGTACAGCAAGGATTTATGGAAAACACTTGATATTTTTTAGTAAAGTATATTGGAATCATAAACAAAATATAAAAGACTTGGGTTTTTGAATATGCAGCAGAATATGAATGAGAAAAATTCTGTCCCCATCACTTCACCCAGTGTAATCAATAGAAAACTGTTCAGTCAAAATGCAGTCAGGCTGACATTTGATTATTATGTATATTTTTATAAATGCTAAACATACTGTTTTGTCTTACTTTCCCATCGTCTGCATGGGAACCTAAAATTACACTACCCACTAGTGATGATAGAGAACTGTTTTCTTTTCTCCAACATATGTTGTACTTTTAAATAGTCTAAAAAACTTGGAAATTGTCTTATGTTTAAATGTACTGGACTAGTCTTCCAGTAAAGCAATATGTTTCAGGAATTTAAACTATGAACTGTGCTTTCGACTTGGCGCAAGCAATTTATTGTGTAGGTTGGTTAATGAGGGATCCAAGTATCTACTTGTAAAAATAACACGATAATGTTCTTTTTGTACATAAGCTCTGATGATTTGTAAGAATAAGTTATGATGGTTACACTTAACACAAACACTATCTCAGTGACAACTTGTCTTATTACCACTTTAATAGCAAGAGGAGTTTTACCTTTCTGATACATTTGTAGTTTGGTTAGCTTCATTATGTTCAAAGCAAGTGACCTGGGAACATTGTGACAAAACTTTGAGGCTTTCAGTAAAGGGTCCAAATATAAATTTTTTTTGTGCTGCTACAAAATTATAATACAAAGGGGAACTAGATACATTACAAATAATGTTAAGTCCTATTAACAGGTGGTAATATCTGGCAGCATTAGGTTGTGGGACTTGCTCTTAAAGAAGCAGAATAAATGCATAGAAAGATAAAAATTTCTGTTTTAAAGTGATAAAAAAGGCTAGCTCTGGGATATATAAATATGACATTTTACTAAATTATCATATTGCTAAGTAGCATGTGAATATGGGCTTTTGCTGATACCTTGCTAAGTCCAGGGCATTAATGCCCTGTAAATGAATAAAATACATAATTAGCCAGTCAGAAGATTAAAAAAAAGAATAACTAGACAAAATGTTGAATTACAGTCGCACATTTGTCAAGCACATATTGAGAGTGCAGTTAGCAAAACCATTCTTAATTTATGGTATTGTATTTGTTGCCATCTTTATTTGTTTTTACCTCTCTGTTCTTAACTCTCTGTTAATTTAGAGAGGGATCATGACTCTCAGCCAGTGTCTTTTTTGAATCAGTCATTTTAATAAAACTAAACTTGTGCCCAAATTTTATATCTTACATTGTCATAAACAGCTAGACCACCATCATTGCTTCATCTTTTGTTTTCATGTGGTCTTTGATAAACACATCTTCATAAGCAGTTTTCATTGTAGAAGAATGTGTTAGTACAGTTCGTAGAGTAACTTTTGGAATATAAAGACTAATTTTAAAATAGATTTTAGAAGTTCCTGTCTCAGATGAAAATTAATTTTTTTTCACCACAGAATTGCCCTTTTCTGCACCAGTATTACAATAGGTTTATCTATTTAATGTAGATGTGGCATTTGATGAGATTTCTGTTATAAAAAGCATATGTAAACTTTACCCTCAACAGAATAGATTGGCCTTGATGTGACTCTGAGAAAATAGGGGCCTGGAAATTATCTCTGCTTGTTTACTCTGTACTACAGTAAAGATCTATTAGATCTATGTAATCATTATAAAGTACTGTTTTTCTGGGAGATTTCGTCCCTGATGTCACCTCAAGTTCTTATCACAGCACTGTTTGAACAAGTCTTTCTGCTTATTCTCAGAATGACGATGCTGTGGCAAAACTGCCCTCTAAAGATCTTAAGAATGTACTTGTCAAATTGAAAGTAGTTGGGACTTCAGTAAAATGTTAAGCTACTACTAGAGTTTCATGGAAACATACAATGCTTTCAACATTTTTTCATCTTTCTATGATAATTATTTAAAACAAGAGCAAACAACCATTTTTGCTTAATAGTCAACTGAAACATCCATTACAAATTTTTCTCCCTCAAGTACGTGAATAGTTTGTTATGTACATGAAAACTTGCTGCAGTTAATTCAAAACAAATCTGTACTCAGCTCTCCCAAAGCTGTTGAAGAACACTGTTTCTCACTAAGGTGAAGCTTTTGAAATTTAAAGAATCCTAAATTTGGCACATGTAGATAAATGAATCAAAGCTTTTTCAGAACTGGTGTAATAGTATGAAAGAGAAACTTGTAATAGGAATCTAAGTTTTATCCTTCATTTTGAGAGGCTAAGCATACACACAGGTCACTTATGCATGTAATCCAGTATAATATAATTGCAATTTATAAAAATGATTACACTGAGCAGAGTGGCTGTGAATTTTGGTAAGGAAGCTGTTGTATATACAAAGTTTAGTTGAAGCTAATGCTAAAGCAAAATAAATCTCATGGATGACTAAACTCTAGCCCTGGGGTCTGTAACAATCCCCAGAGAATAAGGAAAGTTAATTTAAAATATTTTTGTTCATCTGGTCTTAAGCCAGATGCCTTAAATTCTGAAAATCAAGCCTCCAGTGACATTCCACCTCAGTGGGAAAAGAAAAGAGAACATATACTCTGGTTCTGCAGAAACTTACTTCATCAACAATTAAAAAGTGTAAATTAAATACTGAACTAATGTGCTCTTATTCCTTCTCCCTGGTTCAGTCACTCTACTTTTTCACTAATTTTCTTAAAGCAAACATATTTACTTTAAAAAGCATGTTTTAAATGTGATGAAGGAATTAGAACTTTTGAAAATTGGAAAACATTAGATTACCTATTTTGTGATTTTCAGTCAAGTTAAACTGAACTGGAAATACAATTAATGAATCAATGCTCCATGTTTAGATCTTGGAATTATCTTCCAAAGCTCCATTTAGAGGCAGCATCAATTTTAATTAATCCTAATGTTTCCATCCTTTCATCATTTTAGCAGATTCAAATGATGATTGACAACTCTTTCAGTGACAATTACTTTGGTTGATTCAGTTTTATTCCAGTATACAGTTGTCTTTACGTAAGTATGGCTATTGGTGTATATTAGGCGTCTATAATCAAAGTTGTGTCATAAAATAAAAATATGATGTGAAAATTGAATGTATGGTGTTCTGCAGGACATCTTTTTAAAGGCAGCAGCTGAACACCTCAGCTGGAAACAAGGAAAACAGGAAGTTATTTCTTTAGGTTACTTCATTTTATATTAGTTGTTCACACTGTCTTCACATTTTTAGCTTTTCTACACTTTAGATACTTTCTCCAGATCCAGCACAGTCTCCCTTAGCAGCTGATGGCCAGGGAAGATGAATAGTGTTGAAGGCACTATGTTCTTGATTCAAGAAACCAACATAAGTAAAATTGTTTCATTGTACCATGACGGATTTTTGTGATTGCTTAATTTTTGCCAAAATTTTATTATAAAAATTTACAAGATAGCCCTTTTTATTTTTATCTTTTTTAGGGTTGTTATTAAATGTTTATTGTGAACAGTGATGGATGAAGTCTCACTTTTTATCAGTAAATTAAGATTAAGCATGTAATTTAAAAAGTAAGTTTGAAGTATTAATATTCTGTTGTGAGTTTGGGCAAGGAATTGTGCCTTTCCTATTTCTGGGTAATAAAAAAAAAAAAAAACCTCTTAAAGTGGAAAATGCCTCTTTATAGAACAGAGTTATTTTGTTTCATGAAATCATGTTCTGTATCCTGACCTAAAAGTCTATCAAACAATTCAGTCATGAAAACTCTGAGAATTTCCTGGCCCCTAAGTACAATCCAAAATAATCTTATAATTATTCATGTGACCCTATGAACCCAACAGCTGAAGGACAAGCAAACAAGTAGGCATGGATTCAGTGTCTATAAAATTAGAAAATGAGAACTAGATTTCCTGTGCTAAGGAAAACTTGCTCTTTTATTAGCTGTATGCCATGGGTAGGATGCATAAATTTTACAACTGTAGTAATCTGCCTACCAATCTTTCACTGCAGTATCAATTACAATTGGTTATAAATGAAAATATTTAGGGATACAGCAAGGTTCTGTTGCACTTTACATTTATTTAATCATTAGGTTTCTGATTACAGATCTGAACTATAGACTGTTATTGATAGATTTGGAAAGATCCACCTTTCAATAGAAGTCCAGAATGTAAAGTACAGTAGAACCCCTTTATGAGCCTTTTTGGATACAAATAATAATAGTAATTGTATAATTACAAAGACAGTTTTATTACATATACTTTGTGTTTGAGCCTTGGCACATTTAGTCTGACCTTGAGACCTTCATAAGCAATTCCGAACAGTTTCTCTACTTGCAGGGATGCAGCATCACACAGTGTAAAAGCTGAATTAGCCAGTTTTATGACCTTTAACCTTTACCATTAGCTGTCTTATGAATTTTAATATGAGAGACATGGGAGTGGAACAGACTGCATGCTTTCTGAATCAGTTATGTAAGTATATATATTAGCACAATATTTTTAAAGAACACATAAGGCCAGAGTTTGGCATAAGCAGCTATGGTGAGCTTTGACAAATAGATGAGATTGTAGAAATAGGATGAGAAACCAAACATGTAAGGGGTGGTGAGACATAGTCTTCAACAGCCATAATTTTTAGGTTTTTCTGTTTGATTCTAAGGTGATCATGTTGACAGGAGATCTCTTAAGTGTTTTTTTCTGTACTGTGTGTTACCCCTCAACCTTATTGTCAGTTTGTAGTTCAGGAATATGTAACTAAGCTCATCTTTCAAAGCTGTTTAAATAATCAGTTCACATGAGTGGGAATGCAGCTATTTTTAAATGTGTGAGTTCTGTGGAAGCCTTTCCTCAAATGGGAAGGATACAGTTGAGACTAAGGTACGAACCCATACATATTTCTGCCTCTATCTGATGTGTGTGTGAGGTTTTTTTAGAGAAAATCTAGGCTTGGTATTGCTCCACATATAGAATAATAGGTAAGAAGAACATGTGGGAAGGGGGCTGTCGGGTTCCTCTGGTTTGAGTGCTTGGTATTCACCTACTTTGAATGCACTCGTCGCACGTTGGTATTTCGGAAAGGAAAGATACGAACATGATGCCTGTTTGAAACCTTCAGTGAACTAATTGAATTAATTTTTCTTTTCTACCTTTGAAAAAAGAAAGCTTTCAAGGGTGTGTAAATAGAGAGGCTTCTGTTAGAATTTCTTACAGTTTCTTACTTGCACTTGGAAGGTTCCGTGATCCATTGTAATAGTAGCATCCCATTAGAGTTTGATGTACCAAAGACCTTTCTCCTACAACGAAAGGAAGAATTTAAAATGAAGATGTTCATCTCTCTTGAATTGAAATTACTGAATAATGACAAATTTAATATTCTAACATCTAAACTGTTTAAGTGAATTATTTCTGTCTTTCTGACAGTTTTAAGTCTAATTAGCCTATTTTAGATAACATACTTAACTACATTAAAACTTCTATTCTGAATCAAAAAGTCAACTTGCTAGTCATCTTGTTTTAAATATTTTTTGTAACACACCTGTGAAGTTTTATATGAATTTTTTCTTGTCAGTAAGGTGCATCAAAAGTCATTATTAAAAACTATTTTTGAAAAGTGGTTATGTGTGTGGTGCCTATACTTTTATGTTAAAAACACAGTAGATCATTTAACACAGTAGGGTAACCCAAGAAATTCTAGTCCACATGATCAGGTGTTCAAAGACATGACCCACTTCAGACTAGTAAAACTAGCAGCTTTTCAGTCAAAAAACCTCAAGTTTTGTATTAGTTAGGTGGAAATAAACATGTATTTATTTAAAAGAGTAATTTAATTTATTTAGTTACTAGGACAGCATATTGTTTGTAAATTATATTGTCAGTGAAAGTTTGGAGGAAGCAAATATGCACTCGGGAAATAAAAAGAATACTTCCTGCATGTGGAGTTGACCAGGGTAGAACAATAAACAGCTAAAAGTTATAACTTGCAAAGTACTAGAAAAAGATAAAATATTTAAAACAAAGAAGTTAGGAAGTTAACTTAGTAAAGAAATAATTAATAACTATATATTTTTTCACATACACTTTTGTACCAACAGAGGTATAAATAACTGACCCAGCTGACCATAAAGTGATGTTTTTGGTCTTTTTTGGGTAAGATTACAGAGGTTTCTCTCACTGGCAAGGGCATTGTTTCACATTGCTGAAAAATGATGTGAAGAGCTCCTATGTTGTGTTTGGTGTCATCCTTTCATTTTCTTCGTAATCAACTTGAAATTTCAAGTATTTATGAAAAAATTTTCAAATTACAGTTAATTAATGCCTTTTATCAGCCTCTGTTTTATATCTGGATTTCTAGTAGTTATTTGAATCTAAATTACATTACCTGCCATGAAAAGCAGGACTTTCTGGGGCCAGAGATGCCATGTTAAATCTGTATCCCAATTAGATCACACTGCTTTTTCCATCTTCTAAATCTGTGCAGTCCATCTTTCCTTTGGTAAGGACTATTAAAATTAGTACTGTTACCTTACAGAAATGGAAAATAAGTAAGTAATAGCAACCAAGTTTTATCAAAAGTGAAAATGATGACTTGGTGGAAGTTTGGACCTGCTGTTACAGTTTCTGGTCATAAATCCAAGTCTGAAATTAAGTGTTTTAAAACTGTGTCATCATTTCCTGATGATCACAAACGAAAAAAAAATTCTCCACTAAAGACACTTGTCAGATACCAGAACTGAATAGGGATGGCTAATAATATTTCTGAAGAATGCTGAACTGTATTTAAGGCTTGCCTGTGCAAGATAGTTTGATCCTCATTAAATTCTGTTTCTGTTCCTTGAAATTATCTCATGCTTAACAGGATGCAATTCATAAGAAATATTGGCTGGTGAGGTAATGCAGATTCTGTAATTGCAGTCGAAGCTGTAGAAAGTTCACAGAACATCACTTAATGAATATTAGTGTTTGGGCACATCTGTGCTTGATCGCTCTTTTGGCAGCCTTCCAGCTGCCATCGACACTGATTTCCGTGTTCCCAGGGTCATCTCATCTGTTTTCTCTATGTTCTCTGCTGCTCTGTGCCACGTTGCTCAGTTACAACTTACTGTGTAGAACTCAACTTACTGTGAATACTCAACAAAACTCGCTGTTGAATAAGTGCGCTTTATTGCTCTGTAGCACGGTACTGTTGTCTTGTGCTCTGTCCTGATGTAAATGTCAACACCTTCCTCATCCTTGAGGAGAATACAGAAGTTGGAAAGCTTTCTAATAGCAGACATTGCAAAAAGGATATTGGCAAGACAGCTGCTGGAAGGGTATCCACAGTGGACAGGTCACTACAGTATTTTTTCTAAATTTCTAGAACCTGAAGATCATTTACAGAAAGGGAAAATATCTGGGTCTCCCACAGTGACTCTATCGCTGGATGTTAGAAAAGCTACATGTATATAGTATGCTGGAACAAGCATTGACTCCTACCATAAAGAGGTGTTTGAAGACCTTTATTTCTTTCCTGTGATGTGTTCTTTCCTTCAGATGCGTAAAGGGGATTGGACAAATTCAAATGCACGAACCTCCCCTGCCAGTTGTATGCACCCTGCCCCAGGGGGGGCAACTTCTGTTTGAATTAGGCAACTTATTCCTACTGTAAGGAGAAAGTGATAGTGGATGCTAGGCTGTATCTTGGCATCATGTTCACTCCTCCCACCCCAACCATTTCTTGGGCAGTGAGGGCGTCAAGTGCTGTGTTTGCTTGTACTCACTGTCCGCAATTGCAAGTGAAGCAGTGTGCTGCTGCAGCAAACAAACCTTGCTGGTTTTGCATTCTCAAAGCAGTTCCTGGTCTTCTTCTTTATAGTGTCCCAGACAAAAGATGAACAACAGCTGTGAACAACACCACCCTGAACATGCCTTATAGTAAATAGTGCATTTGTCAAATACTGGGGGAAATTGTAGTGGTACTGATTACTGTGTGTATGTATTTTGAGGAAGACTTTCTCCCTGCCTCTGCTCCCTACTCCACAAGACACACAGAATTTATTCCTCTTATCTAATGAAGTACACTTTGGATTATACCATGGCACTGTATCCTCTTATTTTGCTGGCAGTTTTTTAAAATACAGAACAGTGTTTCAGCAGTCTAGGGATATTTTAAGGAATTTTTCCATGACAAAAATTAGTGTCTCAGCAGGCAAGTTATTACATTTATGCACCATATGAAAATATATAGAGAGCAAAATATGAGCATGTTAAGATATAGAGAACACTGCTAAGCCCTGACATTCTTTCAGGTCTTGCTGAATTGCATGTATTTCACTGTGAATGTGTGTTTATAGCTCCAGCTTTCTTGCTGATGAGCTGTCAAAACAGCTCTTTACTGCTATTTCTTGAGCACAGATGCAAACCTGCACCAAATGGCTGTGTTTCAGCAAAATCTTCAGGTGGTGGTAGTTCTTTTTCTCCTGTTGATAAAGTTGCAGGCAGGCCACGTGGCAAGTGCCATTGCTGAATCTGCTGTCATTTCTGCTGGGGGGCAGTTGTTGGCTTGCAAAGCCACCTGAAGGGTGACATTGAAATACATCTCCAAAAGCTGTTGACTATAAAGAAAGGTATAATGATAGGTAACATTTTAGTTTATTTTTTAAATTTTATTTTATTTATTTTATTTTATTCTGAGATGGCTGTTCATACTTTGAGAATGTTGCCTGTTAGCAAAAAAAAGTTGGATCATGAGATGCTGGGAGAGGATCTGTGGGAATTTGTGAGTTTGATGCCAGCTTGCAAAGCTGCCAGATAGTTGTTTTCATGTTTGCCACATGGGACAAACTGTAATAGAATGTCATGACAAACAAAAGATCAGAGAAGCTTGGGAGAGGTAGTTGTCCTGGTTCCAGGTAGGGCAGAGTTTTCTTCTTAGTTGTTACAGTGCTCTGTTTTGGATTTGGAATTAAAATGATGTTTCATCTCCTGCTGGGCTGCACCATTGTCAGTCTCTCACAAATTTCAGTGGGGCTACAAATTAGAAAAGCTTACAGTTGACTATTTGTATTCATCCCCTTCATCTGGAATAATAAGTTAGGAATGGAATTTAATTGACCGCAGGTTTTATCATAAATCTTGCCCTACTTGTTCTTGTAAAATACCAGTATTCAGTAAGACACATAGCCAAAAATTTCATCAGCTGTCCTGGTGTGTGCTTATTTGGTTACAGGCTGCTGAGCACCACCAAGAAGATAATGTTCTAATAGTCTGAGTGTCTGGCTTTTGTACTGCAAACACTGAAAACCAACAAAATGTCCAGTTTCTTGAAAGGATTTCTGAGGACCTCACCTATTCGGTTGCTAAAGTGAACAAGACTCGCCAGTGAACAGAACTAAGAAATAGTCCTGACAGAGCAGACCTTCCAGCTGTTCACAGCATCCTCTTTGTCAAATACTGTAATATCCCTTGGCTTTGAACAACCTGCACAACTGTTTGAGATATGGGCTCTGGCATGTACTCATGAGAATGTCACAGAAGAAGAAAGACAAACATATACATTATTCTAGGGATAACAAAAAATGCATTCAGTGTTTAATGTATAATTAGAAATTGTTACAAGAGATTCATATTTTAGAAAGACTTTGAATTAAAGATTTGTACTTTAGCAATGATCTTGAAATGTCATAAACTAATCAATGTGGGTATGGTCATAACCTGAATGAGATTAAGCTGAGAAAATCCAGTCTACTTCAGAAAATTAAGTACCAGCATCACCTCTTTTTGACATTTGTACTAATAAATGCTCCAAAGTGTTAAGTTGGAGTACCGTTTTGGAAGACATAAAACTGAAGCATTGACCAACTGTCCATCAATGCCTCATTCACCCAAGTTCACCTTGCATATTGCTTTATTTCTGCCAAAAATGGGTTTTTTTCATAGCAGACTGTGCTTGTATTCCATGCTATAGATATCTGAATTAAATGGTGGAATAAATACATGTAAAAACAACTGGAATGGTCCTTGGTCATGACTTCCAAGAGATCACTGTTAGCTTCATTTGATCAATATTAGTAAGGGTTTTCTTCTGAAAAACCTGCAGGGCCAAAATGAAAAATCACCATCAGAGTTTCCTCATTTTAATGTAATTTTTCTTGGAACAGAACAAATTTGAAAAGAGCAGCATTTCCTGTGATGTTAATTGTGTTTAGACTTGTATGTTCTGTAAAACCTTTGTGTTTTCAAAGGAGATGTTTAAATGATCTTCAACACATACTGTCCAGAGAGTTATTACTTGTTAATACACCATTATGGCTTACAAGCATTTAAAATTGCTTTAAAAGTGTGCAACAAATGAAGGCAGGCTGCTATCAGCAGCCCTCCATCAGAGAAATGCTCTGTAGGTGAACAGCCAGAAAATCAGACTGAAATATGTCGTACCAACTGAGCATATGCACACACCTCCTACATTTCACTATTTCATCTTGATCATTCAGGATATCTTGATAGATGTGTTTAGAGAGAGTTTGGACAGATGCAGTGAAGTATGAAAACCCCATTACACCCTATTTTCTCGTATTTTTACAGTGTAGTAGCAATAAGCATAATTTTTCATGACTATTCTTTGCAATGAAATTCTTAGGTACACATATTCTTTTTTATTTTAACAAAGTGAGAGAAATTAAACTTGTTTCCTAATAATGGGACATTTTTTTGTCTGATCGTAATTCCAGTTTCTGGGTTTCATAAGCACAGCAGCTGCTAAATGTTTGGCAAAATGATAACATGCCTCCAAGTTCTAAGCTAAATACCTGAGGCAGAAAAAATATGAAAAGAGAAACAAAAAAAGACTACAGTAAGAGATACATGTAGGTTTAAGTATGAAATCACAATTATTTCTTATGAACTGCTATATCTGATATTTCCAGTACAGTAGCACCCATGAACTCCAGCTTCATTTTGGGGGAATATCTGTCATAAACTGGGCAATAAATGGCTGCAGTGTCTAGGTTTTCACCATTTCTACACAGTAAACCTATGGTAATGTAGAAAAGGACATACTGCAATTTGCAATTGTGTGATGATTAAACAGAAAAAAAGATTGCAAGAGAAAAATAAGGAATTGTTTCAAGGCTAGCATAGGTTCCTTGCTCTTATACTTATTTTAAAAGATATTTTTAATATCCTGGCAAAATATGTCAGTTGTCACTGTAAGGAAGTTTTATTGCCTGAAGGTTATCAATAAGTTAACTTGCAGATACCATTTTAAGTTACTTGAAGCAAAACTGTGGAGCTTTTTAAAGTAAAGTTTTGATGATTTATTGCATACATTTTAAGAGCTGAAAAATCTATTTTGTTTCCATGTATTTTCCAAATATGGACTTGGTGGTAAAGCTACAAGGACAGAATTTTGCCTGAATTTGATCTTTATTTTAATGCTAATTTTGAGTTGGAGGGCATTTTTCTCCTGTAGAAATTAGAAATACTGTATGTTGCAAGTAATTTTTATTTTCCTTTTACTTACTGTTAAAATCTCCTTAAAAAAATTGAAGAAAGTAAAAATCTGTTGAAGCCATAGTATACTTTGATTGAAATACTGGTGTAGTAGTATATGTAGTTTCCTGTTTCATCTCGTTTCTTACTTTAGAAGTGTTGTGTGCTCATTACAGAGTGTTTAATATTACAACACTTTTAGATGCAGGTGCTGTCCTGAGTTTCTTGTGAGTTACTGCTTTATATGCAGTAAGTGAGACATGGCAACATCAGACTGCAGATGGTTTTGAAATCTTTAATTTGATATGTTAGGCAAAAGTGAGACTTTGTTTTTTGATGAATAGCTGTCAGTTTAGTGCTGCATTTTCCTCTTTTTGGTTCACATTCATTTTTAATTGCATTAGCCATTCTTTGATAGTGATATGGATCAATAGGATCTGGAGTCTGCCAGGATGAGCTATAAACACTGGCTTGGAAAAAACTTCTTTGTCTCCCAGGCAAGATTAAGTTTCCTCAATTGTCTGGTGCAATCTCTCTGAAAGGTGGTTTCCCCTATCAGTTTCCTGAGGGATTTGTGGCTGTTCTGATTGTTTCAGTTCTTTTACAGGGGCTGATAAGTATTCACATTGTAAGTCTGTATTATTTTGTAAACCCATCTGTGTGCAGCAGAGGTAACACGCTTAGAACTTTAACACGTCAAAACAGAATTTGAAAATGTTATGTGACATGCAGAGTCTTTGGAGACAGCTAGTGCCCTGAAGTCTACACAGAAGAGATTAACACCATTATTCTATGTATAATCTCTCCAGCAAAACACTGTCGCCTATTTCTGTCAACAAATGGTTTCTTTGCTATGGCAGCTGCAAGAAATTTTAGTTGTGTAGGCAACAGAACATGCCTTTATAAGTTGCAGAACCCAATTTAAAAAATATTTTGGATGGTAACTGCAGTTTTGAGAAGTTAAATTATATTCATTAACTAAATATTTTTTTAAACAAGCTAAAAAGATTGATTGTCTGCTGTGCATGACACACTCATAGTCCAAAGGTTTGCTATTTCACAGTACACCTTTTGGAAAGGTACTTGCAGACAGTTAGCTAAATAAAAGTTCTACACACATCCCATCCAGGTAAGGCATGCTTTAAGAGCACATTTTCTTTCTGAACTAAGGTGGAGGTGTGTCTGTACTGACAGTCTAGAAGTCCATAAAACTGCCAGATAGCAAAGAAAAGAGGATAAGGATGCAGGTGTAATATTTCTAGAAACCTCAGACCAAACAAATTTTGGAAAGTTTGCTGAGAGAGGGGAAAAAAGATGCCACAGCATTTCATGGTGTACTGCATCACAGAAACTCTCTTTTAATGGAATTGAGTTATATATAGCCATAGTCGACATGTGAAAGGTTCTTTTTTTATGTTAATAAATATGTCAGTGTTCTTTTTCAAATAATTGAATTACATTTCTAGTTAATGAATTATTATACTTTTAATATAAAATTTTACTGGTTTCCCCAAACATGGTTAATACAAAAATTAAATATGTACTTAAAATATTGGATTGTATTTGATTTTCTGCAATTTGTTTATGCGAATGAAAGAACTTCATCATTGTTCACCTCTTCTGTTAGTGAAGAGTCAGATCCCTCATGGGAGCAGGGATTTTGATCCCCCCTCACTTAGGTGGCAGGGTAAATGCCAGTCTCAGGGCAGAAGTGGATGGGTGTGAGATCCCTGTACTGGGAGCTGGTGCCTCTGACACGTGGCATACACAGACTGTGCAAACAGCTTCTTATCATGTGACTGAGCACATGTGTGCTTGCTTTGTAGGACTGGCTGCAGTTTCTGCCATGTTGATGGATTGCTGTATTTTGTTTATACATGGGAAAGGGTGGCAACAAGAAACAAGGCATTAATTGAGAAAAAACTGTCATGAAGCCATCAGCTTATTTCTTCTGCACATCTAAGACTGGTGGGGAACAACCTCATGAAAATTTTCTCACCTGTCCTGGTGACAGTTAATACTGACCTTTCTGTGTGTTAATTTTTAGTTTGGTAGTTTATGCTGTGTAATTAAGAAGCACAGATCATTGAAACAAATTATTAAAGTTAATCAGTAAGTCAACATACAAGAATGCAAAGAATCAAGTCTCCCCTTGTATACTAAATGAAGAGATTTCTTCCAGATTCTTGCTTTGATCATTAGACTCTTTTAAATAAGCAAACATTACTTAGTTGCTAAGCCACAGACTGAAGTTCATTAGTGTGTTATCACAAATATTGGAAAAAGAGTACTAAACCAATATAAGATAGAGGACCTGTGGGTAGGCTGGAAGTAATGCAATAAACGTGACACTGGAGCATTTTGAAAGAGGGTTCAGAGTGATTAAAACCATTTCTGTTTGCAAAACCCCACCCCCTCAGCAAGAAAAAGTGCCAGCCCTGAGTTGATCTGGTTTTTCTGCTACTGATACCTCTAAGGTTTTCTGGAAGTACAATAGATTTAATAGTATTATAAACAACTTTGTGCATATTCTGTATTTTGAATGTTGATGAGGTATATTAATGTGAGGTTTTTTCAGTCTATAGTTATCCTTAGAATGCTTTTAACCATAGATTGAGAGCCAGAATGACGTCTGACTTAAATATCCTGTTTAGGAGCCTAACTCAAAATCCTAACAAACCAGTTTTGGATAAGTAGATATTGCAGGTCAATGAACTTTGCAAGAAGTCATCGTCATTTGGAATTGTTTTATATTCAGTGTGTTATCCTAAGCAAGTGAACTAACAGTCCGTGCTTTTGCCTTCTCCACAGATCTTCAGTACAGTGAGAGAAGAAGAGGAAGGAGCAGAAGATATTTTTGAATATATTCCTCATCTTCTGAGAAAGCTCCCAGCATTTGTTACAGACTGTATATGCAAAGGAGATGGTTTTTGTGTAAAACCATGTGTAACAGGTGCTTACTGTCAATATCGTGCAACTTTACAGAGGACTGCCCTCTCTAATTATATAACTGGTGCTTTACTAGAAGCAACTACATCATTAGGAGCAAGAAGTGGTCTCTTAAATATCTTTGGAGGCTCTACTGGAAGAACAATGCTTAAAGGTAATGAAGAATTCTTTTTATCTCTGTCCACTTTAATTATAGGTTGAGTTGCAAAATTATTAATATTATATAGTATTCTGTAGTCTATATACTCATCTATGAAGTTAACAGATAAAAATGATTTTCATGTTTTTAAATATTTTCCTTTGCAATCATTGATGTGTCATAATGACTAGCTATCTTAGTTTAATAAAGTAAAAATGCAGCTGAACTGAAAAGAGTCTTATTACAAAACAAACACTTTTTCAGGTTTTTTCTTGTTGGAATCTTTTCTGCCTGCATCCAAAGTTAATGCCTAAGCCATTGTTTTTAGGATGTTCCTATGTGTAGTGTTTTTTTACCAAGTGCTTCTGCTCGTGGACTGGCTTGGTTCAAAATTTAAGAAAGGAGTGTAGGCTCTACTTGGTTATTATTGTTGTCATTATAGAAGCACCTGTCAGCATAGCACTGTGTTGTGAACTATGTACACTTCATTACTGATTTGTTGTTGGTCTTCCCCCGGGTCCATCATCTTTATAGTATTGGATAATTTCAAATAACATGGGTATTGTCTATATGGAAAATGCCTTTTGGAAAATGGATCTTGAATACTAAACTTCCATGGTGATTATCTTCGTATGTAATAAGAATATCCTTAATGTGATTTAGTTTAGTCAGTTTTGGAAGTTAAAGAAAGGCTTCTTGGTACAAATTCTGTGCTTTAAAAGATGGTTTTTTATAGAACAGTACCTACATTATCGATTAATTTTTAATTAATGCCTAGAATATTTCATAAGTTACTCAAACATTTGGAGATTTATTATCTTCTGATGAACTGTAACTAAAGGATGTAGACATACCATGGTGGAAGTGATGCATGTGGATATTATGACTTGCCCAAAATTTTACAGATATATGACAAAATAAGTGTAAAATCAGCGTTGTTCCTTAACTAACAAACTTACAGAAAAATAGAAGTATAGTTTATGCTCAGATCTGGCTGTCTTACTTTTATCCCAAAAAGTGGCCCTTTGTTGTTTTAATTAATTTCTCTCTAGATGAATCAAAGGGCAGAGAGAGGCATTAAAATATCTAAGAATAACAGGTACAGATGGCAAACTATTAGCATCTGAATGAATTTCAGTAGTACCTTGAGCAACACTACTAAGCTTCACATACCCTCATTGTCTGTGAGAGACATATATGTACTGTATAATGTCTGATTTTGGTAGGATTTTCCTTTTTATTTTATTTGGTTTTTATTTGTTCTGGGGAGATGAGTGCTTTAGAAAAATGAACAGGGACATTCCTGCAGCAGCTCAGAAGACAAGGTTAAAAGAACTGAGACGTGAAACTGGAAGCAGCAGCAATAGTTAGGCTCACTGAGCTGCTGATAATGGCTTTATTTTTTTATGGAGCCTGAGCTAGCGAGTGCACATGTGTGCTCTGTGTACTCTATGTACCAGCACACTTTGCACTAGTTTGGGGATATCTGTGCTGACAGTATTACGTGGTGTATGTTTTTGGATTCTGAGCCAAAGGATGTAAGACATTAAAAAAAAATTCAGGATTTTCAACTCAGTTTGTCAGATTCCACTGATAGCCTGTGTAGATAGTAGAGATTGTATTTACTGTAGTGGTCTAGGCATGATTTACTCTCCTGGTCTCTGGTGAGGAAGAGATGTGCTGCAGCTTTAGGATATTGAAGTTTTCTGGATGTGGAAGCTTCTTGTTCAGTTATATTGTGGTGATGTATTATAGCTGAGAAATTAGAGTCCTCTCTAAAAACATTTATGGAGTGTTACCTGGTGATGTGGCTGAGTCGTTTGCATTAGCAAGAAACCCACTCGTATTCTGAATTCAGAGCTGTGGTCATTATTCAGGGATTTGTGCCTTTTGAGAAATTGTCCTGTCCATACAGATTGATAAGAAGGTTATTTTCATCTGTCCAGCCTCCTCTCTATGGCTTTAACTTCAATATGGATTTAACTTCAATAAGCTAATCTCGTCTAAACCTGAGAAATTTCAGTTCACATCTATAAGAACTCTCTCATCAAATGCAATGGAGGATTTATCACAGGATACAGAATGTCATAGGAACACTTCACTCAGTAGTTTGGAGGCATTGAAAAGGGAATATATTGATCCTCTTGTGCTTTAATAGTTGCTGTGGTTTAACCCTGGTAGGTAGCACCATGCTGCCACTCACTCCCCTACAATGGCATGACAAGAGAATCAGAAGGGTAACAGTGCAAAAATTCATTGAAAAATTCAGTTGAAGAGAATTTAATAGATAAAGTAAAAGCTGTGTGCGCAAGCAAAACAAAATAAAGAATTAATTCACTACCTGCAATCAGCAGGCAGATGTTTATCTCTCCATGAAAGTAGGGCTCTGTCACATATAATGACTTCTTGGGAAGACAGGTACTGTAAACTCCAAATCGGTTGTCAACTAAAGAGTAAATATTACTGCACTTCAAATGATTTTCAAGACAGTTCTTAAGAAGCTTCCAAAGCAGAAGTAAATTTGTTAATTAGAACCAGTCTATATCATCAAGTCTCGAAAACATCTCAAGGGCTGTTGAATATGTGTTTGGAAAACCTTTTCTGGACTAGACAGCATTCCACTACTTTTCTTTCAAAAAGTTTGCAATTTTTGGAGACAAAGTTCAGCACTCTCTTGCATAGTCTGTATAAAGAGGAGCCCACTATTTTAATGGAGAGTGCCTTCATGATTCAAAATTAAGACTTCTCAAAAACCTTATATTGTCTTTAGTTAGGGCTTTTATGTAATATCTGCCCTGGAAATAGGGATCCTGCAAACAGCAAGTCCCTAATACTGGGATGGTCTCCTGGGTTTGTGTCTCCGAAGCACCAAGCATTTAGTGAGTTCTTTGTGTTCAGTCCTTTGGAGGTTACTTAGTGACCTGAGCAATGAACCTTGCAGTCACAAGCAGTCCAACTGGGAATACTGTTCTAAGGTTTTGCTTGGTAGCTAAGGACCTAAAATGCTCTGAGTCCCCAGGGCTAGGATGGTTTTGTAGGCAGATCAGCCAGTGTTGTTAGTTCCACAGAAGGCTTCCAAACATACCAGACCTCCTAAGCCAGAATTCCCAGTCACGTGGATCTGAGACTGAGAGTTTTCAAAACCTCGTGTAGGTCCTGCTGTGAAGGAGAGTCATGTCTTGGGCCTGGAGCAGGGAGCCTGCAAGCCCAGCTATCGTCAGGCTCCCGACTGAGGGGCTGCGACTCTGCTCCTGCTAGCACAGGGACAGTCTGAGAGTGGACTCCGGGAACCACAGATGCCTGGAGTTCCCACAGCTGGTCAGTGACATTCACATCCTTGTCAGCATCTTTGTTGCTACAGAGAACAGAATTTTCACATATGAACACTGAAGACATTTTTCCTGCGCTGTTTTAGGACCTCTGTATGTAATTCAGAGTTTTTGGTTAGTAAAACGTTTTGAGAGTGTCTTTCAATGGGATTTGGATTGAAGCCAGCTTTTTTCCTGTGGAAAGGAAATCCTGCTTCTCAGCCTGTTCTGTGTCTTATAAATTGATTGTTACAGAAGTTTGCTCATAGTTGTGAATGGTCCAGAACTTTCACTGGAATCATATTTGAAGGACCAGTCATTGTCACAGTTCATAGACATTTTTATGCAGAAAGGGAAAAAAATTTTTGTCTCTTTCTTAGAGAAGGAACTAGAGTTTGTGAAAATGTTTGTACATTTGATAGAGTTATCACCTGAAAGTAACTTATACTCTTCCCTCCACCCCAATTTCATTCAGTTTGTAATGTAAGATAAAGGTAAGGAAAGTAGAAAGAGGTGTCTGAAGATGGAGCAGACTGCAAACATTTATATCAGTATTCTTTCACTTTAGCATCTTCTAGAGTTGATGAGTCTGATGCCACTCTCTGTGATATAAATCAGACTACATCTTCCATGGAAAGCTTGACAGGACTTGTTAAACAGACCATAGTAGGTTTTGACCAAGAACATAAGGAAAATAATTTGTCATGAATGTGGAGGCAGACTGCATTGATCTTAAACAGACTTACTTCATTCATCCAACAGAATTTAGTGATTACCCTTTATCTGTGATCAGACTTTGCTGACTGCACAGCAAACAGGTGCCTAAGTCTCTGTGGCTTTTCCCACTGCTATTTCTTGTACCCTTTGCACAAAGTGTATTGTTACAATATTGGGAAAATTCCAGGATCCCTGAAGTTGGGGCAGTTGTCTGATAGCTGTATGTTGGAGTAATGGGTAATAACAAGCTTGATGTCCATAGATTTAGAAAGGCCAGCATGATTTAGCTGGTGTGTGTGTTTGGGCCCAAAGGTCCAGACCATCTAGAATGAGGGATAAAGGCAAATGAGCTGACATTAAGACCTGAAAAGACAAAATGTATCTTAGGCTGAGAATCTGTGGTAGGAAGATGAGTCAGGAAATGCACTGTAGTAGAGGAAATCAAATACTGAAGATAGGTCAGACTGCATGTAGATAATGTGGCCTGAGGCAAGGGTGTGAGTCAGGAGAGAAGGATTTCATGCCTGCTGTGTTCCCTCCAGGATGCAGGTCAGGAAGAGCAGGAACAAGTGCAGGTCATCTGGTTAGGAAGAGAAAGAAGAGTGACATGGCAGGAAGCACAGATCAAGGCTGAGATGTCAGGAAGAAGGAGAAAGATTTTGGAAGACAGCTGTAAGTCCAGGGACACGTGGGACCATCTGGAGCTGACTACAATGATTGTCCCTGCAAATTGACAGAAGGGAAACATTGCTGAGGTCAGTCTCCTGGACCTGTCACCCTCTGGCCCGGCCTAGTTGCAGCCAGATTGGCCACACCAAGGGTAGTGGGAGAAAGACAACATTAATTTAGCAAAGACAAAGTGGGAGGATACTTGACAACTTTAATTTAACAAAAACTTCCTTTAATCCAATATGTTTAATACATTACAGGTACAAAGGTGTAAGTTCTGCCAGCACAGCTTGTCTTGTGCTTACAGTCCTCTTTCTGGGTTCATTAAGGTGTATTACTGCAAGACAGACACATATTTGAACCAGGAAGTAGATTGACGTTAACCTGTGTAAGTAATCTAAACAAAAAAAAAATTAGTATATTTTCATCTGTAAAATTCTGCTTTTGTATATAATGGGTATCATACTCAAGGTACATGTCTGTATGGATCTGGATATCCTAACCTGTGTACAGGGCTAAGCCAATAAGAACAGAACAAAGTTTCAGATGATTTTATATCAATTTTAGTCCCAATAATAGTATGTGACAGTTTTGGTACTGATGATCCTTTAACCTGTGTATCTGAGTCACAGCTTAGACCAATATTTTTGTTGGGAGTCTACAGCTGTTATTTCTACCACAAGAAAAAGAAGAGTTTAAATACATAGAATGAGTCTGTGTTGTTAGAGGTTTGTTGTGTGAGGAAGGTAATAAAGGACATGCAAGTGTCTGGATGAAGGCTGAGGGAGCAGAAGTTTGTGCAAAATGACGTTAGTTTTAAAATCAAATCTATTATTTTTTAATGATGAGTATTCTTCTGAAAAAAAAAGAAATGGGATTCTGAGTGCAGATAGTTAATCCCTGGACTGCTTATTATTGTTTATTATTTCAAAGGTCTGAACATTTGTTTGAATGGACTTTGTAAAAGTAGTGTCCATGGGAACTTTGAAAGTGTAGAATGGAACTTTTTCAGTGTGTTTATGTTAGCATGTCAATCATGAGCAAAAACCCCCAAGGACTTAAGCACCAAGATGACTCAAAAGTCATCTCTTGAAGTTTTGGTTTTAGGAAACAAACTAGGAGAGAAAATCAAGTTTTGTAGGATAATGCTGTTTGATTTTTCTCCAGACACTTTTTTTTTTTTTTTTTAATTCTAAGAAATACTGTACAGTTTACTTAGCAGAATCAAAGACATTCAGATTTTTTTCTTTGGGTTTTCAGATAGTTGCTTTTATAACTAGTGAAAAATACTTTAGTATTGACTCTATAATGATGAGAAATGTTTAATTTGTTGGTTTATTTTGTATATTTGTAGTGAGATAGCATTAATAAAATTTATATTTATAAATAAAATAACTTTAAAGTTTTCAATTTCATTTCCATGGACATCCTTACATTTTCATATTTAACATGAAATTTTTAAAAATCTAAGTGTCCTAGTTCCCAGCTGGAAGATGGAAACAACACTGAATTTTCATTCTTCCAATTAAGAAAGGATATGCTAGTGTTGTCAATGAAAAAATAATGGTGTGTTGGCCAGGTCCCATGATCATTCCTTCAGTAGAGATTTTTCAGACAAGACATATATTCACCGTATAAACAAAGTGTCTCTGAGTGTACTGCTTGCATTCCAGTTCTGCACAGACTTCTCTCTCAGACTTCCTGGGGAAATGGAGAAAGCTTTCTTGTGGCAGCATATTGGTTTTCAGTCTTGTGTACTCTAGCAAATTTCATAACTAACTTTTCAGTGATGTAGTCCTGCTGCTTGTAAAAGTGATGTAAACTGTGCGAAGACAAGGGTAAGGTTAGAATGAAGAAAAGAAGTGATAAAAATGCCAGAGCCAGGCAATGACTGTGGGATGAAGGCAGGGGTTTGGTGTCTACTTACTTTCTAGATGTGATCTGAGGGCTATTTTGTCTTCTTAATTCCCCCTATTTGTAATTTCTTCTTGGTTAATCACATTTCTGGAAGCTTCAGTGAGATTTTCCTTTACTTTGCCTCTTGAAGAAACTTTTTTGGATGGTTGCCTAAGTCATAGTCCTTTGTCCCATTAAAGCTAATGCTATTGCCTTTTACTAGAGTGGTTAGTGGAGGGAACATAATGGCTGTAAAGGTAAGGCTTTTGCTAATAAAGAAACCCACGTTGTGTTTTTTGTAATACTTCAGATGAAGTTTCCTAAAACAAAAGTAATTCCGTTTATTACTTTTGGCCTGTTTAAACAACATTGATATAAATATAATTTGTACAAAAGCCTGAGTGTAGGGTAACTTATTAATATATTAAAAGACAAAAATCCAGCAGAATTAAAATCGCTCTTGTTTATAACTCTGCTGTCAAAATCAAATGCTTTTAGTCTTAGCAGGATGTATGCTCATCCTTAATTTCTAAACTTCCTTCCATTTGAATCGTAGTGTTTCAGCTTTTATCTGGGGAGGTGGGAAACCTGACCTTTCAGTGAGCCAGCCAAATGCATGTCTTCTTCATGGCTTACACAAGGCATGTCAGTTATGCCTTTTGCCACAGTTTGTAGCTTTAAACTGAGCAGCTGTTGCCTGACTGTTAGTTTGGACAAGTGCAGCGTGCAGACTTTTTGTGGGACTGGAAGTACCTGCTCTTGTGGCATTTTAGGAGGAGTCTAAGATTCAATGGAAGGCACATTTGCTGGTAAGATTTGCTCTTCTGTGTCCTGTAGTACACAGTTCTGATTATGTGCAGGGAGTTAAATCAAAGTGGTAGTTTTATTTCCAGAGAAGTAAATTGGCTGACGGTTTCCTAATCTAATGTTAGATCTATAATGGCTGCATTTAATAATAGCGCTTTAAGGACACAAAACTGTTTTTAGGTGGAAAATGAAGTAAGGATTTGGTATAAGCAATATGAACAATGTTGTAACTGTATATTTTCTGTTTCAATTTGTTTGAAATGGAATGCAATATTTCAAGTAATTTAGGCAAAATGCTTTGCATTTATTCAGTTCACATTGCAACAGTTTCAATATTAAACTGTGTTGTGGGATATTCCTTTGTTTCTTATTCTACAAAAAAAGAAGTGTCTGTTATAAAATTGCTGGACAAAATATGAATTTCAGTACTTTTTAAGGTACTAGAAAAAGGTAAAAGTATTTTTTCCTGAAGTATATAAATTACTCAAACATAAGTTAGTAACATGTTTTTGAATGTAAATGCATTACTGCTTTTTTCTTTAGTGAGCTTTTCTCCCTGGATCTTCAGTATACAAGTTTATTACTTGCAACCCATTTTTGTTTTGTGGTTGCTTAAGGGAGTTTACTTTTTTTCCTTCCTGAATGACATGAATGCACAGCAGCATGTAAAAGCAATGCTTTGCTACTAACTGGTCATAAAGAAACACCTCTGTTTGCATGTTTTTTTTTTAAAGTGGCACCTGTAACTTTAATGAAGGTTCATAATATTTTACTCTGTGGAAGGAATGTGTTTTATGTGCTAACCCTCCCATTTGCCTGATCTGGCTGTTAGCTGAAGGCTATGACAAACATTCACCATTCAAGTGATAGTACCCCATTGCAATAGGAAGGTTGTCTTGGTTGTCAACACCGTTATTTTCACCTCAGTGATTTAGACAGCACAGAAAAACCACCCTGATATCAAGTGTATCTGTATTAATTGCAGAACAATGGTGGTTTTGATGTCTTTATTCAGTCAGTGATAGCAAATCTGATAGAAGTATTACTAGAAAGGCAATGAAAATAATTTCAGTTAATTTCAACCCAGACCCTGCCTTTATGTTGTTTTGTAATGTTTTTTGCTTTGATTTGAGGCAGATTCGTTGTAAGCATTTTTCTAAAAATTAAGCTAATATGGGGGTTTTCTTAGGGCGTAATTGGTTTAGCTTTTTTTTCAGGGGCTTCATATTGATGTAGTTTTTGAATGTTTAAGTGTTTGCTTTTGAAATACTACTTATGTGTATAAAAGCATTGCTGCATATTTTAGTAAATCTAAAAGAAGTAATTTGCCAGGTAGATTTATCAAGTGTATATTGAAAATGTTTCAAAGCAACAATAGAAGAACTAGGATATAATTTGATGCTAAAAGTACCTTTAATTTTTTCTTGAGCTTAATTTTAAGGGCTTTGCACAATTGTACAGTAATTACATATATTTGTCTACATTTCCCACAGACTTAGTGCAACAGATTTCATGCACATTTTCAGCTTTCTTTGTAAAGTGTTGAGATATTCTAGAAAAGGGATCACTCTGATGCTGTTGCATTAGATCTCCTCTCTTTACCCCCATCCACGGGCAGGAGTGGCATCTTTTGAGAGCATTTTTCTTTGAGATGGGAAAAAGAATTCTCGATCTGGAAAAGCTATTGCTTCAAATGCCTTTTATTATGTTACTGTTAGCTTTAGACAAGGTTTGATATTTTTCACCTGTATTTGCTTGTTCAAAATTAAATTACAAAGCTCTGCAGAGAAATAGAGCAAAATGGTCCTGTGCAGGGCCGGGAGTTAGACTGGATGATCCTTGTGGTCCTTTCCAACTCACCGTGTTCTGTGATTCTGTGAAAAATTTCTTTAACGTGGATATTTCCTTTTAAAAGCAGAGTAGTTGTTGAAGTATCATAAATGTGGTAACTTATTCTAATAGTTCTTATATGCTTTTTTCAAATAAATTGCTCTTCTTATGAGTTTCTAGAAGTTTCAAATTGGAATTCAGAAGAATTCAGATTTGAAACATCGTTAATCTTTGAGACTTGATTCTGAAAATAGCTATACCTAAAAAGAATGCTTTTGCCAAGTTTGCTGAGAAGAAGTAGTTCTGGTTTTGTGTTGGTGTAGGCACTTGGCTGGTAAAATGTAATTAATATTTTAGGAATTTATTTGTGGTATCATACTTTAAAGCACCATGAAGTAGTTTTCTTGTTATTTAAATTAAAGTGTTCTCAATTTTTAAAAAAATGAACCTTAAAAGTAGACTCTTCTTCTAGGCTTTAGGTCTTCACAATATGCAGTTCTGTAATTGCCATGAAGTAGAAGGAATCAAATTAAATCCTATAGTTCATGTCTACCTCATAGGTACAGGATTGTGAAGATAAACTTCCTAACAGCTACTAACAAACCTTTCAAATATACATTTAACAAAAGAAAAAAAAAAAAAAAAGAGGTGTTGCTTCAGGCCTGGTTGTCTGGAAGATGGTGGTAGGATTTGCATACAAGTTGAGTGTTTGGGAGAAAAATCTTCAGGTATTTTCCATAACCATATATAGAATGAATTGCTCTAAAAAAGACATCAAAGAAAAATAAAAATATATTTTGAATTCTTGTTTGCAAAGATAGAACTAGAACTGTGTCAGTAACTAGGATTTCTGTTTGCTTCCAACCCCCCCCAAATATTATACTTCTTATTGTTCAAAAGAAACAGACAGATCCTTCAAAAACCAAAACTTTCTTTGAACATCAAATCTTGGAAATTATTTCAGAAACTTGAGAGGGAAAACAAAGTTTAGTGATTGCATGGATAATGGTACATCAAATTTGAAAACAGGGGAGTAACAGAGGGCAGTAACAGCATGTTGTTTGGGAAAGTAAGAAAGCTCATAGAATTGCAGAGCCTAATGTCAATGGAGACATTTGGCTTATCCTTCTAAGTTGTCTCAATTCTAAACTCAGTAGTTGAAAGGCAGCTGTGCTCTGTACAGCCCTCAGAAGAAGCCTGAGAACTATCATCCACACACACAGCTTTTCCCAGTAGTCACTGACACTACAAGACAAAGAAGGGTGGCACTTCTGGTTTGAGTTGTGTGTCATCAAGGGCCAACCATTTGTTCATGTTATGCATTTTTTCTGCTGGATTTAATTATTTAAAATCTGATCTATTTTCCCTGTTGTGAGGTGCTTACATACCTACTACAGTCAAGTCTACTCTCAATTTCACTTTGTTGAACTAAAGTTATGCATTTCTGACCTAAAGCTCTTTTTCTGGGTCTCATTATTCAAGCCTGGGATAATTTTGTAGCTCTCTTTGCATATGCTGTGGTTTGTCTGTGTCTTTAAAAGATAACTGTGTATTATTGGTGTTATCCATGATCTATGCAGGAGTACCTGATTTTGCCACCACCACCTCCTAAAAGCTCATAGAAAAGAATTCGTTTTAGAGTCCCATCTTATTTCTTCAGAGCCATTAACTTTAGGAAAGCAAAACTCCTTTTCATACACAGGATTTGAAATTCTTATGTCTAGAGTACTTCCTATTTCCAATAGATCTATAACGTGTGCACTAACTTGGGTACTTCTTGGCTTTTCTGTTAGAGTCGGGTATGTAAGGTAAGATGTTAAACTGCCATGTAACAGTCCTGAAATAATTTGGCTTGGAAGGGACTGTGCTGTTCCTGTTTTCCCAGTTGCTTTATTTTCTTATTGTATAACCAATATTGTTGACAAGGTTGGCCCCTAACTCCATTTAAAACCTTAACTGCAGTACTGGTAGCAGTAGCACCACAAGGAAGGAAGTGTTAATTTTTGCTATGTAATTTTAGAGAAAGAATTAGTTGTATTTGAAGTCTTCAGGTTAAGGAAGATTTCTTAAAATCTGAGGAAGGTACTAGTTTTGAATTTGTTTTCAGATGGTAGAATCACTAGCTTTGAAAGTTTTCGTGTTAGGAAAGGACTGCAAACACCTTTTCTAGTATAATCTGCTAAAGCTTAATGACAAAGACACAATTCATTAAGGAGTCTTGTGACTGTTTAGAACAGCTTTTATGTAGCAAGTGTATTAATCCTGTGAAAGCCAAATGTAATACATACTTTCATTTATTTACAAGATAGCTAGTTGCAGCACTGCTATCCTCTGTTTGAACACAATCTTGTATAAATGTGTCTTTGTTAATTCACCTTGTGATGCCCAAATAACATAAACAAGAAAAATTATAGAAAATAGTTGCTTATAGCAGGGTTTAGTCTAAGCAGAACTATAGCAATTTACTAGTGAAGTTGTAAAAAAGCTTGCAAGGATCAATAAGTACTTGGAGCATTTATATTTGAGGTTGGAAGAAGTAAGTAATATTGAGGCAAGTCATAGATGTTGAGATTGTTTAAATCTCCATTATGAAATTAAGGTTGATTTAATACTTTGTGTAGTCTATTGTTCTACTTCTTTTGGCTTCCAGACATGCACCTGCCCTGTTCTCTACTGTCTGCTGTATTCCACTAATCCCTCTCTGGCTTAAACTACTGCATCGTAGAACAGATTTCAGTTCTGAGGCTAAATCACACAGGCTCCTCCACTCCGTAATTTAAAAGCTTAAGGAAGAAAGAATCAAAATCTTTTCAGCTTTGACTTTTTAGCAGTTCTTGTTACTGTGATGAGTTCCTTTAATTAAGCTGCATAATATACTACAGTTTCTTTCTTGGACTTCAGAGTTTTATTAAGCATATCAGCATTTCCCATGGTAGCTCACCTGGCCATGTCTGTACTGCACGGCAGTCATGGCTTTTCTGCTGGTGAGATAGCCCACAATGTAACTGTCCTTCAGTCCTTGGTATAGCCACTCAATTTTGTGACTGTGCATTTGATGTGTTCTGTATGTCAGTGGGAGGACTTTGATCATATTTACCCAGGTTTTGCTGAGTATTTCTCTTTTCCCCTTTAAAATGCCTCTCAGCATCCTTTGAGTTGTGCTTCTGGCACAGCCTTTGTGGTTCCAGAAACCTTGCTAAGAATAGCTGGCTAGTAGCAATACTTTCTTAAAAGAAAAACTGGCTTGATGTTATACTTATATAACATCATGAACATGACTTACTATGATGGGAAGTTGTAAATTCATGTTAATCCCTTACAAAAATAGCATATGAATTTCCCTTACCTTCCCGTCAGCTACCTCATGAGAAAAATCAACTTGTTAAGGATGCCTGCTGTTATAAGGCTTTTGAAAATTTTCTAGTAATTGGCTTAATTAGATGTTTTCATTGAAAGATACCTTTCAAAATTACCTTTTAAAATTTGGAAATTGCATTCTAGAGTAAAGAATAACTTCTTTCATTAAACTCATTACAAAATCCTTTTCTTTACTCCGTAAATTTAGCAATGGTAATTGGTCTTTGCCAAACAGGTATTGTACTGTACTGGAAACTAGCATTCAAATTGCAAATTAGGAAAAAAACATGAGACTAGGGGTAAAGTAAGAGGATTGCTGGTATTCTAGGTAGAGAGATTGGTTTTACTTTTCCTGAATTGCGAGAGGAAGTAGTTTACAGAAGAAAATAGCTGAATTACTTCCCTTCTGAAAAAAACCCGATATGGCAATAGTTTTATTTTATTCCGCAGTTGTTACAGACTTTATTTTTTCAGGCTAGCTTCCTGAGTTGTATTTTAACCCTAAAGGAAAAATGCTAATTTGACATTTTGTACATTTACAGTATGTATTCACCAATGAGCTTGAGAAAAGACTGAGTCTGGGGGAAGAGAAAAATAAAGTGAAGTAATCCACCCTAAAATAAACAATAAACATGTTTTAGGAAAGCCATCTGTGTTTTGCCTGCATGGATCCCTTTGCATGTTGTGCATTGTAGTTTTTATCCATGAACTGCTCTCCAGGTGAATTTGGCTGCCTGCATTGGCAGATTCCTATAGAGGTTTCCACAGCTTTCATCTGATGTGCATCTCCAGGTTCTTGTTTCTTTGATATTGAAGAATCTATGTGGAAGAAACATGTTACTCTGATTTTTTTTTCATTCTTCCAAAATATCTGTTAAGTAACATACTTTTTGTCGTGCGAGCACTCAACCCATCATAGCCAATAATACTGTATTTCTCAGAAATGGCTATTAATACTAGTTTTGAAGATAGTCCATTTTTAATTCCAACTGTGAGAAAAAAAGGTAAATAATATGTAGAATACAGCAGTCCAAAATAGTTCAGTTGGAAAGGACCTACAGGTCATCTAGTCCAGCTGCAATAGCTAACCTTAATTCTAATTTAAACTTAGGCAATTGTGCTTGTTTTTATCTAGGAATACATATAAGGATTAGTGGAAGGGCATCGACTGTGATTTTGCCTCTGTGTTTCTGTGCAGTGTAAACAGGACACAGACCAAATGACATTTTGTACACAGAAACCTGAGGAGGAGTAGCACAGCTCTGGCTGTGTTGGGGTGGATGGAGGTAGCTGACCCCTGTGACAGTGCTCTGCAGAACATGTGAAAAGAGCCATGGATTTGCTGCACAGCATTCCCAGCAGCTGCAGATTGCTGATTGGGTCATGAGCGGTTAATGTCATATTCATTTTCACATCTTAAACATCTCCCTCTCTTTTTGACCAGTTTTAGGGAATACTTTTTCAGTATGTCTTAAAATACTTTTAAGCCATTTCTTTAATAATGAAGTGCGAGTGTTGAATGGTTGTGAATTATGAATATTAGCTGTGCCCTTCACCCTGTTATGTAATCCATCAATTTATTTCCAGTTCATAATTTTTCTCCATTTTTGGCATCTTTTTCAATTAGTGTCCTTGGTTCACTCATTTATTCTTGTGTGAGAGAATCTTTTCATATTTTCCTCTACATTGTGAATTTTGAACTAGGAGGTAGAATTACTGCAGTATTTCTTCATAGCAGCATAAAATTTACTGTTCTTACTAACTCTTTGTTAAGTATCTTTATAAATGATGGCACTGTGTTTAACAGCACTTTGAAAGACCATATTGTTCTTAGTAGGTTCTTACTGCTGTACACTGCTGACACAGATAATGTAAAAATATTATCACAACAGTTTTGTGGTGTTCCATTACAGCTTTTTGACTGATGCCTTAGTAAATCATGCTGTTTTCTCCAGTGTATCTTAGGGCATTTCTATATGTATGTTTTCGTTTAAATCCAGGTATATTTCCTGGATTTTGTTTTCGTTAGAAATCTAAAAATCTTGGCTATCAAACTAAATTATAACTGCTACAATAAATCTGCTATTCACAAAATGTTTTCATCGTCAGGGAATATTCAGGGTACACAGTAGAGTCAGTAATCAAATCCTCACGAAAACTAAGTGGCGAAGCTGTAGATTCAGTAGGTGCTATGTAGACATTGAATTTATATTATTCAAAGTGTAATATAAAATAAGGAGAAAAGTTTCCTTAGCACATCATATGAAGGTACTTTGTACGTAAGTGCACAATCAAGGCTACATGATGTTAGTGGTTCTATTCTCTATCCATTTTCTGTGAAATAATTATGGAGATTACAGGTTTCAAACAAATGAGTGTTAGGAACAAATTCTGTTTAGATAGCTGCTGAAAGCAGGCCAGAATGATGAAAACTCTGAACTGATCAAACATTTTTCAAGTGTATTCTGTTCCTTTAAAATTCTTTCACTGCTAAGCTTCAGGGCTTAAACTGGGAACATTTAATCAAGTGTTGTTGTTTTTACTGGATGTGGCTTGGATTAATTTTGTTCCAATCATCAGTAAGAATAATAACCAAAACACCTTATGCAGCAGACTTGCCTGTCCTTTGGTCAATGTGGAAAATCTGGTAGCATGTCTCATGCACTAGATTGTCTTTCCTATGAAGATTCAAATGGCAAGAATAATGAGTTGTAAGTGTTGTATCCTTATCAGATCTTACTTAATTCTCCTGTTATTCTTTGACATAAGATCTCAGATAGGCATCTAGTCTTCGTCTTGTACTGCTAACAACAATGTCAGTTTTAGTATTTGCTTTACTTGGTATGACACTGAAGCCATAGGAAACATTCTTACTGCTTTTACCGGAAAGGACTATATTTAATGATTGTTTTCCAAATTGAAACAATTTTTGCCACCTATCCTTGAAAGGTCACTTTTATTCACATTATGAATGCTGTTTTTTGCTGTAGCTACAGTTTGTATAGTCTTTGAAAATTAAAAAGTTCCTAAAACATCAACAAAAAAGAAAATACAGAAAATCAGTATCATAAGCCCTTGGCTACCTCACTTCATATGTATGTTATTTTTAACATCCTTCTTTCCCATAGGTGTGTGTATATATATTCCCAAATTACATTTTTGTTTGCATTTTCTCCCATTCTCACTGATTTATAACAGAGTTCTTTCATTCTTAAAATTGGAAAGCTTCTGCTTTACAGAAATGGAAAAAAATAGAAATAAGATTAATTTTTACTGTCTTGATCAAAATACTCAAATATTGGAACCTGACTTGAGATTCTTGCACTCTGTCTAACCACTGGATATTTCTATATCGCAGCATTAACTCAAAGTGGTATGCATTTTAATTTAGTTTTGTTCTGTCAGTGAACAGCAGCTCCTGCTTTGATTTTGGACATGCTCTGTATCAGTTTTGGGGGGTGAGGTTAAACCTTGAGTTCTGCTTTAGCTCACACAGTCACTAGTTCATTTTGCAGCGAGAATTATACAGTTCTTTTTCTACAACACTTTTTTCTTCCAAAGTAAACTCATAAATCCTCCCTTTTGACCATTTCATTCTTATGGGCTGGAATTTATCTGGTAATTTGCATGTACATTTGTTTAGTATTTGAACTTAACGTCTGTATACTATGCTGTATTTATATCCAGGATCTTAAAAGGTCTCGAATACAGATGCCACACAGAGAACCTTCCTGCTGGTGTGTCGCTCAAGTCAAAATCCTGTTGGTCTACCATTGTGACGGCCTTTAGGAGAAAGATTTGTGAAATGGAGGTGAAAGTGGAATATTTCTGAAATCATTCCGGAGTTTTGCAGTGGAGGGGATTCATTAGATGGGATTTCATCGCAGGAAAATAATGAAAAATACAAAATCACTTAAACAGCAAGTGTGGTGGTGTTGTATTAACCTCTTTCCAGCCTTTTCCCATATATGTTACACTAGTAGTGTAGTATAAAGGTGTATATTTAGAAGGTCAGTCATTATTGCCCAGGATCCCTTCACCCAGCCTTCCTCATGATAGTTGTCTCTGAAGCAATGAAATCTTGTGTCTGATCTTGCACAGTGCGTGCTACAGCATGCCACAGCAAGACAGATGCCATGTTGGTATCAAACAACTTGTCAGAGCTAATTTTCAACCAGCCAGCCAGCCATTCACAGTCTAGCTACTAAATTGTAATTAAACCTCCTTCTGGCAGGTGTTCTGAAATCAGGATATAGTTTCATGAATTACAGCAGTAGGCGAAGGTCCCCTGAAACAGCAGGTCACAGGTGGCCCATTGCCATACATGTGGACTGGAAGCAATGAAGCAGCTTTCTGACTAAGCACGTAGATGGTGGATCTCTTCAGACTTCTGGCAGTACACACTGCTGATTCATCTCTTCATAATGCCTATAAGTATGTCTATGTTCTGCCAAACCCTGAGTAACATGGCGTGCCCTTTGCTGCCCTGTTAGCCTCAAGGTCATTTGTTAACGCACTGCCTTCAAATCCTATTATTTCAGGTGCAGATGAAAGGTTTACTGGCTGGGGTTAACACACAAAACCACATTGATTCTTATGCAGATATTCTGGAGCCATTGCTAGTTATACTCCTCTGCATGAGAATGCAGTCTAAGCTCTTTGCTAGCTGCCCTGAAAATTGAAAGGAATTGGAAAATCAGCGTCAAAATGGATAAAATTTGATCTGCTGATTTTGCAAAGTCAAAATTACTGTTACACTGCTACTTGTTGCATCTTTTTTCTTATGAATTTCAGCCAGAAGAAACCCCAGTGGATCTATTTATTATGGACAGGTCCATGATTGGTTTTATCAGCTGTAGCCAGTACCAGCCAACCTGCATACAGAGAGGAAATGATTGGTTAAATGTGCTGACAGTATATGGTAATTTAGAGACAAGCAGCCAAGTTCTCTTGTTCGCTTCAAAATATTTCCATGAATGACTCAGGCTCGTGGAGAGGTAAAAGCCTTTGGACACACTTCCAGAAATCTGAGCAGCAGTGTGGATGTAATTACACAGGGCAGTGTAGCTGTACCCTTGGGGGATGGGAGGCAGGCATGGCAGTTCAGGTGTGTTGAAACCATAGTGATGCTTTGAATTCCTTTTGTGTCAGTGCTCATATTTCACAGAGATTTCACAGGATATTCTGAGTTGGAAGGGACCCACAAGGATCATTGAGTCCAGCTCTTAAGTGAATGGTTCGTACAGGATGGAACACACGACCTTGGTGTTACTAGCACCGTGCTCCAGCCAGCTGAGCTAATATCAGTATATATAGCTTACAACCAGGATCTTCTAATCCAGCCATAAACAGAGTTTAAATAGGTTTTCAAGCTCATACTTATGGGTAGGAACTTCTGAAAAATATAAGGACTGCTATGTAATTGTTAATTTAAAGTTAATATGTTAATAAATAGCTTATGCTGATCATCTTTCAATCAACTTTACAATCTGAACGAATGTTTTTGTTGTGCATAGTTTTTACCCTGTGAAAAAGTTTACCCAACTTTTGTGGTTAAAGAAAAAAAAAAATTCTTTCCCATGCATGTGCATCTCAGCTGTCCTAATAATTATGCCAATTTTTTAGACAACTTAAATTTGTTTGAAGTCAGAAATTATATAGGCAGGTGATATCTCTAACTATACAGTACTTTCACTTTTTTTTCTGGTATTTCATGTGATTGATGCTATCAAATATGCGAAAATAAAAAAGTGTGTTCAGACTCTGCTTTTCAAAACTGAACTCTTTGCCAGTTCCTAAAGCAATAAGTGATTTTAGGAATAAATGACTGTTGTTATGATCACTGCATATCTTTCTTTTTGTTGAATTCCACTATACAGTCAGTTCATGAGTCAGAATTTTGTGGTATGTATTGTAATTTAATTCAGTTATACTTCAGCATGTTAGTTGCCTTTTTAAAAAATCCTCTCCAGAGGTTTCATAAATGTGTTCAACAATAAAATCTCAGCCTCAGTAGAAACATCTGTGTGTTACAGTTTCAGGGTGTTCTATTTCCAGCAAAATTATTTTCAACGGGTGATTTCTACCTTTTTCCTTTTCACTTTGTACTGTAGAAACTACTGTTTTTTTCACCTGGCCTGATGTGGCAACTTGCTGCTGCTCCCCGATAGAAGATCACCTTCTCCAATGTCTTGCTAGTACTTCGGTGGTATTAAACTCGAAGCATGCATTCTTGAACTAGCTGAGAAGTTTGCTGTTTCTATTCCAAACCTGAAAAAGATCCCATGCCCTCAAAGCGTATCAGTAATCTTTCTTGGTCTAATAAAAAAATAATTTTTCCTACAGACCCCAGCTCATCTTCTTTTCATCAAGTCATCTCTACGTCTTCTGCTTGCTTATGCTCAGGTCATAATGAACTCCAGTTTTATTTAGTGCAAGTCCCCTGTAGATCAGAGTTCCCCTGCTGATGATAATTTCAAATGCATGCAGATAGGCAGTTTAAAGAGGTAGCCCATATTGCTAGATTTACGTATATGGAGGGAGAGCCTGTGTGCCTTCTCATTCTTTGATTGCTTGACTCATAAGCAAATTTGAAGGACAAATGGATCTATTGATTTCAGTGGTTTCTACAGTGAAATTAAACTTGAACTTGATCCTGTTCTGTGCCAAGCTTCCCAGTAAGTTAAATATCAGGCTCTTTAATACTGGAGTGAGTTGTTTGTCGTCAAAATTGATAACGGTGAATTCATGTTCATTAAGGGAAAGAGAGATATTTTTAATTAGATAGAAGAGAAACAGGAAATTAACAAAAGCTTGTTGGTTTGGTTATTATGGTACCGAGATATGTTGCATCCAAGGGACAGCAAAACAATGCTGTCCCATTTATGCTGATCTATATTGGAAGCTGGTGTTCAATTAAACTGCCATATATTGCATAGGTGTCTTCTGTTTGGGGGAGCTTTTACTGTATTTTTCCTCTTTTTTGAACAGAAAAATTTGAACTTCCACTTTTTATATATTGACAGCTGTTTATCGTGGCTATTTTTCTTTTTTTTTTGTGGTCTGTTTTTATTTTCTCATTGTACACATAATCTGTATGTTCTCTTAAAGCATATGAACGATTTGGAGGATATCTGTAGCATAGCTTGTTAAAAAGGCTTCTAGTATAATCCATTTATTGTACTCATTTTATTACCAGCAGAGAAAAATAATCCTCTACGATTTTTCTGTACTTTCAGTTATATTAGCATAATGTCATGGAAGCAAAGTCTATTATCAAAAATCTGGCTAAGTTAAAAGATGTTATAATAGGTTGAATAATTACTTATATTCTTACAGCTATTGAAATCCATCTTTTGCTTTAGGACACAGTTTGTCATAATCACAAGATCTTTGCCAGTAGCCTTCTAGAGAGTGAGCATGGAGTTAGTGATTATAATTTTCACTTTACTGCTTTAAAACTGTTTTTTGAATGTAGAGAGAGAATACTTTTTTAAATCAAAGTAAATGTAGAATAAAACTAATAAAGAAATCCAGTTATTTAATCTTTCAGTTCATCAAACTTTGTTAAAAGCAAATTTTTATGCTCTAGGCAGGCTTACTCTTTTGAGATTGCATTCATTTAAAAAATGCGGTGACTTTTCCCTGGATGAACTCCCATATGCACAGTACATTCCTACAAGTATCAAATGTACAAGTTGTTGTAATTGAGTTGGGATGAAGTAATTCTGTACCACTGTCCTTACTTGGTCACAGTTCATGTGGAAAGAGATGTAATTTCATCAAAGTACAAATTACATGGTTGACCACAGTAATTTTAAGTAGGATTAGCACTTTGACATTGGTGTGATTACTATCAGGGCTGTATTTATTTCATTCTGTCTTTGTATAGATTCCACTTACTATGTTCAGACCCAATCCTGAATTTCTTCCTAGAGAAAATTGATGGCAGCAGGCCAACATTTATATCATATTATATATTAATAAAACATCTGTGTGCACAATGAAATAAAATTTTATAAAGAAACTTGTTTTAATTTTAGCTTTGCAAGAAATACAGTAAACATACAGACAATTTTACTTTTTTTATTAGCATGTATCACTTGCCACGTAACTACTGTGTTTAGTAGAACATACAAATATAGAAAAATTCTATGATTAGAGATGATTACACCAGCCTTTCTAGCAGTATTTTACATTGTTTTATTTATAGAAGTTTCTTTGCTTTTTTCTTTAAAGTGAACTTCCCAGGTTTTCAAATTAATAAAGTATTGAATCAGTCAACACTCTTGCTAATATAACAAACAAACGTAACATGGTTCAATAGAGAGAAACACCAGAACAAAACCCATTTTCTTAAGACTGTCTTGAAACTTCTCTGCATACATGCACAAAAATGCACACACAGTTTTTACATATTTATGTGCAGCTTTTTTGGAGCCTATACTTACACAAGATGTATGGAAATTCAAAGTTTTGTAGTAATAAAGGCTGAGTTAATTCTAAGTTACTCTGTTGATAGAAGCGCTCTTTTAAACCATGTAGAAAGTTTTAAAAAAACCCCAAACTGCGTTGTTTTTCAGACAGGGTGTTTTATTATTTATGATGTGCCTAAGCTGAGCAATATCCTGAAGCAGGGACTCTGTATTTTTCTCCCATTCTTAAAAAGATGATTCTTTTGTTAGAGAAGAAGAGACTTTTTTATTCTGGCATCAGCAGTGATTAAGTCAGTCCATGAGTCCTTTGTTAAAGCTAAGCAGAGGTTATCTTGTTTTCACTAATAAAAGCAATAGTTGCTATGTTAAAGATTATCTCCTTCAGCTATTTATCAACAGGATAAGCCAAGCTATCAATTTCAGCTTTAGGCAACCAGCAAATGGATAGTCTGGGTCCTCATCTTCTTGTAGTACTTTGAGCATTAACTCGATGTGGTAGAACACAAAAACCAGTATCATTTACTGCAGCAGCAGCTAATTTTAGTGAGGACTGTATCTGGCCTTCATTGTAAAAAACTACTGTGATTTTACTCTGAAAGCAGTTCCATTCTTCAAGTTACTCGAAGGACCTGGCCATTCTTTGAAGTGCAGAAAGATACTGTCTCTTTCCCGAAGAACATAAACTGACAACACAAACCTGGAGGACTTGTGTATGAGACTGGATAAGGAGTTTAGCAGCAACAGATCCCTTCCTGAAATGAAAAATGGTAGAAGTCTGAAGCATACGCTCCCAAAAAGACAAAAAGATAGTCCAGGAAAGAAACCCTAGTTTAATAAAGGCAAAGGGACAGAAAAAGGAATAGACTTTCATGTAGAGTGTAAATCATGGAAGGTGGTGAAGTTGAGAATAAGGATCCTGAATTTTCTGTGATAAAAAACGGAAGACTGGAATGAGGAAAGATAAAATATCTGACTCTGGAGAGGTAAATTATGCCAACAACCAAGACTTGCAAAGATGTGAATTATGGAAGAATTAAATATTTATAGGTATAGAAAAAGTCAACAGAAATAAGTTATTCTACTTACTTAAATAAGTTATCTCTACTTCTTCAGTATTTATAGCCATACTTTAGCCATGAGCCATGTGTCTTCAGATTTCTGTTTAGCCTGTGTTCCTCTCCTTGGATATCAGCTGCATTTTTGCTGCAGCAGCCTATTCCATGGACTCTCACATTACAGAGAGAATTTACATAAAGTTCTTCCAGTTTAATGAAGAATTGAGAAATGCTAGTTTGAAATTCAGTGTTTTGAATCAGGAAGTGTTTTATTTATTTTAGATCTTCTTCCAAATCCAGCAATACCAGTGGCTGCTCTTGAATCATCTTGGCTTAGCTCCCATGAAAGGATTTTCTTTTTGACAGCTTCATTTTTCTGTTAGAGTGAAGCTGGGTTGTGAAGATTTTTTTTATGAAAGATGATAGTTTCATTAAAGGTAGTTTCATTAAAGACATTCAAAATCCCTGCCCTAGCTTTCTGCTGTATTTGATCAATGGGCAGTCAGTCTAGTGAAATCAAGTTCTAATGAGATACTTAATCCTGGTGGCATCTGGCAGTATGGAGATATGCTTTAGAGCCAGCCTTAGCTGTGGTCACTTTGTGGTGTTGAGCCTTGTTCTTGGATATGAGAGGACTAAGTACAGCTTAGTAAGTTGTACTAAGTAGAGCCTGAAGGGTGATTATACTTAGGCAAGGTAATGTGCAAAGGAGCATGATCAGTGCTCTAGCCTATTGCAGATTCAGTGTCAGCCTTTGCCAGGTTTTGAGGTCTTTGTGCATAGTGTCGTTGGTACTGTGATGGAGAAGGTGAATTATTAAGAATGCACTTTTAAACCTTATCAGCAAGCAGTGTGTTGGGGAACAGCTCATCTTCACTCATGTTATCTCTCTTTTCTCAGTCAATAGGCACTCCTTATGGAGTTATATCTTCCTTTCCTGGCATATTGATAGCTATAAGATGTTTCCAATGGTAGTTACCAAATAATGTTGGATTTCCAAAGCACCAGTATTGCTGTGGCATTACACTGTCCAGAATACTTGCTGTCTGTCTCCTGTGGTATGTGATCACCTGCAGCCGAGCCATGATCTGAGCTATCTGGGCCAACTGTCCTTTCCTGACCTCAGTCCAGCCTGTTCCAGAGACTGGATGTTTCTGACAGCTACAGCTTTTTACCAAGTGGGATGTGTTAGTTGCCTTCTGGGAGGGCATCTTCTGGTGCAATTTTGTCTGAAAAGGATCCACATTTTTTACACTACGACTAAACTAGAGCATGGTTAAGTGATGATGCTTGGGAGATTCAATTCAGAAGTCCATTTGTGATCTAAAATAAATGTACAACATAGACACAACCAATACTCCGGTGAGACACAGGAGGCTGGTGCAGGGTGTACTTTCTCTGCCTCAAGTGGGAAGAGCTGTCATGCATGCAGAGTCAATGAGGCATTGTTACTCCCAGGGAGAAAATGGGTGTTTGTGGGTGTTTGTGTCATGCCTTCCATATCATCCTCTTACTGAGATAATGCTGCTTGTGACAATTACAGTTCAGTCCATATATGTAAAGCATGTGTAAATACATAATCCTTCTAATACAAAATGAACATTGTGTTTTGCATTGTTTTTATTTTGACATAAGCCTGTGTTCTTTGCAAAGTCAAGACTCGTGCACATGAGCTTTTAGTGCTCTTTATTACAAAACCTCTCAAAATAGCTCTGGGCAGATTGAAGCAGGAAACAGAATTGAAGTCGCACATGAATTAAAGCGAACATGTCTGCAAGGGAGCCCAGAAGCTCACTGCACTCCACCTGTTGCCCAAGCCAGCGAGACATGTCAGTGGTGTTCTTAACTGGCTTTTTTCACCTCAATCTTTCCTGTAGGTGTTTCAATGACAGAGATGTCCCACAGTCTGCAGATACTATACAACACTTCTTCATTATCACCAAAGTTACATATGTTCCCCACTATATAACCAAGATACTGCTTTTTGCAAATTATGCCTTATTTTTTTTTTTGCTTGCTAGTCTAGACTGAAACAATTTGTCTTTGTTCTTTCAGAAACCTCTTCAGTATTTGAATATTTCTCAATAGGTTCTGTTAGCCCAAAGACTTTATTGAGGGCTACTGCACTTTATCATTTGACTTTCAGTAGAATATATTAAGAAAAGCCAATTTTCTGTCTTTTTAACTTCCCCCTGATTAATAATAGTTTGCACAAAGTGACTGAGAGTGGAAAGCTCATGTAGCATATTTTATGTTTATTGTAGGGGACTGAATTTTAATCAGTCATTATGCACTTCTTTTTTTCTTTTTTAGGGAAAAGAAAGGATATTTGCTACCTCTATGAAATTAGAGTTTATATATATATTAAAAAAATAGGTGAAGGGTAGATCTAGGGTGTACCTCCGTTATGTGTGGAAAAAAATCTCTGAAGATATTTTGTGAAGCAATGCAAAAAATAAACTCCTTTTTCTCAGAATGAGGAAGAGTACATAATATATGGCTTTGAGTGTTTATACATTTAAGTAATTCCTGAAAAATTGTTCAGAGAATCCATTCTAAACTTATTTAGTAAGAAGACTCACTCACTCTTTTGGAATCATTGTGTTGATGTTTTATGCTTCCCACACGATCTTAGAAAGCTTGCCTTCTTCCTTCTTAGGAAAAGTTTTATTTTTCAAGAGATATCACTGCTGGGATACTATAAAACTACCATGAATGTTTTGTATTAACGGATAAAACATGCATACTCCCAAATACATGCATTTTCTGAGAGGAATGAAAAATGTTTTGTAGCCTTGGACATTTGGTTTCACACTGTGGCGAACTTGGATGCAATTTATCTTAAGAGGAGATCATAAGAGGATTATGAAGAAAAATGCTGACCCACATGGGTTTTAAGTTATCAATATACATTATTTCTTGTGGCAGTAGGCTCTCAGTGCCCCAGTCAAGGACTCAAGCTGCTCTGCACCGTGGCTCTTACGTGGAGGCAAAGCAGAGGCACACTCTGCCCTTTTATTTGAGGCTGTGACAAGGCCACAGGTGCCAGAAGCAGGTGTTTGGATGTTTCAGGAAGTGTTTTGGTGGGTGGCTTAACAATCTCCCAACTCTAGCTGCACTCTATCTAGCCAACACCAGATATAAACACATGCAGAAAAACCCTGCGTAAAAGAATGTATTAGGTTGTTTAAATAGAAAGTAGTTAGAATATAGTGTATTGCTGAGTAAATGAATGAACAGTTTAACAAAACCAAAATAACAAGTTGTCTTGCTTTTGCACAGCACAGTCCAAGAGTTAAAGGCAAAGCCTAATAAATTTTTTACTTGTTTTGTTTTAGAACGCCAAGCGTGTACATCTATGGCTGGCTCCAGCATCCTTCCCTCCAGCGTGGCCGGTATCAGCAGGGAGCTGATCGAACTGCAGCACCTCATCCAGTTCCCAGAGGAGGTTGCCAGCATTCTGACCGAGCAGGAGCAGGAGCTCTACCGGAAAGTCTTACCCATCGACTACCTCTGCTTTCTAACCAGGGATTTGGGTAATGCTGAATGTCAAAGCAAGCTGCCATCTATTAAGGCTTCCATATCTGCTACTATTCTTTCTTCTCCCAATGGTGAACATAATGCTGTAGAAGATCTTGTGACAAGGTTTAATGAGGTAAAACAAAACTTTTGAATTGCTTTTCATAAGGATTATTACCTGATGTGTGGGTTAGTTATTTCCTTTATCTCTCTGAGCTGAATTTATCTGGAATGACTAAATTTTAAAATATAAGTTAAGATGACCAGTTATTTAGCTTAATGACTTGCACTGAATTTAATAGGAGCTATGTGACCAATTTGCTCAGTGAGTTTGGGAAACAGTGGCCTAACTTTTTCTTGCATATTGTAAAGTAAACATGAAGAAAAAAATTACAGACTTCTAATTCTTTGTATTTATACTGACAGTATGGGGTACCGTTTCAGTCAGTTTATTATTTTGTTAGGTGCTGGAGTTCTATTTATTTGTTTTGGATTTTTGTAGACTAAGCATGATCTTAGGAGTCAGCACAGAAGTATTATAAACTAGAATTTTCTGTATTTTCTGTAATATAACTACACTAATCTGCACTATTTGTTTATTTAATCATGGTGTGTGTCTTGAGTGTTGTTATACAAAGAAGTGTCACTTGGCATGACATTTTCAAAAGCTAAATCTTGAGTTCTTTAGTAAGATTTTGTTTTTAGTAAGGTGATCTTCTGACAAATTTAATAGAAAATTGATTGAGGGTTGAGAAAACTGTAAAAAAAATCCACGCAAAACCCCAACCCAAACGAAAATCAAACCACCTAAATAAAAATTCATGTTTTAGCTGCAGAAACATGGAACAATTGTTTCTTCTTTTTTTTTTTTNGTGCTGAACTATGTGCAGCATTAGCAGTTAGCAGTTCTTAGAATTGTAGACGTGGAATAAAATAAAGTTGACTTAATGCTCTTTTAGTTTGCTAGCCACTGCATTCTTACGGTGTGTGAGATAAAAATTGTGCAGATAGCAAAAAAACCAGCATAAAATTAAGCAAATATAGAAGAATGTGCATTAACCCCCAGTGCACTTCCTGTGTACTGGGCAAAGAAAAATCAGTGAGTGAATATTTAGCATATTTCGAAGTGTTCATGATTCTTGCAAGTTACTGAGATTTAGCGACTGAAATGGGGTAAATACATTGCTTCTCTCACCTCATTCCATTATGGGAACATACATAAAGTTACAGCTACAATATTCAGTCTTTAAACAGAGCTTAAACATAGTTTAAATTAGCTGTAGTAGCAGTACTTAAGAAGACACAGTGGCTGGTGTCCTGCAGAGGACTGTAGGTGCTGACCCACTCGGGGCCCCCCTTGCTGTGGGGCTTCTCTTGGGGTGGTCACTGTGCTGAGGCCCAGGGAGACAAGGTGCACTGGCCAAGCTGTGCTGCAGCCTGGTGAGGCACAGTGCCAGGGCACTTTCTTGAGGACACGTTCCCATCAGCTGTACAAATTAGACTGACCATGGTGGTCTGAATTGAAGGGTCACAGGATGGAAAAGCAAGTAGAAGCTGAAGAAGTTTTGTCAGAAATGACTGAGTCTGTTCCGTACCAATTACAATTTTAGTGTTAAAGTTGCCTTTTGATGAAACAAGCAGCATTATCTTTTAGTCTTAGAGGTTTGTGACTTTACAGGTTTTGTAGTCTAGCACGACTTGTTTTGTAATGCTACAGGACAGTTTTTTGTATAATTTGAATTAATTCCTAAATATTCAGTGCACAAATTCTTTGGTATTTAGTGCAATAGATTATTTGAAGTATAATCTGGAATAACTTTTTAAAATCGCAGATGTTATGTGTTTAAATGGAGTTATTGTACAATATTTACTGCTTGTAATAAATCACTGTTTTGCTATATGCTTTATCTTATGATGGAGTATATCAGTTACCATAGCCAATCATGAGCATGAACTCTCAAAATGTCTTTGTTTATAAATGGAAAGAAAATTCTTGTACAGAGTCATGATTTTGTTGGCAAAACTCAGTGAGCACTTGCTGATTTTTTTGGCATTGCCTATAGAAATACTGAAGTGTATTTATAATGTGGGAGCCAAAATTACTTTTAGGATGACAGGCTTCTGATACATGATGGGGAAAAACAATTCCATGTCATTGTTCTGTTAAATAACAATTATATTGCTTAGAGTATTTTTCATAAAGCAATATACATTTTAGTATTTTTTCTGACAGTACATATTAAGGAGGAACACTTTATAATGCTTGTGTAAAATGACAGTCAGTGGTGAAGATTTTGGGCTACATGCATTCAGTATCACCATCTATAAATAAAGCCTGTAGTCTTTAAGTTTTGATTAAAAATACAAGTGCATGATAGGGCAGCCTTGGGCACAGCACATACTCATCAGTGAGACACAGCTGATACTTCATTTGCTGCTAATAATATCCAATTGATCATAGAGTCTTGTTAGAGCAAGACTGTAGACCAAGCTAAAGACAGATATTCTTTCCTGTTACTAAATGGAATTAAAAGCTGATTCTGAAGTAGTGGCTAGTGTGGGAGGATTAGGGTGAAGTACAGTAACATCTACCTTTACAAAACTATTGGCTCTAAGTCTAAGACTGTGCACTTAATAGTAATATATTTTTCTGCTCTGATGGAGCTGTGACTATCAGAAGTTTCGTTTTCAAGGATGTAAAACTGTAGGAAGAAACTCTTGAGATTCTCCAGAGTTAGTTGAGCCCTGGTAGCTGGGAGGAAGTCAGGAAAATGGTACCTAAGTGTGTTGTAGGACCTCGACAACTATAACATACTTTTTCTCCATCTCTCCTTGTTGCCCACTGTGCCTTTCTCTTCTTCATTTAGTTCTTTTCTCTGATTCCTGTGTGACATGAGTTCACCCTGCTTCTTTGCCTGGAGTGACATGTGCTCCTTACTCAGTGTCATATGTCACAGTCTCCCTCGGATTCTGTTTCTTTTTCTGTCTCTTTACCCCTGCTGGCTCTTGCACCTTTATGACTGACTCCCAACCACTCTTCTACCTCTCACCAGCACAGCAACTGCAGAGACACAAGCAGGATGTACATGTTGTAAACATTTATGTTTATGTAAACATTTAAAATAATTTCAATCATTGCTTTATATGAACATGAGAAAAGAGTCCTTGTAACTCGATCTCTCTGGCTTAAGCTTCAAGTAAAAGAAAACCAATAAAACATTTAATTTTCCATGCTGAGATATGCATACAAAGCAATTGAAAGATTGCAGCAGATTGGAATATCATTCAGAGAGCTGACTGAAGGTAGTCCCACTACTGAACTGAAAATGCAAAATAAGAAGTCGAATGCATAAGGTGATTTTTTGGAAAGATATGATTGCCAAAAAATATGCTAAGAAGATAGAAAAGTTTGAACTGTGTTAGTATAGCCCTGCTACTGGAGTGGATTCATCACTCACTAAGTCATTCTTAAAATCAGTAAAGTTAATTAAAATATGGCTACTTAGGACACTTAGTGATGTTAGTTTTATTTTTAATTGTTAAATTTTATAAGATTTTTTCACTGTTCATTCAAAATACAAATTTAAACCTCACTAGCAAAACAGAGACATATCATTTTACTGAAATAATGGAATGTAAATAAATATTGCACTCTGTCTCTTAGTTCAGCATTTTTTTGCAATGCCTAAATGGGTTTGCATAATGCTTTTAAAAAGATTGTGTTTGTACAAATATCAAACTGTTTCCAGTCCTTGTTTGGAATAGTGTTTAATCAGATTTAAAATGGTAAGTGTTTTCTCTGTAAGGTTATATAATTTCACACAAGCATGTAAAGTAAACCATCTGTTCATAAGATAAGCAATTTAAAATATTCAGATTTTAAAAATGCATCTGAAAATTATTTTGCATATTTCACCAAGAGCCAAAAAAAAAATTAATAATTAAACCTCAGTGAAACCCATGTAAAAAAAATCCAGTTCTGTTTTATACACAGAACTGTGTGTAAATATATACACAGATATTCATCAATATGCTCTGACAGGTTTGTGCACAGTTAGCAGTGCAGAGGAACTCATTGCAGCCAGCTCTTAGTGCTAATGGTGCAGACTGGTAGTGTTTTTTAATTACTGGTTTTAAAGGCAGAAATGGGACTATACTGATACACTAAGAATTCTGCTTTTAAACAAAATCGTGTTTTTCCCTCTTGCCATAATTACTACGTGATATCTGATGAAGTTTGTTTTTTACATAGATTTTTCCTATTCTTCAGATTTTATTCCAATTTCTTGATTTTTATGAAACAAAATTACTAAAACCAGGATGACTTGGTTAAATGGGTTATAGATTGCCATGCTTATCCTTTGGATACCTGAAAAATCATCTTCTTGTTTTGTATTCAGAGACTTCTCATACACATGAGAAAATGCTTTATTTTGTCAATATTAAAGTTTCTTGCTTTCTTGCTCCAGTGCAGACAGTATTTAAATCAGCTACAATTTGTTATTGAAAGATATCCATGACTAATTTTTATGTTAGGTGTAAAGAAGGTATATACTGTAATCTTACTTTGTGGTAAACCAGAAGATTATATTTTACTTGCTAGCAATGATGATTGTTAAACCTCAGGCAGGCAGATGTGTTTGGCAATTTCACCTCTGAAAGCTGCATCTCTCCAAGACACAAGTATTACGAAGTTCCTAAAAATGTAATAGAAAAATAGAAGACATGATTTCTTCCATGTAGCATCATGCACTGAAGTATGTAGCTTGGGAATTGCTGTAAAAGTCTTACAAACTTAAGTGCTGAGGAGATGAGTGTAAAACACTACAAATGATCGAACACTGCACGCTGCAGATGGAAATTGTTAATCATTTCCTCCCTCAACAGCACCACTCCACTTATATTCTCATAAAATATGAACAATAAATTATTTCCCATTTTAAAAAAATCACATAATACATTCTCTAGGAGCTATATAGAAGATAGTAAAGAATTTATAGATATATAAATATAAATTAATATTTGTGTTCATATGTATTTGAAATATCATAATCTTGGGTATTAAAAGACTGAAATAAGAGAATGAGTAAAGAAAATCCATTGCAAGTTTAGGGATACAGTTAATAATTCAACATGCATTAAACACTACTCCTTCCTGTGTGCTACATGGAGCAGGGTTCCCATAGAGTAAATGATAAACAGTCCCACAGGTTACAGTCATAAAGAGATTTAAGGTCAGATACCACAACTTAAGAATCAGGTTCCATCAGGGGTGTCACTTCATATTTTAAAAATCCTTCATATTTTAATAATAAAACCAGCTGAGCCTCAGTAATATGCTATATCCTACCCCTGAGAAATTGGGAGATTTTTGCCCGCATATAGATTTGACTTGAAATCTGGTGGTTCAGTAATTGGGTAATCAAAAACATAGGCTCATTTTACTTTTTTAATGACTGATATGTATTTCCCATATTTAAAAGTTAAAAAAAACTAACACTGAGTAAAAATATGCCTTTCCCAAATGCATTAGCAATACCTAACTTGAATTTACTTGAAGTTTTTGATCAAAGTAAGATAAGCCAAAAAACTTGAAAAAAACCCCAGAGTTTTTGAATAGAATAGATTTTGGTGCAGTTAAAATACTAGAGGTGATATAAAAAAGATAATTTCAGAAAACCTGAAGCTGTACTTTTTTTTTGTACTACAAATTGTGGTACCTATTGCTCAGTACAGCTTGCATTGCTAAGACATCTGGTGCAGATCCTGTGTGCTCAGAATACAGAGTCGAAGGAGATTCCTATATCTCTGAAAGTTTGCAGATGAGGCTGCTTTCTATGTATCTGAACTTAGTTTGGCTCAGTGTTGCCAGTGCTTTTCCCTAATATGGTGCCAGAAAATATTTAAATCTTAAACAAACATACTAGATTTTTCTTGTTTAGTACTTAATATTAGTATCCAGTAATCTCAAAAGACACTCATTTTTATCCATCTGAATGAAAAGTCTGATGTTATTATCAACTTGTTTGAGTGGATCGTGTTTTAATTCATTACTTTTCTTGTGTCTTGCAATCGTGTGGGTTATCGTAACGAAGCCAGGATACATTTTCTCATGCTTTTCAGACTCATCAGCAGTGCAGCGGAAATCTAATTATAGGTTTGCTGTGATGATTTCTGTTCTGAAGGGAGCTTAAAATGAGTTACATTAACAGAACTATGTAAGTCGAGTGTGAAAAAAAAAGTAAACTAAGGAAATAATGATTACTATGTTGATACGTAGATTGTGATCTGATGTTAAAGTGCTGTCCAACACAAAAACTTGCTCATTCTGAGAAATACTTGCAATGTATTTTGATCTCCTTGGCAAGGCTGCTCCTGCACACTCTTTGGCTGGGATGTGCTGTCTGTGCTCGGGCACTGCCTGAGTCACGAAGCTCTCATGCTGCTGTAGTGGCAGCTTGACACCAAGGCAGCTGATGGTGCTTCATCCTCAGGTCGGGTGTTCCTCGGCCGTGGTGCAGCTGGGGAAGCAGCTCTGCGAGCCAACCGAGAGGGAAGTGCTGCAAGTGGGTTTGGTGTTGTGTATCCACTTGGCTGGAGTGTCCAGAAGTCAGAGCCTGCCAGGGCGGAGCTTCCCTTTGCTCTCTTCTTCCTGCTAGAAAACCCTTGGTTTTAGCAACAGAGAAATTGTGCCGCAATAAAATACCGTCTGTGCTACTTGCTTGCCAAAGTGGAGAAAACAGGATTCTGAATTCAGCTTCCAGGTGAATTCCATAGCCACCAAGAAATAAGTAAATATACAGAGTTGTTGTCTGCTTTCCTTCTGTGTGAGGTGCACTTAGCTCAGCTATACACGGACAGCATCTGAGGAATCCCACTTCTGAACTTCCATTTCAATGAAAATTTGATAAGTTTGTTATTTCTTGAATATAATCTGTTCCTAATCTCCAGGAAAAAAATGAAATACCAGTGTTTTTAAAGCAGGCATGTTCATTATTTTTCAGGAGTGGATTGTATCTTTTGTCTCCTCATTCTGCCCAATATGTTATATCTGCCTTTGCCCATTCTATTTCAAAATAAAAATATTCAGACACTTTATTTTTCTTCTTGTTTAGTGAAAGATTTTTAACATCTTTTCTACTCCCAATTGTTGTCCTGCAAGAGGAGTGAGCACGAACTTCATGGTGCTTTTTTCTACCCTTCTTTTGCTCTTATGTGTTATTTGGTATCTTGAGCTGCAAAGGCTCACCCACGCTTCCTTTTATAATTTTTTTCTTTGTGTTTACAGATTGTAAAAGTTCACCATACTGTTTATAGCAGTCCTAAACTCTCTATTTAATATAATTTCAGCAAGTGGCTGCCCTAGTTTCAAGGTTTCCTCTTAATGGAGAGTCTGAAGTCAGTTGCCTTTTGTGACATTCTTTCTCAATTTTGATGCTGTTTTCTCCTGATCATTATGTCTTGACTATCTTAGATTAAAATGTATCTGTTTGAAATTATATGATTCTTTAAAGTGTCTACAGCCATATTACTCAAATCATTACCACATTTGGTATTTCTTAGAAAACAAGTATTATTTTTTTTGTGAGGTTGCACATTTAGCAGTTGCATTCCCTAAGAGAGCCATTTCTGGAAAATGAAAATAATATCCAAAAATAATATGTCACTTTATTCCAGTATACAAAAACAAATCTGTGCCAGCTTTGAATCACAGATCTGGCTGTTTTGTTTCACAATTTCTGATTTTTTAGTGGATTTATTTTATTACCTTTTCTTCTGGTTTTGCCCTCATTTGACCCTCGTGCCACAAATTGCTGTGGTGGTTTGTATTTTCCATACCTTCATGCTCTTCAGGTATGCACTTCTTTGTTAAACGAGTTTTTATATTTAGGAGTAACTAATTGAACGTATCTTATAAAAATTTAGCTGAATTCAGTTTCTCATTCTGAGCTGCTACAGTGGTTAGTGTGCTGTCCCCTGATGCTCACAACCTTTTAGGGCATCTGCATAGACGTTGTCTTCACTCATGAGTATGTCCCCAGTGAATGAATTTTTTCAAGAATTCCGTCCTAAAAATGTGATCTTTTTCTTTTTTTTGTACAGACAAACATATACATTGCATATAGGGACTGTGACTTTTCTTCTCCTCTGGACATTTCTCATTTATTACTCTTGATTATTGTGGCCATCAGAAAGGTTAAATAGCAACTTAGATTTTTCATATTTTTTGACTGTCCTCCCTCAGGAGTGGGTGGCTTGGAACACTGAGTCTGTATAGACTTGCATAAATAGAAGCTCGATATATTTTCACTGGGATTATTTTCCTGTTTGTACCAATTTACGTTTCATTTCACATGCTTGTTTTTTAAAATAAAAGCCTATGGCCCCTGAGAGGTGAACTAGCATTTTCTAATTTTTATAAGCCTTTCTTCACACTGGTATTATCTGTAAACACTTGAGTCCTTCAGGACCAAAGAATGGAACACAGTGTCAGTAAACAAATCACGTTTATTGCCTCCTAAGTGTTTACACAATGACAAAAATCAAGCCTCCAGGGAGTCATATTGTAAAAAGAAACAGTTGGTTTAAATTAGGTTTCCATGTGAAACATAGCTACATTTTATGGATGTTGTGGGAACATAAACTGGAAAGAAAATCTGCACACTGATAAAATGAAGGTTTGATTTTTATTTGTTTAAATACAAACAGAATCATGTACTAAGTTGATTTCTGGTTCTGGCATTAATTAATTACCAAAGAGAAGTTGGTAATATGGGCACACTTTGAAAGGTGGGATTTCTTTTTACTTACTTCATTTGTGTTCTTGCATACGGATAATGTGAATTATCTGAAATGTTCAATGCATATAGGAATTAGCAAAATTGTACACTAAATACATCTAGTTTTATGAAATTAACCAGATCAAAAAAATTCCAATTTATCAACTTTCACTGTTCATATTGTTAGCAAGGGATATTCACTGTGGGGCTGAGATTTGTAAGCCATGTTAATGAGAATTTATACTGCAGACCTCTCCAGCAGCTTTAGAAATCAGTGCTAGCTAAAATTGTCCATTTTCTTCTGTGGCATCAATGCATATTCAGAATGTCTCATATTAAAATGTAGTAGTTTTATGTTTAATAAAAGTTTTTCTAGACTAGCGAATGATTTAACTGTTTTAATGTGAATATGTCACAGTGTAAGTTGTGTTTGCAAAGCATATGTGATTTGGCCATGAACATGTAAGTGGAATTTTGACTGATGGAAGAAACAAAAAAATCCCACATTATCTGTCGAGTACACATGAATGCAAATGACATTGCTTTGGCTGACCACACTGTCTGATTGATTTTACAAGGTGAGCTCCTGGGTTACCTGGCTGATCCTGACTGCAGGTTCTATGGAGGAGAAACGAGAAGTCTTCTCATACTTGGTACATGTAGCAAAATGCTGCTGGAATATGGGCAACTACAATGCTGTAATGGAATTCCTGGCAGGGCTAAGGTACTGGTAACTCTTTTCTTTAAATGGCTTTTCAGTGATAGATTACATTGCAGCTTCTGTTAAGCAGATGTCTCTGGAGAACAATGAAACTAAACAAAAATCCATGGTTAAGCCACATCATCTCATGCTGTGACTTTCTAGTAATCCCTTTTGGAAAAATGAAGCATGCTAAATGCTTTTTTTTTCCCCCTCAAAATGCTCTGAAGACTCCATCAGTTTTCCTGGTGCACACTGAATATGATGCATTAGAATTTTTTTTTTTTTAACAGAAATTTTTAAAAATGTAAAAAGAAGATGAGAAAGCAGCTATGGTTTATCTAATGAGCTATGACTAATGTGAATTGGGGTTAGAGTCTCCAGAACATAAGTGAAACATAATCATGGTAATGCTCTAAAAGGATCAGTCTTAAGTGTAAAAAAACCAACCCCGAAATGACAAAAGAACCCCAACAAAACCAAACAGATAAAAAACCAAATATGGGTTTTAACCCCTCTGATTTACTTATACTGGCTGACTTTAGGATCTCATGCTGTCATGGTCTTATGTAGAATGATCTGCATTATGTCAAAGAGGAGAGAGTAGGGGCTCAAAGACAGCTCATTGCGTGTTTTTCTCTGGAGTTATAGGTCCATGTAGGGCCAGGGGAGCAGGAAAGCAGTGCCTTAGCACTGGCAGTTCAGAGGGCAGCAAATGGGACTGAACAGGGAAGAGTTCAGATCAAATTTCCCATTTCTTGGCTCTGACCCTCATTGTATAACATGCTTGTATAACAAAGCTCTAAAGTGTTTGCATGGCTGTTCTTTGTGGTTTAGTAAGGATCTCATTGAGCTATTTGTTTATGTTTTTGGTATATAAAGCACATTTGGAACACTTATAGGCATGGGGAGTGTATTTCATCAGAATACATCCACAGTCTCCAAGCCACGTAAGTTATGAGGGAAAATGCACAGCCAGTTAAGGGCTTAATTTTATCTCTAATGTGTCTGCATAGCACAAGAGAAAGAGAGGAGAGGAAGGCTAATGCTGATGAGCAGCATTTCTGGGACAGGGATGGAAAGTGGGGTTAAGGGCTGTCTACTGTGAGTGTATCTTTGGACCTTTTGGTGTGTCTGAGGGGTGGGAAGAAAGGCTCCTATAATTGTATAGACACACACCTCGGAAGGTAAGAGAACTCCCAGAAATACTCACAGTCCTTGGAGCTATTTCTGTTTGAAATCAGAATCTCTTTTCAGCTACAGCATTGCAGTCGTGCCTGAGAGATAGAACATGGTCCTGACTTCCATATTTCCCTGAAAATAAATAATTTATTTTGTGCACAAATTGGGGAAGAAATCAGTGTAAATTTTTGAAAATAGATTTCATTATACCCCCCGACTTTTGCTAGCTTTATGGATCATTCATAATAAAGCTGAAGGAATTTGTAAGGAGCACTCTGGTTTATACTGTTTCCTTAATCTTTTCTTAATTCTTTCCAAGCCCTTAGAAATTTTATGAAATGTCACAATAAAAATGTTAGAAAGCCTGCTGGTATGTTTTATGCAGCTGGGCATTTATTAAAATATGAAATACTACTCCAGTAGATCAAGACTGCTAGGTTTTTTGTTTTGGTTTTGTTCTTTGAAAATTTGAAGGGGGGAATTTTCATAAAAGTAATGGTCTTGATTTCATGCATTCATTTCTGAGCAATGCTAATTTCCTCTATTAACATATATGCTGCAGGTGTTGAACTTGAAGGTAAATAGTTTCATTTTTTTAAAAATAAATGTGGTGATCTCTTGTTGCAATAGGTCAAGAAAAGTGCTAAAAATGTGGCAATTTATGGACCAGTCTGATATTGAAACCATGCGAAGTCTGAAGGATGCTATGGCACAGCATGAGTCATCATCTGAATACAGGAAAGTGGTCAACCGGGCACTCAATATTCCAGGCTGTAAAGTTGTTCCTTTCTGTGGTGTATTTTTAAAAGAGCTCTGTGAAGTTTTGGATGGAGCATCAAGCCTCATCAGACTCTGTCCACGATATAACTCCCAGGATGAAACATTAGAGGTAAATGAGATGAATATTCTGAGATGTTATGTTCTTAGCTTTATTTTATATAATCTTACACAAAGTCATCATCTAAATAAAGTTTTCTAAACCAGGCTGTTATTAGACTGGTCAGTTACATGGACCTCAGTTTAATTCCCATAGTTACTTAGCAATTTAGATTTGGTTGTTTCTACCTAGTTCAATATCAGAGTACTGAGAAATTAGCATAAGTAACAAAGAATCATGTTTATACTTTGGATTATGTAGGTATGTAAAGCCTGAAATGTGTAATTATTTTCTGCTAAATACTCTGACCTTCCACTTAATTCACTGGGAAGTGGAAGTTTTCAGTTCCTTAAAGATAGAATTTAGAAGCTCATCAGATCAAGCTTCTCCTCTATGGAAAGAAACAATTCTTTTGAGTTTTATTATTTTGGTTTTAAGAGAAAAACGACCCCGTTATATGAAAAGTTAAAGACTGAGAGGTTTTTAGTTTTTAGGAGTTGCTTTAACTTTTGTTACTTGATTTATGAAATGATTTGGTCTGTTTTGGGTTGCAAGTAGGCACAAAATCATGGGAAGCAAGTAGGAAATATGCACTAAATATTTTTAATAGTAAAAATTTCTACAGTGAGAAGTAGATGACACAATGTTCTATTTATAACTATGCTAATCTTTTAGATATCTCTATAGTTTGTTTCAGATTACAGTGGACAAGATAATTTCTTACAACGAGTAGGCCAAGATGGTTTAAATAATCCAGAAAAAGAATCAACAACAAACAATATCTTTCAAACTATTCGGAGCTGCAATCGCAGTTTGGAGTCTGAAGAGGGGGAAGATAATGTTAGTGAAGGGAGTGATTCAAGGAAAAACTCCTTGAAGGACAAAAATCGGTACCAGTAGGTCTCATTTTATTTTCTATCATCACATATATATTTCATTGTTTTAATCTTTGCTTTTCTTTTACCAAGGCTTGCTTTTAGAAGTAAGTGCAACTTAACATCCTCCCTTGTATTTATGCATTTCCAGTTCAGAACTTTTCTCCCCTGATACTCAACTGCTTGGAAACTCTCTGTATAGCTATGTTTTCCCTCATGATGTAATTACTTCCTCTCATGATAAGGGTAAATCCTTTTTGTCTTACACAGAGAGCTTTAAAAATCCACAGTTACAATTACAATTTTGATCTCTAGTGACAGGAATAGCACCAGGACATATTTGTTATCAGAGCTCAGAACATTATATTCTGCATGCTCAGGCAGTGTTCTGGCCCCTTCAAAATAAAGGTTATTTATTATCCTTCAAAAGACTTCTTCTTGTAAGGACATTTTAATTTGAGGGGTTTAAATTTGGTCCAGAAAACATTAATGTGTGAGTACACATTTTGAATTTTTAGGTTGCTGTAGTCCTGCTATTTTGCAAAGAAGTTTACTTCATTGGGCCCTGTGTAAAAAAAGCCCAGTGTTCAGTAACCTGATTTCACTTTGAAGACTGTACTAGTCACCAACAGGAAATACAGAAAATGCAAAGTTTAAGACATCACATGATATTCTGGAATGTTGCTTTGCAATTATGTGTCATTGCAAAGCCCACATAGCCATAGGTGGGTCAGGTCAGCTTTCAACTAAGTAACTGTGTTATGCTAACTGAAGATTAGGTGACAGAACTGTAAAATTACATAAGGACTTGCATAAAAAAATCACGCTTAAGTCACTGCTTGATTTATTTTATTGATAAGGTGTGTCAGAAATATCAATATGTTCGGAACTAGCCAACTTATTTCAGCTACTTAAACATTAAATCTAATAAGTGACTGCCTGAGAGGCAACTACTATCTTCCTGTTGAAAATGCATTTATTTCATTAACATGTAATTCTAAATTTCATTTCAAATAAATAATCATTATTTCCTGAAAGAATGGTTTCTAATAGAATTATTCACATCTGGCTTTAGTTGCTTCTGGGAAGTGGAGCAGTAGATTAAGCCAAGGAAGACAGACTCACTTCTCTGCCCATATGTGTTATCTCTTACTTCAGTCCAAATACTTTCTTCCAGGAATTAATTTTTGTTAATTAATATGCTTTAAAATCCACTTGCAAATCACAGTTCAAATGGCGAGTAAGCTAGGCATGTAAACATTTCACTTGGATGAACAAATAGAAATTAAATGGAGTTCCTTTTTTTATGTGTTTATGAAATAATTTCTTGGCAAATTACTTATTTTTGATTTATACGGAAGTATAATCTGGTAAGTTCCACTCTAAAATAAAGTCAGAATTCAGTTTTTTAAAAGCCCAGTGTGAATCTGAAATGAAAAGTTAAAATTTAAATGGACAAAACTGCAGACAGGTGATTAAATACATTTCCTGGTTCAGGCTACTGACTACTCAGTTATGAGTATCTGTACTTCTGATGCAGCACATACTGCTGCATCAGTTACATTCTACCTGTAGGAGAATGCTTCTGAAAGTACTGATTTAACTCAAGGATCTCACAGGCTTTGGAAATTCCTTATTCACTTGCCATGACTTTCCTGGGCATGCAGAAATCTGGGTGAGGCACAGGAGCAAAGGGCTACAGAGGCAGAAGGGCCATGTTCTGTCATATGGAGGCTGTGTTTGGTTTATTTTTATTGCTATGAGCAGCTAAAAAGTTCTAAGGAAGAAATTTAGTCCTCTTTCTTGTGAGACCTGTCATATTTGCATACAGTGTTATAAAATCCAAATTATATAATAATTATGCATTATCTGAAAATTGTAGTGTTGTGGTCATAAAGGCTGGAAAACACACCGCATAAGATGTTTCTCATTATTTTATAATTGCAAGAAAGATTTTCAATTAGCTTTTTCTTTTGATGATTTGGATTAGCATTGTGGAACATGAACGCACCAAAGCTGGTAGCTTAATTTGATTTGAAGAAAATGAAAGGCATCTAATAGAATCAATGAGCAGTGGGTATAATTACTTTCCTAGTTGCGTTAGCAAATAAACTCTATCACTCTGTAGTCAGTGACCCATCTAATTGCCCTGGATTTCTGTACATGCCAGATAAATATCAAACATTAATCTTTCTTAGAATTCAATTTTGACAATTAATATTTTTTTTTTAAAAAAGTAGACAGGAAAATGAAAAAAACCCCTAAACTAAGTCTGAAATACAGTTTTTATGGAATTATTAATTATTGAGTGACCTATGAAGATGCTCCTGACTTTGAATCATTGCTTTATTAGCCTGATCTCATCTTCACTTTTAAGCTTTTCCAATTACACTAAGTAACATATAAAATAATAGGGGAAAACCTCAATTTTCTTTCTTTTTGTATACCTTGCAATTTTCTCCTCTAAAACTGCAATCTGTGTTGTTGTTTCCTTTATCTTTTCATTTCCTTGCCTCTCAGTGCAGCTCATGTAAAGAAAGCCCTTGGTCCACCCCAGGCTCTGTAAGGGCTCTCAGTAATTGACAGCAGTGTCCTTTTGGCAGCTGGTGTCAGAGGCTGTTTCTGTGTAGGGTTACAGGTGTGTGCTTGCCTGACCTGCTTCCTGTACATTTCAATCTCCAGCATGCAGCACATGTGAAACTAGGCACAAAGAAAGCTCTGCCATTTCTGTCTCTGCTCTAATAGACTCCTCCAGCCCTGCACATCTACTCTCAGAATATATTTTAGAGCATTTTTACAGAGACTTGTTTGATTGTTTTGAGGGCATAGGGGAGAAGGAGCTGCTTCAGTTGTCTCTTTAATTTTAAAATGTTAATTTTGTATAGTACAGGTAAATATTTCAATTTGCATGTGTCTGGTAAGACTCTAGTAAGACAATTTATAGCAACTCAGTTATCATGCATGACCATTATTTTTAGGAATATTTCTTAAAGAAATGGAGCTACAGTTAAGACTGCAGTTAATAGTAGTTAATTCTGTCAGGCCTCCTCACCAGAAGCAATAAGTCCTCAGCCTATTTTCCCCTTTTTTATAAATTTGGTAAAGAGATAGAGATCTCACCAATAAATAAATTTGTAGAGGAATCATTAGAATTGCTGTATGGAACAAGGGAAAAAATCAGGTTAATTTGTCATCCAGGTAGAGAAGAGTTTGAGGAAAAGCTGATGGTCATGTGTGCTGTGTAGCACTGGGGGAGAGGGTGTATGAGTCTTGGAAACACAACACGAGTCATCTTTGGCTTGACTGGTAGGAAAGGGGCAGGAACTGGGAATAGCGTGGTGATAGGAAGGGGAAGCACGGAGGGTATTAGGACAAGATGTCTTGAAGGATATGTTGAGGAAGATGGTTTGGGTTTTACTGGCTGAATGTCCTTAGGAAAATGTGCTTCATTAGTTCTGTTGTACACAGAACAGTTTGTCCTTTTCTATGTTCACTGAAGTATCCAAATGTTGAACATTTGTACATTTGTACATGTTAGAAGCTTCTATAGGGAAGACATTTTATTTAAACTACCTCTTCTGTTAGCTCACTATTGTTCTGTGTATCTACTGTTTCTAATTTTGGCAAAATATTTCAGAAATTTTGGTTGCTGCATTCGTGTTTTAGTTAACATTATCCTTAAGTAAAATAAAATTTCTGATGGAAAATATCTGATAAAATTTTTGCTGCATTCTTATTTTAACCAATATTTTACTACTGTTAATCAGAGTATTATATAATGGGAAAGGTCTGCACATTAAATCAGTAATAGAACAGAGATTAGAAGTCCTGTCTGAAATCCACTACATCCTGCTAACAGTTTCCACGTGCATGTTATTTCAACTGAAGCAATCTTACGCAGTGGATTTAAAAACTGGAATCACTTGTCTTTAAGAACCAGTTAGACACTTTTTATTATTAATGCAAAGTTTGGAAAGTTCTAGGAAAATATATTGTTTCAGGAGTTGTAATTAATTCTAGCAGCATCTATTAATGCAAAATTGCAATAACATAAATTGTAGTACTTCCTAAACTACACAAGTTTCTGTAAGTCACAACTATATACTGATGATAGTAGTTCATTTATTTAAACTACAGTAGAAGAAATATTCATCAAGCATAACATAAATCGGCATATGTATCACTAAATATAAATCTCTCATCTTTGCTCACATGCAGATTTCTCATTGGAGATCTTTCAGATTCTGAAAGTGACATATTTGAGCAGTTGAAGGAATGGGACTCAAATTCAACGGAAGAACAGCAAAAGGCTTTCTGCCACGGGATAGAACTCATTCCCTGGTATGTGTTGTCCATCAGGGCTGATGTCCATCAGTTCATGCAACAAGGGGCAACTGTCATTCATTATGACCAGGAGACACATCTCTCAGCCCGTTGCTTTCTTCAGCTCCAGCCTGACAATAGTACTTTGACTTGGACAAAACCCACAACAGTTTGCCCTGCAAATGCCAAGGCAAAACTGAGTGTGCTGGGAAATACTGCTGAGCTTGGTAAATACCAGTTTCTTGGTACTACTGGACTGGTGGAAGGTTTTTTGGACTTGTTTTCAGCCAAGGCTGTGTATATGGGCCACTCGGGCATTGATATGCACACTGTGTGTGTTCAAAATAAACTTTGCAATATGTCCCTTGAAGAAAATGGTATAACATTACTTTATGGACTTCAGACTACTGATAATAAGTTGCTGCACTTTGTTGCTCCAAAATACACTGCCAGAATGCTGTATGATGGATTGCTGGAATTGACTAAAGCTGTAAGAAAAATGAGAAGATTCCCTGATCAAAGACTGCAGTGGCTACGGAAACAGTATGTCAGCCTTTACCAGGTAAAAGATGCTGTGATTCTCTATAAAAAAGTCCAAAGATATTAACAACTTAATGTAACACAGCTAGTTTCTATCATAAGTAAGATTAGATTAACACTAAATCTCCAACTTTGTTAGCATGGCTTAAGCAGCAAGATCTGATTCTCCACACAAGGTTATGTCAAACCTTTTAAGTCTTCAAAACCCAGGGGTTAAAATGTTTTTTCTTATGAAGCTCTTCATGTGTTTGGAGTTTTAGCCTGATCTCTTCTTCATTTTTATGCTTTTCCAATTACAGTAAATAACATAAGTATTTTATTAAAGAAAAAAGCAGTGAGTACTTGAAAAGGGCACCAAAATAATGAGTGATAATACTTAGGGCCAAAAACATCACCAAAGCAGCAAAAAAAATAGCCCTGGGGAGTTCACTCAGTAATCAAAAATTGCCTCCTGTTGATGTTTCTTTCCTTGGTTCCTCAGATATGTCTATATTATTGCTTAAAAAATGTGTCCTTATTCTCCTTGTTTTGTTAACACTGAGAATCTTCGTAGGAGGATGGAAGATTTGAAGGCCCAACCTTGGCTCAGGCTGTTGAGCTGTTTGGAGGCAGACGATGGAGTGCCAGAAGCACAGGCACAGGATCTCTCACCAAAAGCACCGAGAAGCCCAATGTACAGAGAAACAACACTCTGGGAATCAACACAGCTAAGAAAAAGAAGAAAGTACTCATCAGGGTAGAATATTTTGTTATTTGTGTGATTTTTTTCCTTCTTGCAGTTACTGTGTAGCTGTGTTCTGAACCAGACAAAAGAAGTTAGACGATAGTTTTAAAACTGTTTATTGTCGTTTCAAGTTTGGGGATTATGTTTTTCCGATGGTTTGTGTTTCTTTTCTCATGCTTGCAGCATTGTTAGGACATGTAGGTGCTGGGACTAGCAGAAGTGGACAGAATCTTCTTGCAACCTTTAGGTTCTACCTCAGCACAAGAGTAAAAGTATTGATGGTAAAAAAATCTTAACATGCAAAGTGATGTCTGGAGGCTGGTGTAATTTTTTTTAATCCTTTTTGTTTTCATGTTTCAAAAAGCACAACCACAGTTATTCTACCTCAGATTAGCACCCACTTTTATCTCATGTGGGTGACAGAAACATGACTTAGTCTGGAGTCTCCTCTCTTTTCCTGGAGAAAACTGCTTTCAACAGTAGGCAGAAGAGAGGAAAATGCAGGACTAGCATTTTCTCTATGCTACTCACATTTTCTAGCAGGCAGGTATAGAAAGATTCTCAGATGAAAAGATCCATCCTCTTTAGGGCTCCAGTGCACCAGCGAAGTAGTGTAACACCAGATGCAACATTTTAGAGAAGCATTGTCATCTTCTGTGTGATGTCAAACTGAGTAACACCTAATGGTCCCAAACTTGACTGTATCTGTTTAAGTCGTGTCTTTTCTACTGATATTGGCCTTACAAGAGTCTGTTTCATAAGGAATAGCTGATTTTTGTCATGGTTTTGTTACAGATTGTACTGATAAGAAGTGGAAATAGTGGGTTTGGGATGTTTATTATGGTGCTCATTATTTCTAGGGTGAAAGTGGAGAGGCCACTGATGATGAAATGGCAACTCGGAAGGCAAAAAGCTGTAAGGAATATCGTAATAGAAGTGGTTCAGATCCTCAAGATATTGATGAACAAGAAGAACCAGGTAAATATATGGCTTCAATACTTAAAAGTCCATCAGGGTTTTGCTCAAAGTCTTTTTATGCAGACATTTTTTGTAGTGTTAAAAATAAACTCATAAAGCTAGTTTTGCAGTTGAAACTCCAAATGCTGTGAACTTTAAAATTCATTTCTGTAGTTGTTCATGATTGTTTTTTAATTTAATTTCAGTAGCATTCCCTTTCTATTGAGATAAAATGAATTTTTGTTGTTCAAAATGTAATTTTTGACTGTTTTGGGACAAGTCTAGAATCCTGTTAGTTTTTTTAACATCCTTACTATGTTTTAATGAAATATCATATAGGTCACCTGGACAAAAGCATTTTTATTGGGATAGATGTTGTAATTGTGATGAAAACTTTTGTTTTCTCCTTAGATCAGAATATCATTATTAACGCTTCTCTGTCTAACAACCTGCCATCAAGAAGAGCTCACTCTCTGACAGCATCTGGATCTCCCAATTTAGGAGCTACATCACCAGCAAGACCAGTCTCCTCTCCTGTAATATCATCAAGCAAAAGTCAGTCTAGGTAAGGACAAAATGAATGCTTTGATTTAAAAAGAAAAGAAGCTCCTATTACTTATTTATCATCAATGTGGGGTTTGTGCCCAACTGGCAAAATCTGACAAAAACAGTGCCAGAAATGTCTTTTTGCCACAATGTCTTTTTGTAGACATCTAAAACACATTTTAGAACAACAGAAGACATTTAAGCTGAAATGCCATGAATCTGAGGATGGCTTTGTAGCAAGTCCCTGAGCAGCATGCTTCAGTTTATGTCTGTTACAGAAGCAGATTGGAATGCTGTTCCAAAACTACACAGAGTTTAACTCTTTCTCCAGATCTTCTCCAAGACATAGTTATAGGCATCATCTGTATAGTGAAAATAACAGAAATGTTATAGATGTGTGAACTGAAGTTCTGAGGTTTCTCAGTACAAATAATTTCTACCTGCGGGAGTAATAACTTTTGCTGACATTCCTGGTGATGATTGCAGTACTGTCTTGGGAACTGGAGGAACAGATTTGGAATCTCTCTTACAGGCCTATTTTTCTTGACCGTTCATCCTTTTTATGTCACTTAGGCAGTGTAAAAGGTTATGCTGTTGCAATATGTGCAGTAACATAGTGCACTATTACATTAATTCTATAAATACTAATGGTGATGGTAGTAGTAGTAGTAATTAATTAATAATATAATGCAACAATGATAATGTGTCAGGGATGTGGACAGTACTTTATGACAAAAGAGAACAGTCGCTTTCCAGTGCCTTTTCAGAGAAGGAATGCTGAAATATTGTTAGGAGTATGAATCTTGGGGGTTCCAGGAGAGCAACAGTAAACAATGGAAGAGATTACTGCTGCTGGTAGAACATTATTTTTGAAGAGACATGTCCTGTGCAAAGGTTTCTGTTGTGTATTTCTTGGAATTTTATTTATACTTAAAATAGTTGGATTTGGCAATAGGTGTGAGTAGTAGAGGCACCTGTGAACAAAAGTGGTAGGCTAAACACTGCTTTGTGAGCCTCTGTGTTCTTTTTGTTTTTCACTGTCATTCACAAACTTGGATTTGTCTTGGTAAGCAATTTTAAATTTTTTGTTTAAGGATGAATACAGCTTTCTTTTACATTGAACTGAAGAAATACTGCTTTACCATCTCTGGAAAATGCTTCTGTGTTTTGCAAATCTGCTTTTTGCTTTTAGTTGTTGTCTCTAAATGAGATTAAAAGGCTCAATGGAGAACTTGCATTCCCTGGGAAAGGACAGCTAACGTTCCTTTAAATCCTCTCAGGACTGGGTTTCTGCATGGATCTGTGTGTAGCTGCACACTGTGGACCTTTCCCAGTTATCACAGGTTTTCCCTGGCAAAGTGGTCTGGCACCTCCACAGCATTGCTTTGCAGAGCAATCCCAAATTTGCTATGACCCTTCTTGCTAGAACTTGCTCAGGATGTAGCTTATGGCTGTTTCATATGCTCTGAAGAAGTCTTCCTCAGAACAGATTTACATGTTTCACTCATTATCTTGACCCAGTTTTCATGAGCCATTAAGAAATTTGGAGCACTGGGGAGTTTTATTCTGAGCACAGGTAGCTTGCAGCTGCTCCTGTCATTCCTTCAAAGCAGATGGGCGTCTGACAAATTTCCAAGTACCTTGGAAATCTAGTGCCACTTGTAAGGTGGGGGAAGCAGGAAAATGGTCGATGAGACCACTGGGACACAGAGCACAGGATATGGAAAACTAGAGATGGGGGCTTTTTTGGGAAGAGAGAGTAAACCTCCTCTCTCATTAACTGTCTACAGGTGTAATCCAGACTGCTACTAATTGCAGTTTTGGTTGTTGGTAATGGTGGGGTTTTCTTGGGGGTTTGGGCTTTTTTTTTTTTGAAAACCTTTTGTTTGTATTTATTTCCCATTACTCTGGAAGATAATCTTTAGTGATCAGATTGGGTGCAATGCTGAGCATTTTCTTCTGCTCTTGGTCTCCCATTTGGTATTCTACAGTTCCAGTCTGTTTTCTGGTGTCTAGAGACTTTCCTCATCATGGTTTATTTTCCCTCTCTGATAAAAATGCTAGGAATTATTTTAGCTAAAAAAAGTTATATGTAGTATGTCAGTACTTGCCATAGTGATGTCAAACAAATCAAACATTATCAACTAAAGTAGATTGTATTTTTTAATATTTTTAAATCACATTGTGTTTTCAATTGCATGCATCCATCTCATGCCAGGAGTAAACTCAGGGATCTGGTCCAGCATATCTGTGTAAAAAGTCACCTGCCTGCAGGCACATCTTTAGGAGCACTGGACAACAAGCTGGTCCCGTTTTCCATGTTACACATAGTTTCCATGTCAGAACTATTTGTACTGAACCTGATGGCAAAATTCATAGATGAATGGATCTGTGTATTTGAACATTACAGAGCAATAGAATCTGACATGTAGTCTGACATTTTGAAGGACATACTGTAACTTCTGCAGTTAGTTATGGTTTAAACTAGATCGTTCTTGATATTTGTGTTGTTTGCTTAGATCCTGCCCTTTTCAGGGTGCTGGTGCTGGCAGATCCCATTCCTGTAATGTGTGTTCATTGGTGTTTAGGCCCAGGAAGGGGCTCAAGAGCTCAGCCCCTCATTGCAAGTTACTACATCTCGTTCACTAAGGACTTGTTCATACTGCTCAAGTTAGGGCCTAACTGTACTTATCAGTGTAAATCCTCTAGGAGCCTAAAGATTTTGGGTTGTGACTTTTGGAAATGTGCTGGCTCTACTTCAAAAACCTTTTTCAGCTGCATGACTTAGATTAATTATTGCAGTTACAGAATAATCTATTTTATTATTTCATCTTCAATGAACCTTTTACACAGCCCACATCACAAGAATACTGGCATTGGTTTTTTTCAAGGGAGAATAAGTGTTTTCGTTTGTGCCATGTGCATCAGGCCTTTTTCCACATGAAAGTTTTAAATTGCATAATATACATTATTCATTGTGATAAAGTTTGCAGTTGTCTGGAAGAAAAAAAATAGCTGCTATAAAACAAGAAGGTAAAAACCGTCATTATGCATCTTATAAGATAGTGCTTTATTTGCTTCTTCCAGATATTAGTAATAAATGCATTAAGGAGAGCACAAATAAACTGTTAATACAGTAATGGGTAATATTTCAATTTAGTAGAGGTTTAATGTGACCAAACTACAGCAGGTTTTTTTTGATTTAGCACATGGAGCAGCAGTAGCTGGCATGGCCGCGTCAAAGGAGGAATGAAGGGATTTCAGAACTTCATGGTGTCTGATAGTAACATGACTTTTGTGGAATTTGTAGAGCTCTTCAAATCTTTCAGGTAAAAGATACTTTTTTCTGTACTAATTTCATCCATCCAAGTTTATAAATGAGCAAAAATTGAACTTCTCCACTCTTTTTGCAGTGTCCGTAGCCGCAAGGATCTGAAGGATCTTTTTGATGTTTATGCTGTGCCTTGCAACCGGTCTGGCTTAGAGCCTGCTCCACTTTATACTAATTTGAAGATTGATGAAAATAGCAGTGGATTCCAGCCTGATTTAGGTTTGTTAAAGAGAAAAATGCAGCTATTAGACTGCTGAGCAACTTTGGTTATTTGCCTTAATAAAATGTGTTTCAGTCAGTCTCATTATCAGTTATAAGCTTAAGTAGGGGACTGCTGCCATGCCTCCACTAGTATCTAGTTAGCAGGATGTCAGACAAAAAGGAAGTGAAGGAAAAGTATTCCAGCTGCCCAATAGCCAGATATGTTTGTAACTGGTAATAGCAGAGGAATAAAACTTGTTGCTGAGTGGCTGAGCCCAGGGATCTGTACAGGCTGAAGGAGCCCTGCAAGGGCTAAAACACTGAGCACATATAGGGAGGAGAAATGAAGAGGCTGTGCCCTGTGTCCCATTTGGCTGTTTTTTTCTTATCTAGTTTCCTAGTGGATCTGCTTTATGTGGGATAAGGGGGAAGGAAGCCTCTGTCCCCCTTTACATTCCTCAGTTACCATAATCTAAGTCTGGGACTTTGGCCACATGTAAAGTAAAAGTCTTTCTGCCAAGCAGCTTGTGGGGAGGGTGTAGAACAACTGGCATAGGAGACTGGAAGAAGATAAAGGGTGATTGAACAGGAAGGGTATGGGGCTGCACACAGTGAAGGAAAAGCTTTGAGACTGTACGTGGTGGTGAGAGGGAGCAGGAGAGTTCTGGGTGTGTGAGAGGCTGTGGATCCCTGTTAAAGGCTCCAGGATTTTGTTCAGAGTAATTGAATGCACTCACATGCATGCTTAATGTTCTCTCTTCTGTTAGTGGATGGAAACAAGATGGTTTTGTTCTAATTTACTGTGTCAGTGCTAAAACACTCCGTTAGATACTTGTGTGTATTGTATATTACATTATATTCTATACAGGATATATAATACAAATAATTATTTAGCTTATATTTTTATTTCCTCATTTTTCTTTCAAGATTTGTTAACTAGAAATGTTTCAGACCTTGGTTTGTTCATTAAGAGCAGGCAGCAGCTATCAGACAACCAGAGACAAATATCTGATGCTATTGCTGCTGCCAGCATTGTAACCAATGGTACTGGAGTTGAAAGCGCATCGCTGGGAGTTTTTGGAGTAGGAATCCAGCAGCTGAATGACTTCCTAGTGAATTGTCAAGGAGAACACTGCACCTATGATGAAATCCTCAGTATTATCCAGGTCTGTAATACAAATATCTTGTATTTCCTTTCTGCTAGAACTCCTGCTACTTCCATTTTGCCCATTAACATTGTATGCTGTTCAGAATAGCATCTGTGTGGGTATCTCCTTTCACATGGATATTGTCTCTACAGTTTACTTGAATTTGAAATTTAATACTGTCTTTATTTTGGGCTAGAAAATTGTATGGATATCCATGAGTATATCCATTTTTAAAAATGCAAATAAATATATTTATTAGCCATATGTACTTTAGCAGGGAAGGGATGTCAACACCTAGGAAAAGTGTTCATGACAGTTCATTTATTTCTCCTTGTCTGTGGCCACATTTGATTGAGGATAGCCCTACTCTGGAGCTTTAGAAAGCACCATTTCCACATATTTTTATTTTATTGTAAAAAAAAAAAAAATCCAGAGCAAACATGGAGATTTTATTCCCTTGTGTACAATGGCTGATGATTTTAGAAAGTCTGTAGAAAAATTTTTATTCCTCGAAACATGCATAATTAATGTACTCCAAAACTAAGCCCCCATTTAGCAGTTAACAAAGGCTAAAAACTATATATAACTATCAGCATTTAAGACAGAATTGCAAAGTTTGAAAGACAGAAACTCTAAAGAAACTTCGAGTTGGAATACCACAAGTCTCGTTAATTCGAGATGGTGGTGTGTTGTATTTAAGCATAACAGATGGGAGTAGGACACCTGATCATAAATCTTTCTTAATTTCAGATTACCATCTCAGCTTTGAATAGGAGGTTGGATTAGACTATCTCCCAACATCCTTTTCAACTTAAATGATTCTTTGATTTATGATCATGACTTTAGTATGTTTGTTCAGTGATTTGTAAAACACAATTTGCAGGCACGTGATTACTTTATGCACAAAAAGACTGGTTTTATATACTAACTGCTCAGTGCTATGAGCAGACTGCATATAAAAACATGACAAAGGCATATTTCTAAGAATTGTTATTATATATCTCTTTAATTCCTTCCTCCTTATAGAAATTTGAACCCAGTGTGAACATGTGCCAGCAGGGACTGCTATCTTTTGAAGGATTTGCGAGGTAATTAGTTACGTTCTAATTTATATATACACATATATGTATGTATGTTAAAAGATGATACAAGTGTATTGATGTTTGTAGGAGAGTCACAAAATGCTCTGCACAGCATAAAATTTCCTCACATCTTCTCTCTTCTAGATTTTTGATGGATAAAGACAATTTTGCCTCCAAAAATGATGAATCACAGGAGAATGCTGAGGACTTGCACTTTCCTCTCTCATATTATTACATAGAATCCTCACACAATACTTACCTTACCGGCCATCAGCTTAAAGGGGAGTCCTCAGTGGAGCTCTACAGCCAGGTATGCAGGATTGGATTGTTCTGTAGCTTTCAACATGAACTTGTTTGTTTTACTGGCAAGTTTCAGGAACATGACCCTTTTGCTTTGAAAATATAAATGTCCTAAACCCCTGCTTGCAAAACGTTGGAAAACATGATGTGTGGGAAAGCTGCCTGTAAGAACAGTTGTGCTCAAATGCCTTTTCTAAGGCAAAAAAATGGGTTTAGTTTGAGATTCATAGCATTTAGACACCAGTCAGTCTGACCCAACCTACTAAAATTAGACTTTCCCACAGGAAAGACTGATCTAATATTTTAGTTCATTCAGATGTCAAAAACACTACTGAAATGCTGTACATCGCACTGCAAAGTCAAATTTCAAATAGAACTATAACTTCTAAAAACATTACTTCTAGGAATATTGTACAGATTTTAGACTTTATGCTTGATTGGTGGTGAAGAGGCAAGGAACAATTTCTCCCTTGGGCTTTCAGTTCTGTGTTTGTTTGTATATATATATTTGTATGTCTGTGTGTTTACAAAATGCTGGAGAAAGCATCAAACTTCCTGTCAGTAGTGTTTTCATTATGCTAAGAGTTAATGACTCACCACTGAGAAAAGACTCATCTGCTGTCCCATGTGCTCCCTCACCTGCAGCTGAGAGAGAGGTGAGGCTGTGTTGGGAAATCCTGAATAACATGAATACACTGAGTAATGCAATTGCAAGGTTCCTGTAGCAGCACTGCACAGTGATCTTAGTATTGTGTTGGTGATAGATGGGAAGTGAGATAGACATCCACTGCCTTCAAGATTTGCATGGCTAAGAAAAGCTTCTTCCTGTGCCTCAAGTGGTTGTTGCCCACTGAAGGGGCACTTTGTTCTGGCTCAGTGTCTGGCTCTCACACAAGTGGTGGAGTGCCAGCTATGGACACAACTGTCTGAAATCAAATTGTTCAGGTTTTGAGCAGAAGTAATTTTTTCTTTGTTGATGAATGGTTTTGTTGCAAATGGGTTTGATTGTTAAGATCTTTCTATTCAGTAAAATATTAAATTGTAGTGCAGATGACAGGCATGCTAAATACTGATAGCAATAATAAACTGGGCTACCAAAATATGGGTTAGCTTATCTCTCCCTTCATCCTTCCTCTTTACTTCCTTCACTGTTTTTTTTTTAGCAATGGCTTTCTAAAATAAGTAAATGAATAATTTAAAAATTGATGAATGAATTGATGGCTGTAAATTAGCTTAAAATAATTGATTAAGATGGCCTGGCACATTTCCATTTTAACTATCCTCACAGAAGTTTCTTAGACATCATTTTCCGACTATCTTTTATTTATAAAACCAACAATAACAAAAAAACCCATCAAACAAACTGCAGGTGCTATCCCCATAAGCTGGGGGAAAGCTCCCATATTCCCGTATTCGTGGCAGCAACCTGGAATAAATTGCCATGTTGCTTTATAGCTGCTTTTGCAGGTAGAAATGTGGAAATGTTTCTCTCTCAAAAAATTAAGCTATACGATAAGAACCACCTTCTGCAAACAGATTCCATGTGTTCTCTAAGATACCATGAATTTGAATGTTTTATAGTCATTCTTCCAAGAACATACATGCTTTCTTAATGTTCCCATTCTTTTTCACCGGGAGATAAGGAATTCAGTTATGGAATGCAGTTATCTGGGCACTTTACCTTGTGTTGGCTGTTTACTTCACAGAGATGGCTCTTTCCAGCAATTTCGCTGAATCACTGGGCTTTCATTCATCTCTGCAATGTCTTCTGCTTTGATGGTGTGATAGTGTGTCTTATATGTGCTTACACTGTTCAATTACGTCCTAGGTCCTTTTACAAGGTTGCAGAAGTGTAGAATTAGACTGCTGGGATGGTGATGATGGGATGCCTGTCATTTATCATGGGCACACTCTTACTACAAAGATCTCTTTTAAGGTATGCTGGTAATTGCACATAGAAACAAAAATGAGAAGGGTTTTTTTTTTTTCTGTAACGAAGGGAGAAAGTAATTGCCTACTAGAAAAATACAAATCCTGATGGGCTAAATTCTAATAGAATATAAACTATAGATTATGTCAGACATTAAATTCTCAGCAGTAAATATTATGCTTTCCAAATTAGTTTTTGTAGCATATATTGTGTAATTTTCTGTCTTTTTGTTGTTACATAAGTAACAAAAGCGGGTATTACCACTTGTGTTGTAACAAGATGTCAGCTTGCTTTGAAAGCACACTGTGGCCTCCTCTTACAGAGGGAAGCAGATGTCTCCCCCTCTCAGCTAGCAGTAGCTGAACTGAATGCTGCAGGGTGATCCCATGTGCTTCCAATGGCCTTTCTCTCTCCAGGAGGTGGTTGAAGCCATCGATCGCAATGCGTTCATCACCTCCGACATGCCGATCATCATCTCCATAGAGAACCACTGCTCGCTGCCTCAGCAGCGCAAGATGGCCGAGATCTTCAAGGTAGGCCCTCAGCTGCCCTAAAGTACTCCATGCACATGCCTTGGGATTTTCCATAATGCATCACGTGCTCTTGATATTTCAGAATGTATTTGGAGATAAGCTGGTGACAAGGTTTTTATTTGAGAGTGACTTTTCTGATGATCCCATGCTTCCTTCCCCTGGCCAACTGAGAAGAAAAATCCTGCTAAAAAACAAGAAGCTGAAAGCTCATCAAACACCAGTGGATATATTGAAACAAAAGGTAAAGTCCTTCCATATCAGCAAGCAGTGAGACCCAGCTCTTGATAGGAATAGTTCATTTGTGTTTGTAGTTTTTGCTAATCCCATATGTACAGCAGAATAATTTAATGCACATTCATGCTTGGAAGACTCATGGTGGATTGCAGTGCTCTCAAATAAGTAGACAACACATATAGTAAATTATAGCTACAACTTAACTAAATTTTAGTGTATATTAATTTTATAAAACTTCATAATATCATGATTAACACCACATGCTCTATGTGACACACATAAATGAATCTTTTTCTCTGAGGTTATAACATTTACTATTCATGTTTATTTGAGAAATAGTGATGTGCATTGAGCATGTGTGTATAATTGTAGTAATTTTTGGTAGAATTCTGCTTTATTTCTTTTTTCATATTCAAACCCAGGCAAATACTCAATTTCTTACTGACTTTTTATGCGAGTATCGGCTGCTCAAATAGTGCTTATTCCCATGTGAGAATTTTTTTTATTTCTAAAAATTAGGGCTACATCTCTAGTAGCCTCAATCTAATAATGTCTATGGTTAGTCAGCAGTTAGATTGAATCCTTGAAAACTAATTGCCATTACCCAAAATGTAAACACAATTGCATTAGACTTAAATTTTTGTTATCAGATGAGTAAATCATACCAGTATATGGATATTCTCCATCTTTTGAAAAAGTATTTAACTGTTTCTGAAACAGCATACTTCAGACTGGGAAAAGGCAGTCTTGAATGATGTGCAACATTTTCCCATAATTAATTAGGTTTCATATCTTAGTAAGTCTTTTTCTTGCAATTCAAACCCTGAAAGTGGTATTTTAGCTTGATCTTAACAATCTTACTTATTTCATTGCTTTCATATAAACAAAATAAGATGCAAATAGTGATGAAAAATCTTTTTCTTTTTAAAAGTACTTAGCAATAGTGTAGTAAGTGCTTCTGTTTTTGTAGGCTCACCAGCTGGCACATATGCAAGCACAGGCTAGCAATGGTGCTAACAACCCCACACCTAGCAATGAAGAGGAAGAAGATGAAGAGGATGAATATGACTATGACTATGAATCTCTCTCTGATGGTAACTATATTTATTTGTTTGCTTGTTTGTTTTTTACAGTGCTTTTGTTAGAACTGTAGTAATAAGATATGAATATTCTAGTTCAGGAATGAGCTAGGTAAGCAGAGTCCTTGCCCGAGTCTGGAAGGGCTGGAATTCTTCAGCTGGTAGGGAAGAGGACTGAGGGGTGAATTGGAAGGAGGTTTACTAAGGTGGATTAAGGGAAGCACAGAGAGTTACTTGTTAGATTTAGGAGGTGCTCAGTAAAACAAGTGGAAGTTCAGTCTAAAACAGGTAAAGGTTGGTTGGTTGTGCAGCTGGTAGTAAACTTTTGGAATTTGCTCCCATGGGAAATTGCAGAGCCAAATGGCATCAGCATATTAAAAAAAAATGATTGGACAAATTCATGGAGAGATTTATAAGCAAATGTTGCAGGTAGCAGTATTTGGTCCAACATCCCTGTTATTCAGCAACTGTGGTTGTTGGGATGGTACTAGGGAAGTGGACCATGATTAGTGGCTGGTTGCTCTGTTGCCACTGTCAGAAAGAGAATAATGGGGTAGATGGACAGCTGGTCTGGCACAGCTGGGGATGTTCTCCTGAGTGGTCAGTGAAGTACGTCACTCACTGCACCTTTAAGTCTGGTGGGGACCTGTTTAAGTTCGAGGTGCCATGTTCAGAGAAGATGTAAGGCTTGAGCACATCCTGCAGCACAGGACTTCTTTCCAGGTGGTCTCTTATTTACATTACTTGCTTCGGTGTTTAGGGATTTAAAAAATAGTCACAAAATTAATGAATGCAGTTCAGGACTTGACACTCCTTGTGGAATAGCAATGTTATTTATGAGTTTGATGTCAATGCCACCTTCAGTTGTGTTTTGCCTGAAATTTGGCCTAACTGGCTGCTTGAGCATACTCTTTGTGATGAACAGGGTAGAGACAGTGTAGATGTAAAGTGCTATGAAAAATTAGATCTTTGCTAACAGACTTGCCAAGAAAATCTTGCAAACTTAATTGCAGTTAAGTGACTTTTGAGCACTGTTCTAGTTAAGAGAAGGTTTGAGAAATCTGAAGCTAGCAAGAAACATTCACACCTTCCAATATATGGAGGAATCTGCAGCATGGTTTACTACTTTATTACAATGATTATTCTTTGGAGTCTTTAATTGTGTTAATATTTTGTTAAAACTAATCTAAATAGTGGTCTGTAAACTTTCTAAAACAGATTCAGTTTTATTTTTCTTACCGATGCAATTTTTTGCATAAGGCTAATAGTTTTACAACTGACACTTATTTTTCATTTCTCTGGCTCTAGATCTTAATTCCCTTTACTCTTATTCCCTCTCTTACTCGTTTCCCTGTAGCTGATGTCCTTAATGCTTCTCCTGCTCCTAACAGCCAGGAAGGTAAAAGCCACTTGGTTGAGCATTTTAACTGCATGAAATCAGCACTGCATCTTCAGCCTGTTTAATGTGACAGTGTGAATATATAGTTTCTACTTCATATTATAAATGCAAGCAGATATTCTTATATGGCATTGTTAACTGGTCAGGAACCGTTAGAAGCCTGCATGTGTGACACTTGTTATACATAAAAAGAATATGGTCAAAGCATCAGGAATATCAGGAATGAATTGAAACCATTCCTTTTGCTACAACTGCAGTATTTCGGTCCAGAAAGACCACATCATTATTAGACATACTATTCTCTGAAAAGTATGTAGTTTTGAAGAGGTATTTCTATAGATGTAAAAAATACTTCTGCATGGTGAAAGCAAGGAGAGGAAAGCCAAAACTTGCTGTACAAAATGTGTACATATTTGATGGGGTTAATTGTGCTTGGACTTTGGCATTTTTTTGTCGTTCAGGAGTATCAGTTGTTTTCAGATGGCAAACTTAGATGGTTTGGGTTTAGAGATCTTCTGATCACAAAAGGATGGGCTTTAAAGGAAGTGCAATGTCTTAACCAAACACAAGCATTAAATTTTTAAACAGAAGTTTGCTGCTCAAGGATGATGCTTTGACCAGTAAATGCATTATTTTAGCATTTGGTTATTCATATAAGATTCACAGCACTGTCCACAAATATTGTTAATTCAAATTAAATTTCCATTTGAAATTGTTTGACTTTACGTTTATTAAAATCCCATTAATTTTTAGATAATATTCTTGAAGACCGACCTGAGAATAAATTATCAAGTGATAAACTGCAGTTTGAATATAATGAAGAGACTGCCAAACGACTAAAGAAGGCTGATTGTGCTACTTACAATAATAAAGGAAAGGTAGTTCTGCTTTTTCCTCCTTTCTTCTCAGCTGTGCTTTGATATATAACCAGGTTCCAAAGGATTTGGACAGTTCAGGTAACTGAGACTGAGATGGCAAATGCACTTTAATGAAGAGAAATAATAGAAAGCATGGAAAGACACATGAGAAAATAGCTTAAACAGAACAGATGCTCAACATACTGTTCAAGAAAAGTCCTCAGAGGTTATTGTATATATAGGCTGCTTGGCTGAAAATTAGATCCAGAAGCTTATTTAGATATTTCATTGCCATTAATATTGATGGAACTGAAGATTTTGTCTGAATCTTCAGCATCTTTGCGTTTCAAAGTAAGTTTAAAATACCATGCTAAGATATCAGATAACCACAGCACCTCTTATTAAATCATCTGAAAAAGGAACCAGTGTATTGATGTTTAGTATATTGTAGATTCTTCTCAACATGAATGTGTTTTGTCTAAATGTTTGTAGAACTGACTCTGAATAAGGCCTTTATACACTACTGCAGAGTCAGTAACAGGTATTGATGCACAAATGTGCACACAGGAGGGAGATTTGTTAGTTGAGAACAGAAACCATTTAGGAAGAAAGAGATAAAATATTTTAAAGACATAAGTAAGATATGCAAGAGTTCTTCCACATTCAGTAATACTATTATTAAATATTCTTGGTGTTGTCACTCAGGTTTATGACATGGAGCTGGGTGAAGAATTCTATCTTCCTCAAAATAAGAAAGAAAGCAGACAAATAGCCCCAGAGCTATCAGATCTTGTCATTTATTGTCAAGCTGTAAAGTTCCCGGGTAAGTACACTGCCCTGCTTTATTGCTTTAAGCTTTCTAATTCCTGGAGACATTATGTTTATGTTTTGAATTAGTTTGAAGTAGTCGAGGAGGTTCGTTCTTCATGATTTGGTAGTCTTCATAATAACAGCTCCTGGCTGAGAAGTAGTGTTCATAAATTATATGAATACATAATGTTTGTCATATTAAAATGTTTACAAAAGTGAAATTTGCCAGTCTTCACAACTTAAGACAACTGCTTCACTGCCAAATGCCAGACGACAGAAAGCTTTATCTTAAGAGCTCTGAGTTTCCATGTAAGGACCTACTGAATTAAGAAGGAAAATACTCTTACGACCTTGAAGGAAGAGTGTGTCACGTTTCTTTAATTGACCTTGGTTTGGTGTGTTTCACCTTTGCCTACAACTGCATCATCTGTTCTTTCCCAAGGGGACGGGAGAGGAGCCATTTGCAGGGGTAAAGCAGCTTTTTGTGGGGTGGGTGAGGGCAGCTGCTTGCACACTCTCACACAGTCTGCATGGAAGCAGTTACAGAAATAGGAGAATCTTCTTCTGTACAGTAGGAAGAATAATGTTTGCAGAAAAAAGGAGAGGGAGTAACTGAAGAGATCACTGATAGTTACTAGTTCAGTTCTGACATGTGAGGTTGGGTATATTTTGGCTCATACTGTGTACATAAATACTTTTAAATTGAGAATTTATTGTTTATTGATGTGTTTAATGTTTTGAATAAAAAATCTGCTTTTTAGTGGCATGGTTTTCTGTGGAAAAGTTAGCAATTCTGCCAAAACATGATCTTGTACAAATAGAACTATAATCAGATTAGAGAAGCTAACTAAACATAAAATAGTGTCAAATAGGCAAGATAAACATGCTGGAAAATGGACAGACATTCTTTTATAATCTTTTATAACTTTAAAAATTGTAGGTGTCACTTGTAAAAATAATGACTTCTAAAAATTCAAATCTGATACTCTTTTAAATGAAATCTGCAATGAGATATCTCGCAAGTAAAATATTTTCTTTTAAAGAAAGATATTCAAGATTAAACAGGGAGAGTTTGGGTTGCTCCGAGCATTTTGACACACAAAAAAATTCTGATAGTCTAAGAAAATTTTGAAATACTTAATTTTTAATGTAATACTGGTTATAAAACAAATATCTTCTTTCCTTCTCAGATTTCTTCCTCTTGCTTTAAAGGGATCATGAGGAGAACAATTAGGAAAATTACCTACTTTCACAGATAAAAACATGAAGCTGTAGAAATTACCTTTCCTACAAAGTTTGTCTCCTTTGAGACACATTCTGCCTCCTCTGAGGTGACACAGACTTCCATGGCCACCATGCCACTGTTGGATTCCTGTGCTCAGCTGGAGGGCGCAGACCTGGCTCAGTGCCCTACCCCAGTACTGTGCGGGTTCACCCAAGGCAAGGCTGGTCCATCCATCACTGTGTAGCTCTCTTGCCTGTGCTCCTAACCAACTGAGAAAATGCAAGAGTTTTGGAAATAGGGAGGGCAGAATTCATGTCAGTGTCTGATCAATGGTGTAAATTCTTTATTTCTCCTCTCTTCATATATTTTTGTTCTGTGTTTACACTTGCCGATGTCCCTGAATATTAATCACTGATTTGTGACTATAAAAAAGGAAAAGGACCATTACATTCACTCACCCTAACCTACTGGGTAACACAGACTTCCCTAAGTGTTCCCTGGTCAAAACAGAATTTATCACGTGGAAAAAATAACGTTTCTTGTTTATAAAACTTCTGGTAACAAGGAACCCACCACGGCTCATGTTGTCTCTCTGTTTTTTGACCTTACAGGCCTTGCTTAACTTGAATTTCAGTGTGTTGGCTGTCATTACACCCTTACTTGAGAGGCTGAATGTCTGTTCTCTGGGTTCACCCAAGCTGAGGGCAGTGGAGGTGCCCTGAGCACTGCTACTGGCACATGGCTCGTCACCTTGGTGCTGAGATCCTTACACAGACTAGAGAAACTGAGTACATAAAAACAGGATTTGCACAATCAAGCAGAGAGAGCAGGGAGTCACCTGAGCTCACCAGCATAAAATTTGGTCACCATCTCCATCATATCAGATTATCTGCCCCTTTATTAATTTATTTTCAAGAAATTAAAGTGAACCTAAAAAGGGGCACCCTACATATAAAAGCGCTGTAAATTCTCTTTTGAGGCCTGCAAACCTGCAGAGTTTCTGTTGGTCTGAAAGATTTGGTGAGAAGGTGGCAATTACAGTTTAATCTGTTACATTAGTATGGTGAGAATGAGAGGAGCAGGGAAGCTTGCAATCCTGTGGATTAAAAATCTAGAAGCAGTAAAGCAGTGTGCTTATATCTAACACATGAGATGGGCACTAAACTGTAACTCAAACATGGCACAGGGGTTGTAGGGAAACACAAAACATTTACTCTGTCACTGTTGTAGTATACTAGAATTTATGTACGTTATGGTGGGATCTAAGCTGGTCCTACTTTGACCAGAGAGTTGAACCAGGTGCCTTCCATATCCTTGTCAACATCCATTATTTTGTCGATTTATGATTCTATGAATTGGTAAAGCTGTATTTTGAAGTCAAGTTTAAATTGGAGTGAGAAATGGAGCTTGTGTCTGGAAAGAGATGTGTAGCATGCAAGGCATGGGAAAGACTGAAAGGGAGCTCCCAGCTGCAGTGTACCCTGTGGCCATCACGCTGGGTTCAGTCAGCCCTGGGCTTTGCACTGCACTCTCTGGTGATTTATGAGGTTAGTTTGTTCCCTCAGTAGCTGTCTCCACAACTGGATTTTGATACCTGGGTCTTACTCGCCAAATCCATTTGATCCATTGAAAACTGGGTTTAAATTGTGCTGGAAGCGCACAGTGCCTAACTCCTCATTCTTCTAATCAATTCATATTCCTTGATCTCAGTTTCTACCATCTTCTGTGGGTTATGTGTATGCTTTGGCCCAAAAAGACAGTACATCTCCAACGCTGAAAACATTTATGTATATTCTAAATGTTACTAACCCAAGCAGTTCCACTGAAACTGTGTGCAGAATTTTAGTAAGTACATGTACACGTGCCATAAAGAATGAGAGCTGAAGATTGGCAGCTGTGGGCAGACTTCAGTCAGAAAGAGGCTGATGTATCCTCTTTGTGATTTACATTTGGATTTGAAATATAAGTATTAAATCCAGAACTGTCTTTAGGCAAGTGTGAATTGATGTGAATTAATGAGGAACGTTTTAGGAGTCACAGTTAGGCACATACAGTGTATTTGCTTTATTATATTCTATATCACAAATACATCTTGGGTCTCTGAGAGCATCCCACACCTCACTGCTGTGGGTGACAGAATAATTATTGGGCTCTTTAATTTTGATCTGCTATGTGCTCTCTCCAAGCCAAGAGAAAGAAACTGACCTTAAGTGAGATTAAGTCTGTTTACTTAACCAGGATTCAGGTGTTGATTTCAATGATTATGTTTCTAGAATGCACAAGTTTGAATAATAACTGTACTAGGCATTTCCAACTCCACTCCTAGTACATATTGGCCATTAAATATGTAATGGATTTTGCACACCTAACTGTATTTCCTTACACTGAAATAAACAGAAGAAGATGACTCTGAAAACATTTTGAAGTTAAACTGTTTAGCCAACAGCATTTGGAAATATTATATTATATTACATTATATTACATTCTATTATTGTATAGTATAATATAGTATATTATAGTATATGGAACTGTATTGTTTATATTATACTATTTATATTTATTATATTATATATTTAAAATAATAATCTTGCATTTATTTAATTATGTATCTATCATAATCTAGATGAATTCCATGATATTCACTACTTTACAGATTTATTGCTTCTATAGAAAAGATTTTTATTTTTTAAAATTATTCCTAGGAAGAATACATTGGGACTGTTACTGCAGATTTTTTTAGTGTCAATTTGGACCATTTAGTAATTTGAGAGAAGGCCACCTTCCTTAAGCCAAAAAGCTAAATGGAGAAAAGTTATATCACAGAGAGAGAACTATATATTGTATTGCTTCATATGAGTTTCCATATACATTATACAAATACATACATATATACATCATATATAAAACCATACATAATCTATACATATATAAAAGTGTGTATAGATGTGTAGTGTAAAGATGCTAAAATTAAATTAGGGAGAAAAATGCACTGCTTGTCCTGTGTACTACATAACAGAAGTATTCATGCCTTCAAAAATAATGTAAAATATGATGGAAAATGTCATGCCCTCTTGGTCATGTTTTTGGCTCATTTATTTTACATTTATGGGAACAGGCTTGTCAACTCTAAACCCGTGTGGCTCTAACAGAGGAAAAGAAAGAAAAAGCAGGAAGTCCATTTTTGGCAACAATCCTGGCAGGCTGAGCCCTGGGGAGTCAGCTGCTCTTGCCAAAGCATCTGGAAAAGGTAAAGTTAGCATCTTCTTTCACCAGTCGTGTGGAATGACTCTGTAATCCAACACATGTACCAGACCAAGTTGTTAAAGATCAAATACTTTGCAATGTTTGAGACATGGAACTTTGGAATGGTTTTTTGTTGGCACCGCAGCTATTACAGTACCACTATTACAACTGAAGTGTTGAGTGTGGAATATTAGCATTACTTGGTCAGAAATATGATGACCCTAACTCATAAACAATTCAAAACTAACATACATTTTAAGTGATGTATCTTAAAGTTCATGTTTTAAAACATACAAGTGTGTATTTTCAAAGTACAAATGAAAGTCAGGGCTGTTGGGCTGATCCAGAAAAGAATTTTTATTGTCTGAAGTAGAATTTAGTGGCCTAAAATTCAGCCAAGTCCAAACATGTAATTGTGTGAATTAGACTCTGCAGGTGATTCCTTTTGTGAACCTGGAAACTGTGCTTCTGCTTATGAATAGATGTAAAGAAATACAAAAAAAGTACAGAAAATGTTCTGGAGCAGAAATAAGACCCAGATCCCCTGCCTTTCAAGTCATTGCCATAAACAGATATTTTGAACTCATTTTCTGGCTCAGGGAAGGTTGCATTTCTTGCAGCCCAAGGGCACAACTGCATCAGGCAGGAAGGATTTCCTTCTAGAGGCCAATGTCCTGAAAGTGAAGAAGTCTGGTGCCTAATTTTAAAGTGTATAAGTATTTTTCTGCCTTTGTTCCCTAACTTTTGCAGTCTCTGTAGATTGCCTGTTTGGAAAATTAGCAAATGGCTTTCAGTCTTGCCTCTTCCTCATGTAAAATATATAAATGAGAAGAAGGAAATCTTATTCCCTTATTTTATTCAGGCAAATGCCAATTAGGTATTTATTTATGAAAGTGGTTGTTAGCACATCTAATCATGGTATTAATTCGATACTTGAACACTGTGCTTCCTCCCATGGATTGTTCTTACTCTGTAAGAAGGACTCTGACACTTGCCCTGAGTAGTGTAATTTTCCAGGATCACCTTTTTCTACTGTAACCAAAGCACACACACACACACAAACAAACCCCACTAGAAAACATTGAATTTTTTGGAGTCTCTGGACCTGCAGCTGTACCTTGAGGGCACCGTTTATTTTCCAGGTCCTTTTGATGCGATGCGGCAGACGTGGGAAGATCCTTGCTCTCCTTACAACTCTCCAGCTTCCCTCAGTGCCATCATCAGGACACCCAAGTGCTACCACATCTCGTCCCTGAACGAGAACGCTGCCAAGCGGCTCTGCAGGCGCTATTCCCAGAAGCTGATCCAGCACACCACCTGCCAGCTCCTGAGGACCTACCCTGCTGCCACACGCATCGACTCCTCCAATCCCCACCCGCTCATCTTCTGGCTCCACGGGGTACAGCTCGTGGCTCTCAACTACCAAACAGATGGTAAGGCTACACAAACTCAGGGTTTAATAGATTTTAAATGTGATAGGAGGCCTTAAGTAATGAATTTGTATTTTCCCTGTTTACTTTTCCTTGCTCTCCCAAGGGGATCTACCTGTATGTGCACCCCAGCACAAGCAGGTTCATACCACGACAGTCTGGTGTGGTATGAACCAGAGAGCACCAATCCCAGAGTCCAGGAGCTTTATGCCAATGCACCAGGTCCCCTCATAACCCAGAAGTGCCTGGACAGCAACACCTTCCATTTTTATTTTTATTCTGTTGCTGAAGGTTGGTTTCTTCCCCCAATTCAAGTAACTATTTTCCCTTTCTGATAATTTCAAGTATAAAAAGGTACTGAATGATTTTTAACTTGGAAGTGCTGGGATGCTGGTTTAATGTTTACCAAAATGTTTTTGGTCTATTGGCTATCCTATCTTGTGTTCCTTCATGTTTCCAATGGGGGTCCATTAGGTCATCTACAGTTTTCATTTCATTTTCATCTACATCTTTCATTCTGCAGTTCAGGGTACATTCCTAGAGACTTCTCAGAGAAGTGGTGTAGGCAAGCCCTACAGTTCAGTAAAGGAAATGGAAAGGGAAAGAATGAACTCTTCTTAGAGTTCTTTCTTCTTTGTGTAATTACTGAAAATAAATCACAGCTAGTTCTGAAAACCAGGAATAGTACACAACTAAAATAATCTTTAAAAAGATACTTCAGACATGACTTTGTCTTCACTGTTACAGTTTTTCCATTGTACCTTTGCTCTCTGTCAGTTTTGGCTGCCTTACTTTCACAGATCTTCCTCTGCAACTCAATGCAGCAATGTTTGAGGCTAATGGTGGCTGTGGATATGTTTTGAAACCTCCAGTTCTGTGGGATAAAAACTGTTCAATGTACCAGCAGTTTTGTCCATTGGAAAGAGACCTTGACAATAAGGAGCCAGCTATATATTCTTTAACAGTAAGTACATGAAAAGGGAATTTCATACAGGCAAACAGATAATGTGCAACTACAATCTTTAACCAGCATTACAGTCATGCTTCTAAATGAAAAGATTAAATCTTTAAATGTTGCTTCCAAAGATCAGCCTAACTAACAGAAACTGGAGAGGGAAGGAATAAAGATTTGTCTTTATTTTACTGTATTGGCTGATTTGTATCTATAGTTACTTTCATGGTTTCCTTCACCATATTTGTTGAAACCTAGTCCTGAAAGCTTTTCCCTGGGACTACACAACTATGTAAAATTACCTATGTGTCTTGATGTTTTAGACATTCGTGAACACTTGAAAAGCTGCACAAAAAGCCATTATGAAAAACTGTACTCAATCTTGAAAAAAAAATATTTTTAAGTTATATAATAAGATATATAGTTCATGGATTTGTGGCCAAAAAGAGTATTCTCAGAAGCTAGTCTTTTCCAGGAAATGTGTCAGAAAAGTGAGATTCATAAGAATCAGAATTCTCCCAGCTGTGGTAATTGCACACTTAATTCTTGTGTTGTGTATGCCAAAGCAAGCCAGAGCTCAGTGCCATCACCCCAGAGCAATGGAGAAGAAAATGTGATCCTTTTTGACCACATTACTGTACATTCTTTCAGGATTAATGTTTGGATGCCTTGAACAGTTACACTCACTATGTGTAGTGTATTTTTTCAGAGGGAAGATACCATAGCAGTGGTGTTGGGGGTGGGAGGGTTGAGGCAGCTCTGCTTCTGAAGTTACTGCCCTAACAATCCCAAGAGTTTTGTAATTAAATCAGCATGTTAATGAACTGTGCTTAGGGGCGTGCTGAGCAGTATTTATCTCAGGATCACGACAGCAAAGGGATTACTGCACTAATTGTTCTCTGTACTCCTCGGCTTCAGATTGTGTCTGGCCAGAACGTTTGCCCCAGCAATAGCACAGGCAGCCCCTGCATCGAGATCGACGTGCTGGGGATGCCCCTGGACAGCTGCCACTTCCGCACCAAGCCCATCCACCGCAACACCCTGAACCCCATGTGGAACGAGCAGTTCCTCTTCCGGGTGCACTTCGAGGATTTGGTCTTTCTGCGGTTCGCGGTTGTTGAAAACAACAGCTCAGCTGTTACAGCTCAGAGAATCATCCCCCTGAAAGCACTGAAGAGAGGTACAGTATAGTTCATGGTGGCACCCTATGCCAAAATGGTCCAGCGGATTCCTGGGCTGGGTCCTTCCAGAGGGAAATTTTTAATCAGCTGATAGCATTTCTCTAGAGGAGACAGGGAGCAAATAGCAGACAGCACACCATGGCCTGGCAGGACAGTGCTGATGTAAGACTCCTTGTAAAGTCTGATCCTGCTCCAATCCTGAGGGTGCTCCTGAGGTTATGTTCACCAGGAGACTGCATGCTCCCTTAGGAAGCTTGAAGTAGTTTCACTCCTGCCTTGTTCTTTGCCCAAGAAACTCCTGTAACTGCTGATCGCTGGAGTTGCAGAGGGGAATTGCACTTCTCACAGCCATGGCTGGAGGGGAGCTGAAGGAAGGGTGAAAAGAAGTGAGAGAAAGATGAGGAAACATCACTAATTGTGTGACACCGGGGGATGGGAGTTTTCATGTTGCCAGTAGCTCTTCTGCATTTGCTTTGTGCCATTGTAACACCACTCAAGTGTCTGGATTGGCATAGGAGGAGATATGGCCACTGACATGCATTTTCCAGTAAGAATTTGACCTTGCTTCATGCATGTTTGGATATTTAGATATTTTTTGTATGACTATACTGAATGTCACAGCAAAACAAAGGTAGGTTGCTCTGTGAGCCACTTGGCAGTAGCATTTGTGTCACACTGTTGTACAGTGTTAATGGAGTGTTCTTACAGTGCTTTAAATCCTACCTGTGGGGCAAAGTGTAGCTATAAATACAGCAAATTTGAGTTTTCCAGTAATGAGACTTGTGTCCTAGGATGTGGCAAAGTATTTACAGAAGGATTTTTCCTCTTTAGGCTACAGACATGTCCAGCTCCATAACCTACACAATGAAACATTGGAAATTTCCAGTTTGTTCATAAACAGTCGGAGAATGGAAGAAAGTCCCTCTGGAAACACTCTGCCTGCATCTGTGGTAATTTAATTTTTGTTTGCATGTGTGAATTATCTGTATTCTTGGTTTAGTACCTACTATGATGTGAAGATTTCTGAAACCAGAGCATTCAAAGATGTTAGCCCTCAAACCTGCACATTCTTCAGACATACCTTGATGACTACAGTTTTTTTGGCTTTGGTGGAAGTAAGGTTATCCCACCTGGCTTAAACTGTGGGATGGTAAATCTTTTCAAAGTCTGGCTTCTTTGCTGTATTTAGGTGTAGAACAAGTAATGTGCTCCTCAACTGGGGGAGTGTGGATGAGCAGTGAGGTTCAGTGCTGCCTCATGCATTCCTTTGTGCATTAATTGTAAGCAAAGCATTTGAGACCAAAAAGAGAAAGATGGAAATTACCAACGACTTTGAAATAATAAGAGTAAAATGGATTTCTATTACAAGAAAAGCTGAACTCTGTAGTCTGTAAATACATACAGATTTATATATGTGTGTGCACATCCATATGTTTATATGTGCACATATGTATACATACATCCAGATATTTGTGTATCTAAAAATACGTATGTATGCATGCTTAGATGGATGTGATTTTTGTTTAAAAGTCCTTACTGTTAGATTACCTGGGTTACTTGTGTTTTGGCAACTTTAAACATGTATTTTATCATTTTGCTGGCTCCTAAATTGTTAGATAAAACTTTCTGAGCTCCTGTGTGCGCAGCAGATGTGTTGCAGATATTACCTCCTGAATACATACCAGACTTGTATCTTGGTGAATTACTGGGGCAGAAAGGAAGAACAAGTAGTTCGGAGGTTAAAACAAGGCTATAGCTTTTCATCCAGTGATCTGTGTGCTGAATCCAAATATCTGAGCTCAGCTAGAGTGGGGAATGCATGATGGAGGTTGGCCCCTCGCCCTGGCAGTTTGTATATTCCCACTGGAAAACTTCCTTTTTCTTCTTTCTCTTCAGCTTCAAGATAGGATGGAGGCTTTTGGAGAGTTTGTTGGGGATTTTTAGATGCCTGGATTTGTAGTGTAAGAAAGAGCCATGTATTAACTGAACAGCTTTTCTTTGTCAAGGCCCTTACAACTTGTGTGTACAGTTTCGTTTAAGCAACCTAGAAATAACATGCCTGTGTGAAAACATCCAGTAACCTGTTGAATGTTGTCTGAACAGCTGTTTAGCCTGGGGGAAAGGAAAGCTGCTGTGACTTACAAAGTGACAGTCCATGGAATTCCAGGCCCGGAGCCTTTCACTGTTTTCAGTGTAAGTGCAGGAACCACAGCTGCACAGCTGCTCCATCAGGTGAGCTTCCTGCTGAATTGCAGACTCTTCATTGCAAGAATCCACACTAACATCCTTCTGGACTTCTGTCTTCCCTGCACTTCTCATGGACAGGGTCCTTGGAGTTCATTCATCACAGCAAGGGGTGGTTAGAAATGCATTGCTGTGGAATTAATTACATTGCAAACACAGAATACAATCAGTGGAATTTTCCCAATCTTGGCTTCAGAGAATGAGTTTATAATCTTAGAACATATTCCCTATTAGTATTTTAGTATTTGGGCATATGCAGATGAGAAAAACAATCTCTCTAGTCAGTGGGGGCAGTGGGTTCTCCTTACAGCAAGGGCAAACATTCCTGCACAATTCTTTGAAGTGAAGCACCATAGGAACAGAGAGTAAAAGTTAGAGGGCTAAGTTCATGAGTAGAAAAACCAGTTAACTCAGCAGGGATTGTTATTCTAACAGTGGGAAAAGACTGTACTGTCCTGGGATTATGAATAAATTTTCTGGGCAGCCAAAAAAGACTGAAATAAGCTTAACTAGTACTGCCTTGTCTGGAATAGTTGAACTGCTTGGCTGGGCTAAAGAGAACAGGACATTACCCTGGAGTAAAATATCTGAATAATAAATAGCACATCAGAAATCCTGCCTGCACTGTCAGAATAGTTACTGATTCTTAAAGCTTCCTTATTCATTCTCATTTATAACTACTAATTATGCAGTGTTTATATTTAGCATTCTAATTGTTGTATGTTGTCTGTCTTAGCTCTTGGCTACCATAAAAGGCACTGAGTCATGTGCTGCAGACTATTTTCTGATGGAAGAGAAAAGTTTTATATCTAAAGAAAAGAGTGAATGCAGGAAACCACCATTCCAGAGAGTGATTGGTCCTGAAGAAGGGTTAGTGCAGCTTTTGAACAGTTGGTTCCCAGAAGAAGGATATGTTGGAAGAATTATCTTTAAAACCCGAGAGGAAGTAAGTCTGTTTTAGATAAATTATTATTTACAAAAATAGCTAAAAATAGCTCTTAGGACCAGGAAACAAAAGGGTGTGCAATATTTGTTTCACTACTTGGTAAGTATTTAAAAACAAACTTAACTCTTGAGTGAGCAAGCACAACTGGACTTTTTAACCCGTGTGACACCAACTGGACCTCCCTCAGCTCCGGTAGCAGCTGTGTGGTGTTTATTCATTATGGCTCAGTCACCAGCTCAGTGCCTCTGTTTTGAGTGACACTTCTAATTTAATGCAAATCTAGATTATGCTATCATAGGAAATCAATACAAAGATAATAGTTAATACCAAAGGATCACAGATAACAGAACTCCAGACAAACACCATCAATTTAGACGGCAGCAACTTCTTTCCTGTCTAGAAAGGTTAGAAATAATTTTAATATTAAAGAGTAAGTCTAAAAGCCTCAAAGGGTGATTAAATTATCTATGATAGCCTAAAATAATCAAATAGGTGATTTCTTTTAATTTAAAGGTAGAAGATTACTTCAGTTTAAACTATAAGCAAAGCATCTACAGCTTAAAATATGCTAGTTCCCAGACTTGTGAAACAGAGACAAAAAAAGCAGGAAAAAGACACTTAATGAGATCATTTTCAGAGGCACTTTTTTTGGTCAGTTCAACAAATAAAAATGCTTGCTTATTACACAGACTTTACATACATAAATGACAGAGGTCCTCTGGTATACTAAAAAAAAAGTATTTTTGCTTATTTTGACAGAAGTTTTGATAAAGCTTCAAATTTATACAAATTGCTATTATATTACACAAGTCCACACTTTGGTTTCCTTTATATCTAATACTTGGAGCAAAAATGACAAGGTAGAAATTTGTTTGTGGAAATAGTAGCCTGCTGAATTGCACTGACTGCAGCACTGCCTCTGGCAGTGTACAGTGCCACACAGTCCTGCCAAGCCCCATTCCTTCAGAAAATGACTTAAAATCTGTCTTAGCAAATGTGAAAATTATGCTCTAGTTCTGTCCTGTGGTGTGAGTACCTCAGAGCATTATCCATAATTTTGAGCCCTTCTGCAGACAGCAGCACCTCAGAGCTTGGAGCTAGCAATGAAGCTGCAAATCTGACTGGAAAACAAGGAGCAGGTCCAGTGACAGGGTGTGATACACAGCCCATATTTACAGCTTATGAATCCAAGCTGTGTTCCAAGGCATTGGACGGGAATGCACTGAGAGAAGGCTCAGGGAGGAATTCTGTCTAAAGTCTGCAGTAGTCATTGGAAAGGGAGAGAGAAACAAGCAGCCTTCTTCTTGCTCCACACCACAGGAAAATGTTCGTTCACATTCTGGCTCTCTCAATTCTTTTGGCTTTAGTGCAGGGACAGGAAAGAAAAGAACCCTTCCCACCATCTCCCATTGTACTGGCACCATTACATGACAAAACATCATTTTGTATACATAAGGAAAGGATTTAAGGGACCATTTTTGTGAAATACAGTGCTATGCAAACATCTCCATTCCTCACCTACTATGAAAGGTATTTCAGATACTGATTTTAGAACACATGGGTATTTACTAGCATAACTATTATTTATTATTAGCAATAATGGTTTGTTAAAACTCTCTAATAATGCATTTAGTGAAATGGAGCTGGGGCAACTGCAGTCTCCAATTTCCACGTGATAAAAACCTTTTGTGACCACCAGCTATTAGTTACCTCTCTGAAGTAAACAAATTTATCTCTCATTTTCTCTGTAGAATTTAAATGAGAGAAATGTCTTTCAAGAAGCAAAGGAAGAAGCAGCCATCACCTCTGAGGATGACAGTTTCTTTGTTCAGGTACATGATGTCTCCCCAGAGCAACCACGCACGGTGATCAAAGCTCCACGCCTCAGCACGGCTCAGGATGTCATACAGCAGGTAAGGGCACGTGCCCACCTTAACGTGTGGGGTGCAAGTTGGTTTCAAACAAGCTGAGGTGGAGTTTGTTCTCAGCACTAGCTGAGGAATTGCTTTAGCAAGCTGAATCTGAGGGAATGCCTTGTTTTTTGTTTTGGTTTTTTTTTTTTCTGCTTTTAAACAGACTCTCTGCAAAGCCAAATACTCCTACAGCATTTTGAGCAATCCAAACCCAAGTGATTATGTGCTCTTGGAAGAGGTGACAAAAGACCCAGCAAATAAAAAGTCTTCAGCATCTAAACCATCTCAGAGGATTCTCTCTGATCAAGAGTGTGTGTTTCAGGCCCAAAGCAAGTGGAAGGGAGCAGGAAAATTTATCCTTAAGCTCAAAGAACAGGTTCAGGTAAAATATGCAATACTTTGCTGTAGGTGTTATAGATGGTGTGTGACTCAGCTTAATGGGAACCTGCTTTCAATAGGAGGGAGACGTGACTGGCATGAGGGCAGGTGGGGAGGACAGACGACACCAAAAAGCAGATTCCTCTTTTCTCTGAACCTCCCTTCCTTTTTCCTTTGCAAAACTGCATCAGTTACACCCAGCAACACAATTCCCTCACAGCCTGCAAATCCGGGACAGCCTTTATCTGCTACCAGCTTTCTGTTTCTCAAAACCTTCTGGCTGTGCATGCCGTGTTCCCTGTCATAATAAAGGACCATTCAAATGGGCAGAACTTAAAAGCTACTGGAATAAAGTCCCCTTTATTCCTGCCCAGTGAAAAAGTTGTTCTGTTGCTTCATCTCAGGCTTTAAAAAATGGCAGGAATGAAGTACATGCCTGCTGGGAGAAGGAGCTGGGTTCTCCCTTCCGGCAGACACCACCAATCCACAGCTACTGTTGCTTTAAAGTAACTGGACTATAAACACAGATTACCAAATTTGCTAAATGTATCTTTAACAATGCATAATTTTTAATTAATTTATTCAGAACAATCAGAAGGATGTGCCTGGATGAAAGCACAGCCATACTGAATTCCTAAAGGGAGGCCTGCTTAGCAATATGTTAGGTATTTTCATATTCTTTTGGTATTTCACAGCAAACAAATAGCTGTTAAACCACCTCTATGATCTTTTCTAATTGTTACAGGCAGCACGAGATGACAAGAGAAAAGGCATCTCGTTCACCAGTGAACTGAAGAAGCTGACCAAGTCGAGTAAGCAGTACCGGGGCTTTGTGTCGCCCCCGCTGCAGGTCCTGTCGGACAGCCCCCAGGGCAGGGAGGAGAGAGCTGCCTGCGCCCTGGCCTTCAGCGACATCGGGGAGTAGTCCCTGCTGCTGCCCCGGCAAGGCCTGCTCAGGTATGACACCCACTCCAGCACTGAGCAGGCATTCAGTGCAGCATTCCCAGAGCATTCCTGCTTCCAAGCTGGAGCTGATTAAACCAAGTGAGGCACAAGGACTGACAGAATGATCCATTAAAGCCTCATAGGCTGCTGTGCACAGGCACGATGACATCAGGAAGGTCTCCAATTCTTTATTACGGAATTTGCTCCAGGGAATCAGAATGGTGGAGTTTCATCCACTTTCCCTGTCCATTTAATCCAAAATGTTGCATCCTGGTTGATTTTGCACTATGCATTTTTACCAACAATTGTGCATAATTAGTGATGTTCTATTACTCTTTTGCTCTGAGCCACGGCAAATGGAAGTGAGCAGTAGAGCTTTTATTTTTTTTTATACGTCCAGATAATAAAATCATCAGGATTGGTGATCTCTTTTTTAGCTAGAACAAGTTTATAGTGTTAAATTCTGTCTGTGGAAATTTTGCCAGAAATGTTTAAACATTTACACTATCCTTTCTGTATCTCTTCAGTTTCTACCATCTTGCTTCACTTCAAACAACTGAAATACACAACAAAGCCTGTCCCGCTTATATGGAGATAGCAAGTGCCACTTGGGCAGCCATGTACACTAACCAGACACTTGCAGTGCTACTACAGCACTGCGAAGCAGCTGGGAAGTTGCAGCTCATTGTAAATGAGGAGAACTTTTCCAGTGTTGATAATCCCACCTCACATATGGCCAATTTAAGATTACTTTTTTTTTCTGTATACATCTAATTATTAAAGCATTATTTGACATACACTGTAATGCTGCTGCTAATGCATTCAATTACCAGAATTCAAACACTGTTTTCATTTGCAAGGTATTTCAAATAGGAAGGGATGAATTTGATACCTTATTTCTAGGCTGCTATAAATCCCTAATACATTAAAACAATCTGAATTCAAGGAAGGCAAAGTAAATTATGGGAAGATCAGAGTCACTTTCCCTCTTCTGCATTTGGTTGGGTTTTTCTTTTGTTAGGGTTTTGTTTTGTAATTTGTTTGTTTGTTTTGGGGATTTTTTGGTTTTTGTTTTCTTTTCTCTTTTTCTGAAACTCAAACCTAGAATTTACATCACTGAATCCTTCTGCAGTGCCTTTGAAGGATCCTGCTGCAGACTGAACTGGTCAGCAATTTTGTCCCCTGTGCTACAGATGCTTAATCCAGGCAATGCTGCTGGATTAACATCCAGAATCTGGGAATCCTAAATGGGATCCTGTGGATTGGAAAGATGCCTGTCAGCTCTCGGAAGATTCTTCTCTTCCTGGATCTTCGCATCTGCAGATTCTCCATAGGCGGATGGAGAAGTTTTCTTGGACTGTATGCTGTAAACAAACACGTGTCATCACCCTTCTCTTTTTAAACAAAAGATAATTTTAGCTCGTTGCCTCTAAGGAATCTGAAGGCAGAGAACCAGAGTGTTCTCTTATGTGTATTTTATTAAATTAACGCACTTTTACCTGAAGATTACTGTTAAACACTGTGTTAAGTGATTGTAAAGAGATTTAAATATACTGTAACTTCCTTCATATGTCTGTTTAACTTTGGTGAATATACACAAAACACTCAAAATTATTTATGGTTTATCTACATTAACAAAATAATGTAGAGTAGCTGAATACACCTTACTGGTAGTGAGACTTTGACAAGGAGCAACATTTTCTTCTTATAAATTTTAGTTTTCCAGGCTTGTGTTTAAAGAAAGAATATTTATTATCATGTTCCAAAGTACATGCCATTGTATAGTATATTTATCATATACAACTTTTTAGAAAATGCTAACTTTTTTATCTTTCTCTGGATTTAGAGGAAAAAAATGTTTGAACTTTTCTGATTGTTTCTTTTCAGCACAAGGTGTTTAATACCCAGTACTGACCAAATTCAAAACAATGCAATGATAAGTGTAATTAACATTTCAAAATTTTGAATTCAAACCATACTTTTGCATATAGTCAGGAACTGTATTTTTACTTGTCTGTAAACCCAGAGAGTATAAAGAACTTCACACTTTAACTCATGACAATTCTGTTTACATAGAAACACTGTTGTGAAGTTTTACGTGTGCTGAATTCATCTTTTGTTATCTAAGTTAGTTGTGGTAGTCTCTTTTTTTTTCCCTCCATGGGATGTACTGATGTGTTTAGTTATTTAAAACAATCCATTACAGGGGCACAAATTAAACAACTGCTGCAATCAGATCCCTTTGATCTCCTACAAGAAATGTGTCTGTGGGGAACAAATTGCTCTGCACATGATTTTGTTTCACTACAGCAAACCCTAAACAGAGGAAAGTTGTTACAGGCAGTAGTCTTGTGACAGCTAATGCCCCCCCCCATGAAAAAGAAAATGAACTAAAAGAAAGCAAAGTCATTAACTGGCAAATAAACAGACAGAACCCGTGTTCTGTCACCAGAAACTATGAAGTCTTTCACTACACACTACAGAAAATGCCTATAAAGTAGCCATTACCAAAGCAAAAAAGTGCCCTCTTGAGGTCACTTCCAGCTTTCAGAAAAAATAACCACAGACATACAGAAATGTCAAATTTCTCAGTGGCATAACCTCACAGAGGCCATGCACTTCCCACTGCTCATCTCTCACAAAAATAAAGCTTTGAACTTAGGTACCAAACCAGCATTTTACAAATCAGCAGCATGACCCAGCTAAGTCCCCAACCAGCTGAGCCTGTCACTCATGACCAATTCCAACAGTAGCAGCCCCTGTGAGACACTTGTGCTCCCTCCCCACCCTGCCCAAGGAAAGACTGATCCCAAGTAAAACGTTAACAAGTGACAACTCACACGTACTTTTATATGCATAGTTTGCTTTGGAATACTGTGGAATTACTGGGAAATACTTACATCAACAATTGCTGCACAATTCAACTAATGCAACCATTTTTTTTTAATGTCAGCTTCATTCTCTCTGTTATTTTAACACAGCAGCAGTTTGACATCACTGAGAATTTTTTCCTTTTGGTGTTTTTAAGGCATTTTAGAAACAACACTTAATTTCCTGTAGTTTGCCCTTATCTGTTTAGTTTTTTGTTGGTGTGGTTTTTTGGGGGGGGGTTTAATCTTTAGCAGCTCTGAAAATTCTTAACATCACCTGTAGTGTCACAGTAGGCTGGAAGACACCCTTGCTAATTAATTGGATTCAACATAGGTTTTATGCCCATGTTGTCATCCACTAGTGCTTTTCTGTCACACACATCTAAAAGCAAAAAAACCAGTCATGGGAAATCAAAGGGGACAGTAGTAGTCATGTCACATTGTGTACCATAGGCCTATAACTAGCCTGAAGTCTGATGGCCATTTAAAATCAGCAGTTTTGTACTATTTCTGCTAACATAATTTTTCTAGCTGTGAGAATAGCTCATTAATAGAGTATCATCAATCACAGTCAAAACCTCCTTTTGCTGCTGTTTATCACAGTGAAAGAGAACAACAAAATATTTGGCTTTTTATTGAAAAACCCTAACTTTGTAGGCATACAGACATCTGGAACTGTGTAAGGCTAATTAACCTGTGCCAGTATTTTCATTAATGTACATACATCACTTAATTTAAAGTTTAGGTATTGGTAAATATCCAGGTAAACTTGTCTTGGTGAAACATGATACACACTTTGGGGTGAATTTGGAAAAGAATTGTAGTGCCCTTCCTTTTGCTGGTTCCAAGTAGTGGAAACACAATACCACTTGAAGCATTAAACAGCAATGGGGGGAGTTGTTAATCTTTGTGAAAGCCCAGTTAAAGAGCTTTCATGTGCTAAGTTATTATGCTAATAGGAATGTTTATTCTGTTTAGTCACGGATTTTGTTTCTGCAGGAATCTGTCCACACATTCCCATGACAAAACTGACAAAATAACTTTGTCCTTTTCCATGTTGGCTCAGTATGGACATCAATTAGGCAAATACATTCATTTTTACCTTACAAACTATTTACAGGAAGCAGCTTCCCGGATAAAGTTTCAAAGAAAGGAATGTAAATAATCAACATTTCCAGAAACATGCAGCCTCTGAGCAGTAGCAGGCCTTGCACTGCACACTTTACAGGTGGAAATCTCTTGCTTCTCATGCTCTGTTCACTATTGGCAAAACCACAGAAGTATTTTATTCTGTACTACTTAGAAACTGCTACTTTTGTACCAATTTCTCACCCTTTCCCTGTGCAGCAGGTGCTGCTTGGGCCAGAGGCTGGGCAGCCCCAGCTCCTGTGTGCGTGCAGAGCTGTCCATGTGTAGGAACCAGAGCACTCCAGGAGCTGCTTCCTCTACCGCCCAAAGGGCTTCCTGTTTCTGCCTTACTGACCCCAGATCACAGCAGCCAGAACACTACAAAATACTATCTCTGTTTTCATTTTTTTAAGCCTAGTGACTTTCTTTTTCTTGCTACAAATATTACTGGGTGAGGTGCCTGAATAGCCACTTTTAGAAAGGTGTCTGTTTCTAGAATTTGCAGTCTTTCAAGAATTAAACACTTCAACACAGAAATATCCAAATATTTCAAGAACACTTTCTCTTACATTCACAGTTTATTTTCAGAAAGAGAAGACCTTGCTGGTAGCTTTATGGGCTAAGTCTGCTGCTTCTGAAACTCAGTTGTCTGTTCTGCTCTTCAAATGCTTCAATTAACATCTGGTTTTTAATCATTGTCTGATACTATTCCACTATAAAACTCAGTTTACTTTTAGGGTAGCCCACTAAATGTACCAATGGTGGTGGCAATTTTTCCTGTCTGTGATAAATATTTTGTAACTTAAATAGTGATAGACATTTGACAGAGTTAGCAAATTAAACACAAAAATAAATAGCAGTAAATAGATTTTGCTCCAATAGATGTATAGGCTCTTTCAGAATGACTTGTACAGTTGTCTTCCTCCACCTCTTCAAGCATGTCAAAATCTTCTGACAATGCAACATCACTACATGCCAGTCTTTATATGTTTGGAAACTATGTAAAATTAACAGTTTTAAAAGTGACTTTTTCACCTGGACTATTTTCTCTCCGCTGACTTGAAGAATAAACTGTATTTGTATATGTTGTAAAAAAATAAATGGTTTAAGATGTTGACTCTCTGCTTTTGCCTTCCTGAACTGACAAAGGTATTGCCCTCCTTGGAATTTTGCAGAATTTAAATCACATCTGTATTTGCAAACACTTAACAACTAAAGAACTACTCAAAAACCATGGGAACAACAGCCTAAGCAGACAGACACATAGGTATAACCACCAGGATTATGTATGCAGTTTTACAGTCTACATAGTAAAACAGGTATTTTCTAATCCCTTAATACACAGATGTCTGCTCAGTGTAAATTTACAAACATTTACAAAAATGTTTGTAAATTTGTTTAATTATTTGAAAGTTGGTGAACCAGTGTGACTAATACTAAAAACACGTATTAAAAAAGAAATAAATTAATTGTAGAACTAAGAACCATAAATTAGGATAAAGGACTAAATACCCTAGAGAAAAAAAATTTCTGACTTACAGGAAAACTTTGCAAAACTTACACACATACCATTATCACAACATAGATTAGGCACTACAGAAGTGTATTAGCTGTCAGCCAGGACACCCCACTACAATCCCCTGTACAGTGGAATTCACACAGAGACAACACTCACCTTTAAATTATTTCATATATTTCACCTGCTCTTTGCAAAGCCAACATGCAGCTGAAAATGGATTCTAAACCAATCAGACAATAAATAATATTTGGAGAATGTGGGGAGAATTACCTACATTAAAAAACCCCAAAACATTCTTATCTTATATTTTTCCAGTATTCTTGACAGCAGTGCTTTACTCAAGACACTGAAGTAGAGCATTCAATCATGATGATAGTTTAGAACTGAAATTCAATATTCTTAATCTGCCAATATTAGGATTCATCAGAGGGAAAAAACCACTAAATGCAAAATCATTTCAAGATAAGATAAATGGTTAGAAGACATCAGAAGAAAAACAGGAGAAATGCAATACATATTCCAAATGTCTAGGTAACTTAAGACATTGAAAAGTCAATATTCTGTTAACATTTTCAAAATATTTATTAAGTTATCAACACAACCCAGTGAGTTCCCAGAAACACATATGTCTATATTCTGTTATAAAAATTAGAAAAATACATAAACAAAAACACAATTATGCATGGTTGCAAACAATTCTTAAATTACCTGGTCTTGTAGCTTTTAAAAATACTGACGTGACAGTTCATTGAGATTCCCCAGCCCCCTGAACATGGGCTTGGTGGTTAGAGGGACAGGCTTGCAACTATGTAAAAAGCTGCTGTTACATTTTTGTGTGTTTCTATATTCACACAAAAGCCTACTTATATTCCTTTTATGATGAGTGGTGATTCATTTCAGCCAATCTTTCTCCGTAATTAAGATGCCAAGTGAACTTGATTGATAGGTGCATTTATGCCAAGGATGATTCCTTCAAGTGCTTAGCAAAATCCAAGGGTTTGTGAGCAACAATCTCACTGATGTGTTGCTGAAGCTGTTTGTTTAGTTCTTCATCCACAAATGAATCCATTTGTGAGAAGGTGTCCTGAAAATTACAAAATATTAGTTGTATTACTAAGCAAGGCCATGTTTGCATGCATAGCTGAGTTTAGCAGTCTTGTTTCTCTCCTGTGGTCCCCATCCCCTAGACCAGACTGGACCTGGCAGCTCACTCCTGCCTGGCCTGCAGTGAATTCCCCTTGGCTGCAGGCCAAGCACCATGTCAGGCAGTCCTTCAGAAGCTCCTGGGTTTGCTGAGGGTTTCCTGGTTTGTGGTAAGCTGGGCTTTAAAAGATTACCTACTACACACAGCCATGGCTTCCAGCTCTGGGGGTTCACACACTGCCTCCTGTTCAACACACCTCATAAATACAAATCAAGCACAGTTTGGTGAGAGCACACCTTTATAAATCAAGCATCTCTGAGCAAAAGGCCAGTGAAAGCAACAATGCTCACAGCACAGGTTGGGAGTCAGAGAGGAATCCCCTGACCCTTCTGCCTCCAGCCACACCTGGAGCCCTGCATTTTCTGGTGCTCAGATGAGGAATGATTGTCATGCACATGATTTAAACTTCCCTGCGAAAGTCTTAACATTCCCAGAGTCCAATACTTTGTGCACTGACAGAGCAATGAGAGCCTCTCTTTAGTGGTGCACAGGGCTCCAATTCAGAGCTTCTGCCAGGAGCAGGGAGATGCTGACAGACTGGCAGCCTGGCACATAGAGGACATGCAGGACAGAGTGGGGAAAACTTAGATACTGCCAAAATTTGTTAAATGAGCCAAACAACCACAGAGCAGACAAGACCCCAGGGTAATTTTCCCAGTTAGGGCCATTATAGCCATTTATGGACACGCTGTTATCTTCTTTTTCCATTGTTTCTGCTACCTAAAAGAGCTCATGCATTTCCTTATTCAACCCTAATTTCTCTCCCATCTGCTGTTCTCAGCCTTGCTCTGTCAGAGCTGCTCATGTAACTCCCTAGCAGGACACACACATCAAGAAGTCATTAAAAAACTACTGAATAAGTTAAATACAAACACATTTTCAGAAGCTGCTTCTCTAAAATGAAAAAAGAAATGGTGCTCTCAAGGCTTCAACTGACATTACTGAGTTACAAAGTGGAGCAGTGACAAAGCTAATCGGTTATAATGTTTACATTACAAAAAAGGAAAATTATCACTTTTTAAAGGACACACCACTCACTGGACATTTAATGGAGGCTGGCATCTGGAACACATCCAGTGCTGAGGATATAAACACACTTCCCCCACTTCTCCTTACATTTACTCCTTGTTCCCCCCAAATTTCCACTTAGTGACACTATCAGTATCCCTCGACACACTGAATCTAAATGGTCTGGAAATCCAGCTGTCTTGGCAAGTCCTCACCCTGGGGAAAGAGCTGGCTTTTTATTATTGCTTTCTGAACAAACATGAGTTCATCATTACAGAAAAGAGCCAAGAAATCTGCGCTGAACCACTGCAAAGTGCAAAATAACAACTACTGTATTAATCTTGCTATGTTAACTGATGCTGGGGGAGGTAGGACTATTTATACTGCTATTTTTTCCTTCCTTATACTCAGTCCTATCTTATGCCAGTTAAAAAATATACTTGATGCAAAAAGTACAGAAACCAGAAGCCAAACTCAGTGTGCCAATATCTGGGCACTGCACAGAGACCCAGCAGAGAGAGGTTACATTGGTGTGTCATGTGGTTCAAAAAGAACACAGAGAGATGAGACAGTACCTTTCTTCTGGGTGTTACTGATGCAACAGGAGGATTAAAAGTCATTCCCTTCATACAGTATGTCTCAAAAAGCTCAGTAGCAGACCTACAGTAAATAAACAGTGAAAGAAAAATGGCATTCAATAAATACAACTGCAGCTGATCTGTCACCACCAAGAGCAGCTTCTCACATCCCCCACCACACTTCAGGAGAACTTCTCACAGTAATGAGCAGCACCTGGAAAAGATCAGAAGCCAACTGGGAAACAATGTGAGTCAAAGTAAGGAAAATGTGTCTAAATACTCAGTTGGGGGACACAAGAAAACTGCTCTGCTGTCTTCCCAGAGCTCTGCTCTGTATATATTTGAAAAGGGGGGTGAAAAAAAAGGCAGGTAAAGATTATCTAGCTGACACAATCTACTAGAATTTCCAACAGTTCCTTACCAAAGGGTGTCATGAAAAAGCATCCATGGGAGAACAGGGAAGACCATCACAGAAAAGAACTGGTTGAAAGATAGGAAACAGAGGACAGGGGTCTATGGTCAGTTTCTGCAATGGCAGAGAGAAACTGGATTTCCACAAGGTCTTTTCCAGGACCTGTGCTTTCCAACATGCTCAAAAAAACAGCTAGAGAATACCAAGTTATTTGCAGTAGTAAGAAAGAGCTACTGGTGGAGAACTGCAGACAGACTGTATGAGATGATCAGAAAAATGGCAAATTAAATTTAGTGTTGGAAAAAGCAACTCTACATAAAAACAGTGGGCTCTGAGATGACCACTATCACTTAAAGAAAAAAAATCTTGTTATGATAGATACTTTTATGGGATTGTGACTTTGTTGCTGTTTGGAGTGGAAAAGAAACAGAGAACACAACAGAAATTATTTCTATCAGTGTATAAATCCATAGATCATCCACATTTAAAATATTGCAACTGGGTCTCCAATTTCATCTTGAAATACGTAAATGGGTAAAAGTTCAGGAACATGCAATAAAGTTGATGGAAAATACGGAACAGCTCCTGTCTGAGCTGAATCACTCCATCCAGTAGAGAAAGTAGATGGAGGTAGGTTATGATTGAGGTCTGCCAAGTCCTGTGAGGCACAGAAAGAGTGTGATGGAGCAGACTGTTCATTTCAGCTCCCAGAGCAAGACCAGGGGCTGTTAAATGAAGCAAACTGGCACCAGGTTCAAAACAAAACAAAGCAGATCTTACCATAAAGAGCTGTGGACTCACAGAACACTTTCCAAACAATACTGCATTTGCAAAATGTGTGCTCTGATTCAAGGGACATTGAACAGTTTTGGAAAGAACTCCATGAAGAGAGAGGTACTAACAGAAAATGGTGTCAGGTTCAGGAAATCCACCAGGCTGAAACTTGTCAGAGGCCAGGACACTGCTCAGAGCATGTCTTACATGTATGCCCTGGTTTTACTTTTCACAAGGCACCAGCTGCCAGCCACTGCCAAAGACAGCACCTTAGTCTGAGCCTGGATGGCTGTTCTCATCTTTTAACCTACTACAGACCTTACACTGCAACTTGGGTTCTAGTTTCCACTGGACAGCCCCAGTTCAGTGATCCTGATCCATATTTAGATCAGGGCTGCTGCTGAAGATATTTTGTTCCCAGGGGAAGAAAACACACTGCACTTTGAGATGTTTACCCTTCGTCACAGCCTGGCAACAAGTCTCAAAAGGGAAAAAAAAAAATAGGCAGCTGACATTCTGTACTGGGAGAAGAACAAAGAGAGTCTGAAGATCAGAGTCCTTAATTTTATAGATAATTATTTTTAGGAATTCCTTTAATATAGTATAAGCAACAGCTTCCTTTCAGGGCCTATTTAGAAAAAAAAATATAACTCTGATAACTCACCTTTGGCTCAAATCAAGTGGAAGAGCTACTGAACCTTCAGTTGGAGCTCCAGCAATAAGGTGAGATGCAAATTTCTGCACTGTTGGATGATAATGTCTCTGAAAGAAAGGAAGAAAGAAGGCAGTAGACAGACAGTAAGGGATAATGTATTTATCTTTAGATTCTCATATTTATTTCCATTTCGGTAAGATGAAAGGTCCACCTCATTTAGAAACTGAGCACTTCAGTATCAGTCAGTTTGTAGGATTAAGTGAATGGGAACACCCAGTCATGCATTTATTCCCTCCTATCATCCTGTGAGCATGACTCTCCACAGTTAGATATCTAACTCCTACTCCCAGGAAACAGGAAGAAAGGGCAAAGGAAGCCCTCTCCAAACTTGACTGGAACGACAGATCAAGGTGTCAGCTCCTCCTGGAACAAGGGCTGGACTGCAAGGGAATTTAACAGATTTAAAATGTCTCCAAAGGAACCCAATAAGGCAACCTGCAGTAAGATCCAGTGTGGTACAATCATAGGGAATGTGTAACATCCCCTTTTGAGCTTTCCATACCACTATGTTGTCTTCCTCTTCCACTCTGCTGGAATAGGCTCATGTGGGCCAAGACTTGACAGATAAGGCTGAAGACCTCTGCTCTCCATTTGTGTAAAGCACCTAAACACTGAGCAGCTTTCCTGCTGTTACTTCCCAAATCCCTGAGTTACTCACAAACCTGCAGCAGATGCAGCTCCCACAGTGCTGTGTTCTGGGCATTGCAATGCTCTGGTTCCTCTAGTTCTGGGAGATAAACTCCACTGCCTTGAGATTCATTGTCTAGTAACAGGTCCATCCTTGGGAACGTCTACAGCACCAAAAAACCAGAAACTGAGTTGTTTATATTACACACCCAATTATAACACAGTTAAGTCAGTTTCAGAATATTCAGTCTCAGCAGCACTTAAGGATACTCTGTTTTCATATTCTTGTTAAAGATGCTTTAAAAAGTTTTCCATAAAATCAATTTAGCAAAAAATTCAATACCCTTAAGCCAGTAAGCTAAAAATTTCAACAAGTAAAACTTACTTGCATGAATACCCTGTTTGTTGCCAAGATCCCAACACTGGAGTTTGGAAGTACATGAAGAGCAAGGATGGAAAGTCGCTTTAGGAAAGCAAGAGCTCGCTGCTGGGAGACTTGCTTTCTCCTCTTGGCAAACATGACATCCAGGCACTGCAGCACAATCCCCATGTCCTCGTTGCTGCCACCTCAAAAGCAAAATTTCATACAAGGAGTAAACAACCACTTCATGGATGTACAGCTGGATACTCTGCTCCAGCTGGACACTGGAAACAGAGAACAGCGTGAGAGCTGGGAGGCTCAGACACCTCTCGTGATACAGACATTAACATTCACCCTTTTTTGGTCAAAATAGTCCAGCTTTGAAGAGAAAAAAAAGTATGATTGTTTCTGTGCTCCCTTCTAAGAAAATACTTGTTCTGTCAAAAATGTCTAAACATTAAACACAGCTACTGTTTTAATCCTAAATGCATTCATTGTATCATTTTCAATAAATTATAAAACAGTGCAAGATTTAGTCTTTTACCCATCCAGAACTGTAGAATGTTTGTTCTTAATCTTCAATTCTTAGTGAATACACATTTCTGAAGTTAATTAAAATTATGTTAATTTCAAATTTTATAAAGCTCTTTTTTAATCAATTATTCAACTTCTCAGAATTACTGGAAAATTTAGACTAGAAAATTAAAGTGTCATAATTGCAAAAATCAGAAAAATATACTAAAAAATTTTAGAAAACAGAATTTAATTTTTTAAATTATATTGGAAAATTCAGGTATTTTTTCCTTATTGAAGAAAGAATTAGAGAAAAAAGACATGAATTTTTAAATTGCCTCTGAAAGAAGTAACTATAAGGAGTAAAAAAAATTAAACTGTGGAGAGGATAAATGCTCATCCAAGGTCAAATACTTGGCATTTCCTAATGAAATGACATGATTAAAACCTGTTACCATGTATTGCAATAATAATTCAAGTATTTATATTGCAGTAATACAATGTGCAACTTGAGGAAAAAAAAAGTAGATTAAACCAGAATAATCTTTTCGGAAATCAGATATCTTTTAAAAAGTGTAGTTTATTAATGCTACATAAAGCCTTTGATACCAAAGAAACAGAACAAACATTATCGAGGTGAAGAGTGAAAATAAGAATCTGGAATTACCTGCATGTAGGCTGAACAGTGTCTTGTAAAGATGTGTGTAAAATTTCATTGGATCGATGTTAAGAACATCACCTGTTAACATAATCCCAAATAAACACATTTACTCCTTTTATCAGGCAATATTAAATAAGAGTTTGTTTTTAAAAATCTCTTACCTTGACCAGAAAGTATATGAAAAGCACTGAGAATGCAGTGAAGACTCTCACGATAGCTTAAATCCTAAAAATACAAAACTGATTAAGTACCCAAAAGAAAGAAATTTTAAGAAAACTGTAATAAAACTCAACTTACCCCAGATGAAATAAGAGAATGAAGGACAATCAATAGGTCATCAAAAAATTCCACATTTATGAGATGAGCAAACCTTGAATCAAAGAGATTTTCATTTTTAAACTATAGACATTATCTGTAAAGTCAGTTCAAAGTGTTCTGAATTGCCAAGACCCACACCTTAAAATCAGGCTAAATCAAATGCTGAACATCTACTGTCTTCCCAGAAAAGCATGATCCAGCCCCCAGATGCTAATAATGGCTTTTCTAGAGCATTAACAACATGCTTGTATCCTTCAATTGATCAGACAAAATAATGGAATCACATCACACCCTGCGGCGTTTGCACCTCGTCAATTCTATCATGGGAAAATCTCAAATCACACTGAAATGCCTTTGGAAACGCCTGAAAACTTCAGCAGAGAAATAAAAGAATTTCAACTAATTTGTCAGGGACTATGTTTTCTCACTGCCTAAATCCCTTTCAGAGCCAGAGATTTCTTTAGTACTTTATGTCTTTCCAACACACACAAAGAAGGCAGTCAGTTCTTACTTTGCAAGACCTTCTAGCACAGCTGGCAAAAGTGGAGACTTCTGAGCTTTCTTCAAGATCCTGAAGTAAGTTACGAATACAATATTCAAGGTCTCTGTGTGCTAAAGGAAAGAAAACAAAATTAAATACTTAACCATGTAAAATAGACATTTCTACTTCATTTAAACGCAACTGAAATGCTTCTCTCTGTCCAAGCCTGCACTCAGGCCTTCCAAACCAGTCCTGGCACTGCCATCTCTGCTCTTCTTATGCTGAAAAGCTCAAGTCCCCAAGTGCTCTCCTGCCCCTGACTCTCTCCTGGCTACAGCCACACTCCTCCTTTGCCTAAAGTCCACTCCAAGAGGTTGTAACACCCACTAGAGTGTCCTATGGAACAGGGCACCTGCAGGACTTTGTCAATGGATTCAATACCTTTTTGAGCAGAGAGCAGAAGGGAATAGGAATGGCTACCATTTGTCTTCCTGAGAGCTTGGCTTACTGAAACCTAGAACTCTGCCACAGGCAAAGTGTTTGTTAGCTGATACCATGATCTAGACATGTGGAATGCTGACAGGTTGGGATGGAGGAAAGACACTTAGTTACAAAAGGGTTTGGAGCTGCCACTCTACAAAAATAGGGAAATAATCTCTCAATTACTTACCAACTTCAGTTTCTTTTCTTTACTTTCTGATGCTTCTGCTTCCAGGAGCTCTCGTTCCAGTTTCTCTTCTGCTTTCTTCCACTGAAAATATACAGTTGATTTTAAGACAACAGATTAAAATTATTCCAACCAGTCTGGATATCCAGGTTGCAAAGATACCCAGAGAACACATTTTCCATGCTTGGAGAGTTGCTTAAGTTGTGATTCCACAGGGTAAACCTCCCTATCAGAAACAACCAATCAAAAGCATTATGAACACAGGAAAGAGGAAAAAAATAGGCAGATAATTAAATTCCCTGTAGAACCTCATACATTTTCAAATATAATGCAAAAACTGATCACTGATGCTGAGAGTTAACAATGGCAACAGCAGATGTGCAATTATTGCTGGAACAAATGCTACATGAAGTACCAGAAGTAGAGCATGAGAAAGCACATGTACCTTTCTTTGCATTCTGGAAAGATTTTTTCTTTTCTCTTTGTAAGTCATGAACTTTTTCTTTGGTGCAATGTCTTCGGAATCTTTTTGTAATTCCACTTCCTTAATTCTTAAGTGAAGAAATACTTTTAACACCTATTGTAAAATAAAATAAATACAATGAAAGGTGACCCACAACCTGATAGTAACGAAGGATAAGAAATCCTGAATTCCATTCCAGCTATTGGGCTTTGCTGGTCAAAGGTTCTTCAGTTTACTCCCCTCCTGTCCCTTCATACCTGTGTCTCTCAATCCCTGTTCCCAGCTCCTTCCCCAGCACTGTCCATTTCTATCCATTCCTTCATTTGCCTCTCACTTCACGTCTCCCTGCCTGACTTCACATATCTCTGGCAGGATCTGATCTCCACCTCCCAGTCTCCTTCCCTTGTTCCATGCCTCTCTTTCTAACTCTCTGGTTCAGCCTAATCCTGAGCTGTCTGTGGTCTGACAGAGTGAGGAAATTCTGCCTGTCTGTAGCCAGCAGCTGCAGTAACTTTAACATTTGGATATTTTTTTAAGTTTTGACAGAGAATATTGTGATGTACAACACAGAGACTCTTACCTCAGGTCTGACATCATAATTTCTACTCCTCACAAGGCCAGAAATGACCTTAACTACACCAAGTGAAGCATAGCCCAGCTTGTCCTGTTTAAAGAGCTTCTTAACTGCCTCAACACACAGCTCAGAAATCTGAAAAGCAAAACACACAAATTGTTCTGTAAAGCCAAGTCCACTACAAAAGCTGGTAAGAGACAACATTCTTGGTATTTACTAATTACACAGCCTGTAAAACAGTGAAAAGATACAGCCACAAGATCTGGATATTGGAGAATAAAGCTCAGAAATAATTATTTTTCACGCAAAACAAGATCCTTCCCTAATCAGAAAATCACTTACCATTTTAGATGGATCATTCATCAGTGGAACAATGAGAACAATAATGTTATTGTGGAAGTTGAAGTGGGGTAGGGCCACAAGCAGCTCGCACAGACACTTCACTGCTACCTCTGCCAGACCTTTATATGCCTTTAATGAGATGACATTGCTTTTCTTCAACTTCCTTTGCTTCCAATCTGCACAAAATAATATTTTTTAGTGATTACTGTTCAGAATGATGGTGATCTCATAAATATTTAAACTTTTAGTGACTGCAGGCATTCTCCTGCATGCTTCATGCAAGTGCTATCTTGAAGACAGAAGGTAGCATTCATTCAGAGGAGGGAAACTGCTGCAAAAAATTTTGCCTTTACTAAAAAAAATTGAAAGTGTTATCTGTACCTTTAATTGTTTGTTCCAGATTTTCCAGGTAAAATTTATACTGGCTTACAAGGCCTTCTTCAAATTCTCTCAGTTTCTGAGTTTCTTTTTTAACCTGTAAACATAAAAGAAATGAGATTTTATTTGGAGAGCTAAATACTGAAATTAGCCAATGGTGAAAAAAAGAGAAGTTTTAAAACAAATATCAGATATCTAAGTAGTTTTTTCTTCTAGACAGACATTCCTAGAAATGTATTAATATATATATATATATTTCTGCATTTTTCTACAGATGTCTTCAAAGGGCCTTTTCCAACTAGGCAAATTTCATTTAGCATTATCAAGATGTTATTTTAAAACCATGGCTCTAAACTGCACTAAACCTATACTCAAAAAACCTTCTAAACAACTGGTTAAAAACAAGTTACTCTGCATTTTTTCGGCAATTTTTTGAACACATTTCAAAGAAATCTATGCCAGTTAGGTGACAACATTGCATAATTTGCTTTCTTTTTAATTCTCTTCAATGCGGGACCTTATTCCAAGGTTTATGAGGAAAGTCACCCAGGTTTGGTATACTACTTTCAGACACTACTTCTCCCCTCCATTATCACCTGCATGTCACCAACTTATTGAATGAAGTATGTAACAACTAAAGGTTCAAACCAGAAACCTCTGCTCCTGAAATTGTCACAGCTTCAGAGCTTCCACAAGTATTTGTGTATTTGTCCCCTCTGCTCAAAACCATAAAGTCATATTAAACAAATCAGTATTAGTATTTGGCATAGCTGAAAAAATTCTTAACTACTCACATACACTATGAATAGATTTGATAGTTCACCTTGGTAGCCTTTTCTGCTTCGGTCAGAGGCCGAATTTTGTAAGAAGGTGCAATATCTTTGAATATCTCCATCAAGGACACCATGACCAACTTCCGAACAATCACAGCCACATTAGGATCCTGCTCCATCAGCATGGCCCGCAGCTCCTTCAGCTTCTTAATCTGATTGAAGACAAGAGGTAGACATCAGATGAAGATCAACTGCAAACCAAGGGACAAGCACAATGTACATCAACTCAGCAGTCACTCAGAATTCACTTAGCACTGCATAAAGAACCATGAAGTGATAGATATCCCAACAAAATTTTAATCTCAGGAATGTTCAAAATATCCTATTATAAACTTGCACAGAATTATAGAAAATTATTGGTATATCCTGAAGCATTGAGAACTATCAGATATGACCTTGAAATCAAAGCTTACGTAAGGGGCATGCTTAAGGAACAAGGTAGCTTGAACATAAAATAACAGAAGTGATACAACACTGACCTTTTCCTTGTTCTACCCATATGTTCTTGTAGCTTCTAGTAGTTCTCTTATAGCTTTTGCTACTGTTTGCTCACTTCTAATCTTTATTTCTTGACTTAGTGCACAACACAGACACACGTACACACAGATTAGGTAAATGTACCTACATTGCTGTCTGGCTCTGAGAGAATGGCAGACGCTAAGGCAGCTATGTGCATCTTCCTCTCCTGCAGCTTTTGTCTCCTTTGAGCAGCCATTTCCTCAGGAGTGAGAACAGGCAGGGGTTCCTCATTAAAGTCTGGCACAGATGTGAGAGTCAGAAAAGAGGGGAACTCACTTAACAAACACCATGTTGCAGACACTGCATTTCAGATGGGTACCCTGGTAAGGTCATGCAGAGTAACACAAGAAGTTCCACAAAGAAGCTTTAAGAATGACTTTGCTAGAGCTTATATTAACCCACAGATTAATTTTTGCTCAACTTCAAAATCTTTTGCTTGCAAAAAGAAGTGGACTAAATGTTTTTGAATCTGCCCATGGTGTTCTCTGAGTACAGTGAGGACACACAAACTCAGCATATTACCCTAACCACACCAAGAAACTGCCCTGCTCTGCAACTTGTATCAAATTATTCACCATTCACTTTTTCTTTTAAACATGGTTTATTTGTGTTTTCTGAGTATTATTTTGCTACAAGTACCTCCTTTCTCAACTTTAGATTATATTTAGACAGTAAGGACCCAGAAGTAGCAATGCTACTTGAAAATGACCATTAACTTGATAGCCAACTACAAATCAAAATCTGTTTCCTAGTATTGATGTTTTAAGGAAAAAATTTAAGGACAAAGACAAACACTTAAAGCCTACAAAAGTCTGTGTCCTGAACTACATTTCAAAATGATGTCAGAGTAATCAAAATAGAACCACACAGATATTCTTTATACAAGACCAGTATTTCCCTTCTTACTAGCCAAGATGAGACAAAGGATAAAAGGAACTTAATGCAAGCAGCAGTTCTAGACGAAAAATCAAAATGATTTTCAAGAAAGAGAATCGGAAGCCAGCCATTCCTGAGACTCTAACAGGTACGAATGCAAGCTTTGAATAATAGTTATGCTTTGGTGGCAACATGGTAATGAACATATTCAAAAATGTCCTGAACAAATACACTTCAATTACAAACTTCTGTGGGGAACAGCAAAGTACTTTTCATCTATGTCAGTGATTTGGGAAAAAAAAACAACAAAAAGCAAACATAACATTTTATCACCTTCTGCTTCCTCCATATCTTCTGTGTCCTCTTCCTCATCATGTGCAACATCGAGAACTACAAAAATAGAGTTTCTAGTGTCAAGCACATAATAAACATTGTGAAATTTTAAAAGAATAAATAATTTACTTTTTGGCTACTATACCAGTTCCGGAATCTGTGTCTTACCTGGCTTTTCCACAGCTTGAGGAATGATGCCAGTCTTATCCTTGATGGGGAGCAGATGGATGAGCTCTTTTTCTGGCTCTGTTTGCAAACGTCTTGGCACCTTCTCGTATTTCTCAATCACACTTTCATGTTTCCTTTTTTTGATGTGAACAGGTTCACTGAAAAATAGCAGGCAAACTAAATGAATCAGCTATGTAATTAGACAAGAACTATGTATGCATGACCAGCTGGATTAAGTGTCTGCATCTCACCCAGGCCAGGGTGCTGTTTCACTTGTCTTTCCTCCCCTTCTGTCCTTCCCCACAGCAGAGCAGCTGCCCTGGTAGAGCTGAGGCCCATTAAACCACCCCAAGCAGTCCTGCCACAAAGGACTCCACCAGCAAGCCAGGAGGACAAGGATCCTCTCAGACAGTCCAGAGTCTTCCTTAAGGTGTCCCACAGCCTCTCTCTCCCTCACTGCCTCTTCAGCTTCCAGGTGAGGCTTAACCAGGATGTGATAATGAGTGGGTCAGTGACCATTTTTATCTGCCCTGCTCCATGGATGCTTTTACCACTAGTACTATCACTTTTCTACTCTGCCTACTGGCAAAGCCTGTGTCAGACCCCTCTCTGCAAGGACAACAGAGTGTGGTGTATCACCCTTCCACAGGTATGCTCCTAAACTACACATAAGTATACAAGAAGGTAAGTAATTAGTCTGTGCTACTATGAACACATACTTGTAAGTGGTGTAATACCTGACAAGTTTTTAAGATAGATTATAGCTGACCACAGTAAAGTAGATTGAAAAGACAAGTTCTCTGATTTAAAGGAACACCATGAAAGGAGCTAAAAGCCTGTAACAGTAAAACAGGTAAAAGAGCAATCACTTCCACTGTTTTCCTACCATTCTAAAAACATTCTGGCATAATGAATGTAAGACACATAGAACTACATTTTGCAAAATATCTCTAAATAAAACCACACAATACATTTTGAGTTTTGCAAGACTTTAAACTTATGTCACACCTAGTTAGTTTGGGGAAAGGGGAAGGTTTAAAACAAAATTCTTCTAATTCAAGAACTTGCAGTGTGGCTACAAGAGACCACAGCAGAATGCAGGAGAATACAGCACAACTGCAACTTTGGAAATAAAAAGCCATTTAGTGCTTTCCTTCGAAACTAGACTAAATTATTAATTACTAGGCAGAATCAGCATTAACAAATAAAATTACCCTATAGCAGTTAGGCATAGAGAGTCTTTTCACATCAGTCAAAAAAGGCAGGCTAAGATTTTCAAACAATCATGAAACCAGACAACTCTGAGGAACTGTATTTGTAAAGATCATTCTACAAATAGGAGCACTATCTTTCTACATATGTCACTGTGAACTCTACCCAATGCCTTGGCCCACAAAACTGGTGACAAACTTAATGTATGAATGTTTTGGTGTTGCATGTGTTTACAGACATGGCTTACATAAACCTTTCTATTTTTTTCCAGAAATTTGCAGTACAATATGTATAGTGGCCCATAGTCCAGGGAATGTCCCAAATACTCTGTACAGAAAAAAAGACTCTGTTTACAGATTAAAGCATTTCTTTCAGTTTGAGGGATGGCACTCATTTCACAGCCAGGGACCTCCCAGGAAGGAATACTACAGAAGCAGTATCCTGAAGGTCAGGCAGAGCACCTGAATGTACTGATACACATCAATACATGAATACTGACAGGCTGAGGAAACACTAAACCAGAGCTGGAAAGAAACACCAGACTGAAAGAGACCTCCTGATAAATGCGTGACTTTACATATTAATTACATATTAACCACACAAGGCTGAATTAGTATGAAAAGGAGACATCACAACTCACTTAGAAGAAAGATCTCTGGTTAAAAAGGATGCTTTTTGGGCCAAATCCTCCATTAATTTTAAGTCATCTTCATCCATCATGTCCAGTGGAAGAGCATCTTCTTCCTCTTTTTCCTCCCATTTTTCAGCTGTTTTAGAAGATGATATTTAGCAATTAAGACCCCATATGCATATTCACCCTTGAAAACCTAACCCCATCTACACTTTTACGCTTTACTTCAGCCTGGAGCTTACTGACCAGAGCATGTGGGCAGAAAACTGCCCCTTTACTGTGACATCCAAAAATGATCAGTGCAAACACTTTTCTACCATCTCTAACGGACAGTTCTAGGTTCCAGAATGGCTACATTTTGTATTTTTCACAAGTCTCCCTCTCTTTCAACATGAACAGTAACTATTTGTATACAGAAAATGAAGTGTATTTTTCTCAAGTTTTACAACAGGAAGCAGTAGGATATTCAGTAACCCCCACATCTGAACAAACACTTACCAACTTGTTTTTTCTTGCATTCCTCCAATGGAAAAGGCTTTCTAGAAATAGCATCTCTGACAGCCTCCCTTAGCTTCTTTTGTTCTTTACGATACTTCTTAGCAGCACTCTTCTGCTTGTACTGTTTATTCTTTAATTTATTGTCGAGTTTTATTTGACTAGTTCTCAGTAACTTGCGAAAACTTGGAACTCGCTTTGTGTTTTTTCTCTAGAAAACAAACAGAAAACTACAAGTCACCGACATGTTAACAGCCTTTGCAAAATTTATTCCACTGTTTAAGATCTCCGAGTTCTTATTTCTATCAAGGCTGAACAGCATGTTTCTTGCTAACAGTATCATCAGTTAGCCTCAAATTTACACAGCTGTGTTACATCTTTGAGAAGAGAGCACCATGACAAATGTTTTACAGAAACAGTCTCTGACAACTTTTTTATTAAACCCTATGTCCATCACTTTTAGACACAAGGACATTCAAGGTACGGCACACAGCTTGTTAGGGCACAGTTCTTTGCGTGCTCCCAAGCACTCTGTTCTCTTTTCAGGGTGCTGCTGTTCCCCAGCACATGATAAGGTACCTTGGGGGACTTAAACGTCCAAGGCCACAGCCTCAGGCAAATGTCCTCCTGCAGCATACCTCCCACGAGTTGAGCTTTGGCTTTCTCCTGCCTTAAACTCTCCCTGCTCAGCAGCTGCAGGGACCCGGCGAGGTTGCCTGCCGCAAGGCTGACAGCAGCAGGAGTACCAGAACAGGGTTACGGGGGCCAGAGCTCGGGGAGGCACCCTGGGCATGAGAAACGGGGCTCAGGGAAAGCCCGGAGGAGAGAGTCAATGTAGGCGGCCTGTGCCAAACCTGCAAAAAACTCCAAGGGTGCTCGGGATGGGAATGGACAGAGCAGGAATCACCTAATGAGGGGCATGGGAAGGTAAGGGCTGGGCAGAGAAAACGGGCATCGAAGCGCTGACAGGGGTGATGTGTCCCTTTATAAAGGGGACAAGTGGCTGGATCAGTGTGGGGTTCCTCGAATCCTTAGCTCAGCTGGTTGGAGCATGGCGCAAGTAACACCAAGATTGTGGGATCACGCCCCGTACGGGCCAGCCACGTAAGAGTTGGGCTGCGTGATCCTCGTGGGCCCCTTCTAACTGAGAATACTCTGTGAGTCGGGAATTTGTGTCAGCTCAACTTTGGCTTCCCTTTCTACACTGGGCTAGCGGGAGAGCGCTGAAAGGTCAGCGCTCGCCTCGGGGTGAGAGACGAGCCTGCGCTTTGCCGAGTGGCCACCGGCGCCCACCCAAGGCACCCGCACCGCTCTTGGCGTTCCCAGAGCCCCGGCGGCACCGGCCGCTACCAGCTACGGCTCCCCCCGTGCCGCGCGTCCCCCCGTGAGCCCCGCTCCCCGCGCCGCCCGGCCCGGTCCCCTCACAGCCCCTACCCGCTTCATGGCGGCGGTGCGCGCGTGCTGCCCGGCGGCGGAAGCGCCCCCCGCGCGGCGCGGCCCGCCCACAGCGGCCCCTGGCGGCGGAGGCCCAGCGCTGCCATTCCCGCCGGGAGCGGCCCGGCCCACAGCGAGCGCCACGGGAACGGAAAAGAACATCAGCCCGCATCTGCTGTAAGTTTTATTTACACAGGAATTGGTACTAGTGGTCTTAAAGGAAGGCTTGACCCTTCTATTTACAGTTATATACAGATTTATAGTTGAAAAGTAAGAAAACTGTACAAGATAACACAAAAATATAAGACAAATTGGATCCAATTAAAGTAGTGAATACATAAGTTAAGAAAAATCTGACATTTACATTTCAAATTGTAATGTTATGAGTAGCATTTATGTAGTTTTTAAACCAGATAGCAATGCAAGTTACACCACACTAAATCTTTACCCCGATTATGCAGACTCAGTTTTTAAAACACCAGACAACTGGAAGCCTCCTGCACTTAAAAATACATAATGGTAATTTTTACTCAATTTCCAGAGGGACCAGTTACAAAAACCCACATGTAAGGAATTTATTTACATTAAATATTAGCAAAAAATGGAACAAGAAAGTGCAAGTGTTCCTCACCTGCAGTGCTATCCATTCTAAGTTTCTGTCCCCTACAACCACAGGTTGTTGTACAGCATCTTCAAAACAGGAAATGTTTGAAAATATTTGCTGTGACACATACTGTATGACCTTATGTCTCACAGTTAAAAGATGTTAGAGAATTAAGTATCACTAAACCAGATGCTTTTTGGATTTCAGTATTGCACACTAATAAAAAGACAGTTTCAAAAACAATTCTGTGTCTGCATTACTTCCAAGTGTTAAAAAAGTGGCTGCTTCTTTGAGAACACAAAAGCCATAGATAGCCTTGTCATTTTCTAGTGTTCACCATTACATACAAGTATTTTTTAGTTGGAAATGTGAAAAGTAAAACTTCTGGTGGCAAAACCCTTTCACAGAATACCCACTCCATTTACTCCACAACTAATAACACCAAAACAAATGCTAAACACCACTTGCTTTGAAAGCTGTACAGTGAAAATAGCAGCCCTGTTCTTACCACTGTTTAAAATTCATATTATTTTTGCTCTAGGTTTGGGCACAATACGTCTACAGTTCCTGAGTTAATTACATTTGCCCAGACTGAAGAATGAAGCTGCAACTTAAAAAAAAAACCAAACAAGTAAATGAGACAATACCCCTTCCCAAATTTTCACCACCTTGCACATAAACACACCAAACCACCTCATTTGGTCCTCAATACTTGCAAATCATTCGTTTTGGAGGTAATGTTTGTACCAAAGCATTTGGTTTGGATAGCAGTTTGGGGGCCTTAAGATTTAGCATTTCCCTCATCCCCTCCAAAAAGTGCCTTTGTGGTATTTGTAAAAACAGTTATGCCTCAAAAATTTTTTTTAAAGTACCAACAGAAGTTATTACAAATGTTTATTGCATTGAGCTGATTCTTTTAAAGTATTAGATATGAACTCCTCACTTCTCAGTTTCATAGGTTTTAGTATTCTGTGTGAAATCAGATCTTCCCAGGGCAAAAATTAATACTGGCAAAAGGGTGAAGATTTCATCAGTTCATTACTCCACTGAAAGCTGTGTCTTTTTCCATCTCATTTTCATGTTTTCTATAGTGCTTTTTCCACATAGAAGTGATGTGAAGACTTCTTTGTCATCAAGCAGTTTTCCACATTTCCAATTGACCTCCACATTAGCTTTTTGGTGCTGGGCTATGGTTTTTATCCCCTTCTTTGTTGTCCTTCATCAATGAGGCAAACACCTGAAAAAGTAAATTATTTAATGAATATAAAAACTGCCAGAGTTTAATAATATCAGTATGAACCACCACAATATTAGCATGGAGATTAATTTCTAGAATGAGACACTAGAAAGGAAGTGCCCATGGCTCAGGAGTCAGACAAGCCCCATAAAATAGTCATGAAGAGAAGTGCACCATATATTCATGTGCTGACATGTCTGATTAGATTGATATATATATGTAACTCCCCAAGAAACTCACCTGTGCCCATTTTTTGTTACTGTTCTGCATCTGAATAGCTGCAATACAACTAAAAAGCTTTTCTGATGTAATATCTTCTGGAAGTTTTGTTAGAAACTGTGCTATATGAATAAAGTCCATCTGGAGGAGAATATCTTCATATAACCGAAGGATTCCTAATCCTGTCCTAAACAGAAATTCTTCTCCATCTCTACAGAAAACATCCCAGACACGACAGGCCAGATCGAGTGGTAATGACTTACTGTAGAGTGTAAAAATCCTACAAATGAGTAAAAAAACAAGCAAAAAGGAAAGGTTATAACTTATTTCAGAAAAATGAAAAGACAACTTCCTTTAAATCTCAGTTATATTAGTTCAGAGTAAGCAGATGACAAGTTATTTCATACATTCTTATTTTTTTTCCCTATTTCAATGATCCACAAGTCTCCAGTTCTTGAAATCAGAACTTGTACTCTGAAACCCATCTCTTCCTATACCACAGGAAATCCTCCATTTGAATGCCATCCTTTTAGAAAGCTCTGGCTAAAGAAGCTACAAATCTCTTCATACTCAAACAGAGTATAATACACACATAAGAACTTAAGCAACAAAGATCATCATGGTGTAACTTAACTTTTCCCATTGAAACAATTCAGTTTAACAGCTCATAATTTGTTTCCTAAACATGTTTGTTTCTATCCACGTTAAAATCACAAAAATCTAATAATAATCTATATGAAGCTCATCCTTATACACACAAACAGATATTCTGTCTTTGACAGCACTACCACGCTTCATGGGTGTCTGCATTACTACCTTCATTACAGACTAACCACATAGTTTGCTACTCTCTGCTTTAGAACATCCATTACTTCAAATTGTTCACTGTATTTTCAAGTTTATCCCTTCCCAAACCAGGTCTTAAATTTCATCTTCCCTCTGCTTTAAAGTCTCTGGTCCCATAGTTATACTTCCTTTAGTACCTGACTACACTCATTTCATCAGGTCACTTACAATCAGTCATGATAATACTATGGTGTAGTAGCCTCCTCCCCACTACTTATGACACACCACTGCAGCAACAAGAAAATGAGCACAGAGAACTCCTGTTTGCCTCATTTTTTGACTGAATACATCCCTTCTAATAAGGCTTGAAGCCTGCCAGAGGAACTGTAGTTACACAAAACACTTCATCATGATTTCACAAAACCTACTGAATGCCTTTTTTTATGCTTTATTTTTAGTGCTGAAAAACTTATAGCAAAATAGACAGTGTTCCAACAGTTCTAAGGTGAGGTTTTCTATGAACTCACCAGTCTATCAAATATATGTCTGGAGTAAGACTGTATGATTTGAAATGAAGAAACAATTTAGGAAGATTTTCTTCAAAAAATACTTCAAAGGCTGCAAAGTATTTCAGCATCTGTAGAGATAGTAAAGCACATCATAAGCAGTCATCAAAAGAATGTTTAGTTGTAAAACAACACGAACCCCACCAAGAACTGAGGATGTCAGCACAGTGTGACTCCTTAGGATAAGTAAAATGATTAAATATTTCTAGAGGAGAAATCAAAACATGAGAATGAGTTTTATGGATTAGTATCTGGTATTCTCAGTTTTGTAATCACAGGTTAAAGTTCTCCATTATTCAACAGGACTAAAGGAATTCCTCAATAAAACAACTATGCTTCAAGTCAAAAGAACGTTACGGTTCAAAAGCAGAAAACTCTGTGCATACCATGCTGTGATCCACACGGAAAAAGGCCAGCTGGCATGGCTTGTTTAGAAGGTTAGCAAAGGCAATGAAAGCATCTGCCTCTTCCAGATTGAGAATGAGCACAGCAGCAATGAAGGACATCCCTTGTACCTTCAAGTGGGAAAAGCATCGGGCAAAAATAGGTGAGTAGGTTCAGTACATCTTACATTTTTGGAACTGGAAACATTTACTGTTTGCAATTTATCAAATACCATTGCATAACATTTCCAGATGAATAGAAACAACATGGATAAATTCTTTTTATGCATGCAATCAATTTGATTTCAGCAGTTCAGACGCTCTGGGATGTCTCATGATCACAAGTCCTCAGGACTTGAAATACAAGAAAGTTAAAACCACACAGGGTGAATGCAGAGCTCATGAGAGACAAAACCTGGCCTCAAGTTCGCTGTTCAACTATGGGAAAAGCAGTCATGGAGAAAAACTTCACATATGGAACAGTTTAGACCCAGACAGATACGTTATAATTGAGACAAAATTCTGTTTCAGAACAGTCAATACATGTTTTTCCCCTTGCCAAACTGTATTTTTTCACATATATGAAATTACTTCTAGGTGGTTAGCTGCAATCCAAGTTTACATTTTTCCACCATTACTCTCCCAAAAACACTTCAGCTTGCAATAAAAGTGAAGAGCATGATTCTTGTAGTTACCTATTATGCTAACAATAATTTTACCAATTTCAATTGCAATCATCTTTATTCCACTGTCTCTAAACATTCATGCTGCCTGCTTCTCATTAAAAAATGCACTCAGCAGTTTAACCAACTAGGGAAAAGAGTATTGATATGTGTCAGAAATACTCTATCAGCTTTTCATTTCTGGGGGATAAATAGGTGTGGAAATAAGATTACATTACATTTACTGCCATACTAATATCTAAAAAATGTGATGAGAAATATCGAATCTAGCTGTATTTCTAATGAAAAAGATAAGACTTATCCAGGAAAAATTACTTATTTGCCTTTTGAAATTCCACCCTTGGAACAAGCAGTCTCAGAACCTGCAGAGATCTCACTTAAAAAAATATGGGAGAGTCTCCAAAAATGAGGTCACAGGTGACAGAATTCAGGCCTAAAAACATTTGAACATGAAAAACCAACTATTTATTTATGCAGAGTCTCAAGCATATCTGATTTAGAGAGGAAGACACGCCCTGTGCTAAATAATGCTTTGTTGCGTGGATGAGACTTAAAACTTTTCAAGTGTTTTTGAGCCCTGAAGCATTAGAGCTTGTGAAAGATGTTCCTAGATACCCCCAGGAACAAAGGAAAGAAACCCTTCTCTTCATAATTGTCATTATTTAAATGCTTCTGTAAACTGACATTCAGAGAGATGTTAGGTTTAGTTAATCTGTTCAGAGGTTTTTGACAGGTTCTTATGGGGTGTTTTTTGCTTGTTTTTAAACACAGTAATGTTTGCTGAAAAGTATCTTATCTTCACTGAACTCAGAGAGAGTGATTCTACTGTGTCAGCAAGACACCAAGAAGGAGTTTCTGGATTTTAGGATGTGCAATAGTGAAGCAGGGAGCATCGCTATGGAAATGGCAACAGTGGAACAGAACAAGTGAGGTGCTAACTGAAGTCCACTAACGTCTTTTGGGATTGTTCCTGTGGATACTCTGTCAGAACTATAATGCCTTGTGAACACATCCATTTAAAATTTTCCATGCAATCCAGATAATACACTCATCACTGACATTTGAGTACATTTCCAGCTATTTCATTTTCTCTAATAACTACCACCATTGTGACTGTTATGAAATAACTGCCAAAGTTTATTTATTAAGTGCTAGTAGCATAAAGTTTAGAAAACGTACTTATTTAATATACTTTAATACATGACATCTTAAGCTTACTTGCCATGTCACAAAGTTTTTACATCAAATACTTACATATCCCACATCTGGTCTGTAACATGTATATGCTCCTAAAACACTATGCAGGAGATCATGATAAGGACCACCCTAATAAGAGGAGAGAGTGGAAGGAGAGAAAAAAGATTTATTTTCAAAATCATATTAGAAATATAGAAATGGAACATGCTGATATTTTAAGATCCAAGTGAGCCAGTGAATTGTTGCTTTATTCACTTCTAGAATAATACCATTTCTTACTCCAAGCATTACCACAAATGCTTTTGAGATGTTAAAAGAAAAGTAACAGTAGTCCTATGAAATAATTCAGTGGAAATCAGTACATAATGGAAAATGAGGATATGTAGTACAGATCCAAGATTGGTCTTTCCTTTTCAGAGACAATGGATATTCTAATACTTAGTAGCACAAGCTGCCATATTACAATATTGCATGTTATTTTACATACATGTATGCACACACATTATAGATATACAAAATCATAAAGCCTGAAAAGGTGTACTAGAATGCATCAACACTTCTGTAGCAGTGAGAATATTCTCACTTCTGCCTGTAGTTTCATAACCATTAATAGGAATCTCATGCAATTTTATAAGGAGAAAAAAAACCTCTTATAGTCCATCATTAAGTCTCTATTTTCACTCAAAAACATTTAAGAAGTCCAAACAGCTTCTAAAAACTATTCCATATTTGGCCAGTTGTGTTTCTTTTCTTGTTTAAGTATTTAGAATTCTAAAGTTGTCAACTAACTTTAAAGGAATCTCACCTTCTGGAAAATATACAGGGATGGAAATGTGCGTGATATATCCAACTTAATTAGCTCCAGACTGGCCTCACGATCAGCAACAGATGCACCTGCATCTGCAAGCAAAACAAACACTTATTAAAGCTGACAAATTCCACAAACTTCAGAACAAAACTCCTGCAGGCACATAAAGACAAAGAAGGCAGCATTCACTCAAGAACCTCCAGAAGAAATTCTGCAGGTCCTTGAATTACATCTGTCCAGTCCTCTCCATAGGCCACAGGGACATGATACAAACACTAGTGATAATGTGGGGGAAAAGACAGGTAGCACCTGGGGAATAAGCTCTTTCAGAGGGCTTAAATCAGACAAGAGCCAAATGGAAAGCAGAGGATGACAATTTGATGAACAGGCTAAACAGAACCTGCTCTGCTGAAGCCTGGAAAGCAGCATTTCATTCCAGTCTTTCTAAAACTATGATAGTTGGTCTTCCAGACTTCGATACCAAAGATTAGTAGTAAGCACTGTCAGCTTGCTTGCTTAACCAGAGATGAAAATTCTATCACTCTCAAGTTTTCCCTTGTTACCACATTTCCCAGGACATCTGGCACAATTAAAACAACCCCTTCTCCATTCCCATCCAGAACTATTACCTTTCCAAAAAAAAAAAACCAAACAGATTACCTAAGCTTTCCCCCATGGACAGCCCACACCACCACAACAAAAGAACAAGCAAACCACCACCCCACACACCAAGGGGCATTGCAGACATGTTTTCCAAGGATAAGCATATTTACAGTCATGTACACATAGAATTTTTTATAAGTTGTTTGTCTCAAGACAACCTTCAAATGAGTCACAGAGGTATCCCTATGGAAGACCCAAATAATTTACTGTCAAACTGGCTAAGGCAAGTACAAACAACTAAAGTAATTGAAAAGACACTATCACAGGGCAGCACTTAATATCTACCAAGAGCACAACGAGTTACCCTTTATAACAAGGATACATTGAATGTTAAAAACATCACTGGTACTATTTTTAACAGAAAGAACATCCACAGGAGGCAGCAATATGCCAGTGAAAAAACTGCATTCTACACACAAGAGTGCTAATAGATTTGGGAGGAAAGGCCATCTGGGCAGGCAAGGAAATGCAAGTGGGATCTGAAACGTGTCATGTTTTATATTTTTCACCTCTCAGTTTCAGAATCAAAAAATAGAGGATATTTTTTTCTTTCCCATAATCATGGAAGGGATACCAACTAAGGAAAACCCATCTAAGGAGAGTTTAAGCAAGAGCACGTATTGTAATTTAGTTTCCTATTTCTTCTTTTTGTATTTCATCTAACACTTTCATGAGAGCTGAGTCTTGATATTTCAGAAGAAAACATTAATTTGAAAGTAGCATGTGCACTATTTTAATGTGTCTTTTATTGATACAATAAGTACTGCCAAGCCCCTTACTCACTGACTTGTTGTAAGACAGCAAACATTTAAGTAGGGAATGGCTTCAATTAACAAGTATTCCTAATGCTGCAATTGCAGAGGAACTTGTGAGACTTCCTGGTAAAAGTGAACAAGAGGTTGTTGAGCACTCAGGAGATCTCACCTTCTGTGTCATTCTCAGAACTCGTCTCACTGAAGCTTTTCCATCGTTCTTTAGCTCTCGACAAGAAGATTTCATAAAGTTCTGCAAGAAAGCAAAATGAGACCAATAACTAAAAAGGAAGTAGTAAGAAAAGCACCCATCCAAGATAAAAGCATGCTAAATATTCTTGGCTTTGGTTACTTGGTTTCATCACTGAGGGCAGGAGAAGATTTAATTAGATGCTTACCACTATACACAGTTTTATAGTGTGCACTGTATTGTGCTTTCTGCTGTGGTGAACATGCTAACCATGACAGGGAAATCATGCCTTACATAATTCAGATTTCTATTTTTGTGAATAAAATGCTTACAATTCATCACTCATTAGTTATGAAATAAAGCAATTCCCCTTTTCATCCCCTTAAGAAAGCAAAGCTACAAATTCTCAATTACAAACATAAAAATTATTTTCTGTGGGGAAGCACTACCTTAATTCTTATAATACTAAATGTTTTTGTTTTGAACCTCGTTTCCATAATTTATGAGGCTACAATGTCTAACTGTAAAACACAATTGTTCCTAACCTCGCAAAATACACTTATTCAGAAAGAAATATACTCTGATTTATATTTCTTTTAAACAAAAGTTTACACTTTTCTTTGAAAATAACCAACTTAATTTAGCATTAACATGTGATCATTAACATGTTAGGAACATACCAGGAGTGATGTTTAATTCGTTTCCCACAGCTAGACTCCAAACCTTCCCACGTACACTTGGGGGCAATCCCTGCCACCACAGCTCTCGAACTCTTCGGGTAGCACGCCTAATATATAGGAGCAGGGAGAAGGAAGGAAAAAAAAAGGCACATACTGCAAATCTTGTTTTCTAAAATCCTTGGGCAATTTACAAGCAAAATAACATACTATTTACCAAGTCAGTATTCAAGGATCTGTGTTTATGCTAAAGCCCCAAAACATTCAGCTCCCAGAAAGCACATTTCATGTTGCTCTGTAATGACCTCACACTATGTCAAGGCAACAAAAACTGACTTCTTGACAACACAGAAAAGGAAAATAAGGTATGTGGGTCCTCAGTTTCCAGAGGAGAAACAAGCCACGCTTCCCTCATTTACCCAGCAGAGCTTTACTTACATGCCTTCCCAGTTAGGTAGTATTTCATTGACCCAAACCACCATCGCACTAGCAATATTCTCTTCTTGCTTGAAACGCTCTCTCATTATTTTTTTCCTTTTATGTGCTTCTTTAATTTCTGTTAGGCATAACATGTTAATAATTCTGTATTAGTGTATACAAATTATTAGGTAAATTATTCAGCTATTACCCAAGTATTTATATGTCTAAAAGATCGAGGGTAAATTACAGTTGCACATACTATTTTCGTTGTTTATAGGTGTATTTTTCTGGACATTTTTTTAATTTAAGCTAAGTTGTTCAAATACAGACAAGCAAAAATCAGTTTAGAAGACTCAGAGAATTCTCTTCTGCAGTACACAGGATGACTAAAAAGCAAGCACATCATCAGCGCTGTTTTTCCTCGTGATTTTCATACCATATTCTATCTGAGCCTTATTTATTACTTAGACTAATCAACAATATTTATAGATAATTTTATTATTTAAAAGTGCAATTCTACATCCATTTTAAAATTATTCAAATTTTACTGAAGTTTCCACCTAAAAGGATTCTGTATTTTCTTTTCTGGAAACAGGACCTAAAGACCTAAGACAAAGTCACAATGCTGAACAAGAGAACAATGTCCTGCCTTCTGTTAAAAAAGGATCATTTGCAGATTCCTCCTATTAAAAAGGCTAAAAGAAGGACAGAGCAGTGCTCTCCTGACATCACTTAGAACCACTGTGAAATTGCAAGACATTTTCTGTTTAAGCATGCATTAGACACATCAAGAGAGTAAACATGCCCTCCCTGGTAAACAGATATGGTTGACCAGCTTCAAGTTTTTACTGAAGCTTTGGGTGTGTAGCAACAGTTAATAAACCAGAGCATACACATGAAAACACTACACATGGCTGAACCTCCAAAGATGCTGTTAGTAAAGAACACAGACCACAGATCACAACTTACAAGATACACATCACAAGAGCAGAGTGAAATGCATTGTCAAATGCCTTGGATTTCTTACTGCATCTTTCAAAGTAAGCTGCCACGGATCCATAGAGGATCAATCAGTTCAGAAGCTTCTATCTCTGACAACAGCCCAAGTAAAACATGCAGCACAGGTTCTTAAAATAGCTTATTCCCTGAATACTAGGCACAAGACTACAAAAGTCCTTTCAACAACTATTCATTGACACAGTACCAGATGCTACAGATCTGTTTTTAAAATTAATCATGTCTAGTGGGAGTAAGAAGGTTCACACAGGTACAGCTGACTGGAAAATAACCATTAACTTTTCATCTCTCTTCACACTGAAATTGATCTGAAATTCTTAAGAAACCAGACCTTTAAGCAGTCAGCTTTATTATACTTTGGCTCTTAGTGGCAACTGCAGCAACACATCTTGAAAAAAGAGTCAAAGTACCCAGAAAGTTTCTAGGTGACCACACTGCATAAGAACTTTAAATAAAAAAAGGACATTTTTCATTAAAGAAGTAAATGAAAGGTTAAATTGCATTCTGAACCTAGCTACATTCATTGTAGCAGAATAAAAATTTGAAAACTGAGTTCTGTTTTAAACTGTGTGCCCTTATGCACCAGAGAATAACCCAGATATTAAACAAGAAGTTCTTTAATGTATCCACTTGCCTACAAGCCAGGATTTACTTTATTTTTGCTGCAGAGTTGAGGGGAATTACAGTGATTATTAGCAGTTAACATACCTCGTTTTTTTGCTTCTGCCACCATCTCGTCGTATTCCTGTCGATGACGTAAAGCCTCCTCCACTGATTTGGCAGGAAGATTTCTGAAAACAAGTTGTTCCTGAATTCAATACACACAAATGACATTCTGGACTATCACAGAACAGCTTTAAATTTGGTTTCTCTCTAAGGTGGGCTCTGGGGTTGTCACACTGCCAGTGTTCCAGTAACAGCTGTAGAAAAAAACTAGATGTTTGCTGCTCCTGGTTTTCAGTTCTCCTAGAGCTTCCCCCAAAGTAAGGTTAATCAATTTGTTGAATACCTGAAATGATGCTCAAATGAAGTGACAAAAGGGAAATGCTGATACACCATATAGTTACCTATTCCAATGCATTTCTGCCCATGTGTATTTTAATCATTAAATATACCTGCCTATAGATACTCCAGTTGTTCATATGAAATCTATGATGACATATTTTCAATAAAAGGTAAAGGTTTTTATTCATTTTAGTTAACCCTTTAAAACTCTCACAAAAGATGACAGGTTTTCCAGAGGAAGAAAGGATAGATCACCACTGATGTCAGAGCTAAAGGTAAAGAAGCTTGGTGCAGTTTAAAAGTTCACCAGATAAAAATGTGTTTGTTTTTTGGTTGCATAATGATCCCCCAATTGCCAAACACACTTCCACTTGACCAAGGAGACTCACTTCAAAGCTAATAAGAACACAGTATTTGGTCTCAGCATCTTACCCAATCTCTAGCCTACTTTGGTCCAAAATAAATAAAAAAGTTCTCATTTTAATATTTTGAAAGGTTTTCTCTCTCCCCTCATACAAGCAGACAAAATCACTTATTAACATTTTCAATGAAAGTAAGAGCAGAGTATATTTTCAAAGGTTAGACTGTGGCAACGCATTACACACTTGGGATGGCACTCCAATTTGAAACAAGTGTCATTTGTTAAAGCATATTTATCCTAGCTTGTGAATTGTAATACTATGAAAGTAAAGAAAAACATCAACAATCCACTTATTGCCTATCTTACTCTCTACCATACAGTAAAAGAAATAATGCATTTATGGAAACAAATACTCATAGCAATCCATAATTCCGTTCAGGATACTTCTGTCTTAGCATGGAATGAGCTTATATACCCCCAGAGAGAATATCGAAAGGAACACTAATAGGTTCTGTTTTCCATTTCCTAATCGGAAGTGATTAACACATTTAACAGTGCCATCACGAGCTCTTTCATGGTGCAAGTTGAAAGCATTGCTCCATTTGTTTTCCTCAGGCCTCTGTTCCTAGCCAGTAGGTCTTTTTTTTTCAAACTGCTGAAGACTCTATAGCTGAAAATACTGACCAATTTACCACCCATTTTTCATTACTATTCTTATTTGTGGGTTTTGTTACATCTTCATCTGCTGTTTCCTTGCCTTCAGCCTCACTTTTAGGTATTACCTACCTAATATGTTTTTTTAAACGTTTCCAGAGTGGGGGAAGGGAGGATAGGGGAGAAGGAAGTGCACACCAAAAAAGCAGTAAAGAAATCGATCAAGAAAATTCCTGAAGACTTAGAGGATGCCCAGAGCATGGTCACAGACAGCTGTGATATACAGTAGATAACAGACTGGTGGCTCCATTACAGTGAGAAAGAATTCCCCATACAGACTGTGATACACTTATAGTACTTACACTTATAGTAGCCTAACAAATACTTTTTCTGGAAGTATTTGTTAGGCTACTGTGCAGGACCGAATAATCCAATGATTCTTTCACACAAGACTTGTGAATTTTAACTCATCAGAAATGCATCTAAAATTCAGTCCCTCAGTTGCACAGCAGAATCATACTTACGCTGGTCGATCCTCCAGAATCAAAGCAGTAGTTGAAAGTGGTTCAAATTCAATATTTTTACGTCTCGCTGATGGGGGTGGAGGTTTATACATTCTTCCTGTCCGTGCTTCATATTCCTAAACAACACCATTGATAAAAATTAAATTTCAACTTTCAGCCTCACTCCAAATTAGAAAGCACAGTATTAGTTAATGCATAAATAATGTCACATTAAATATTTTAATGTTACTTAAGACAGCAAGCAGCAAACACTACAAGTCGAAATTGCTGATAGCAACAGTGCAGCTTTCCAAGACTGCTACGTAAAGACAAATGAGAACACAGTTTCTTGTATCAACTTAATCTGACCTATTCTAGTTCAATATTACAACTGAGCATCCCAGGATCAGGTAGTAAAGAAATCTGCATAATCTTCCCAGCCTAGCTAGTGCACAAGTATATTTAAGTAATATGTCAAGTTTACAATAAAAAAACCCACTACTAACAACAAAGATCACTAATCAAGAATATTTGTCTCTCCCAATTTCTTCCTCTTGATTCTAGCCCTCCTTAAGATGCAGTAGACCTCACAGTCCTGAGGCCTTTAGCAACATCATCACACCCACATTAACCAGAACCACCTACACTATATTCAGTGACAATATAGCAGTACTTATCATTGTGAGTCTATTCCATATGATTTCCTTTCTCCTAGGTTAAAACATGCAATCTACTTAGAAAGAAATATTTAACTGCCTTCAATACACATGGGATTCTGAGGAAGAAGGAATTCTAATCCTTTTACTCAACGGCAACTCAATAAAACAGAAATATGACACAATCTTTAGAAAAAAAGCTAAACATAGCCAGATAAAACCTCAAATCTCACATTCCCTTCTCTTTAGTTTCTGTAAATAAAAATGTACTATCACATTAATGGAATAATATGCATCAACACCATTCAGCACATTCAAACAAATACCTTGAACAACTGGACACAGGATTGGTAGAGTTCTGTTGCAATTCACACAAGCACAAGAAAAATCAAAAAATCAATGTTCACCATATGAATGAATATACATATTCTCAAGCCTAAAATTATTTCATTCCACTTAAAAACAGGAACAACATCAGCACACCTGTTATGCTGTATACCTCAGGACACTCCAATACATTTGTAAGTTAGGAATGTATCCTGTGATAACACCCAGACATCAGCATCCAGGCTGCAGTACAGTAGCAATGCCATTCCTCCTACTCTTGGTAGAAGTTCTGATTTACTTTCATATTCTCCTTTGTAATGAGAGCCATAAAACCAAGTGCATTTAGCAGCCAGAGATGAGAAAGCTCAAACATCAGCAACCTTTTCAACATATCCAACAACCTTTTGTACATATCTAACTTGTATGCAATTTTTTTAAAAAAGGGGAAAAAAAAGAAAAAAAAAACCACTGCAAGATGTACATCAGAAACTAAGTCACTCTTACCTTTTTTAATACAAGCAATACACGTGCACAATGCTAGTGCTTCCTGCTATCACCTGTGCTAAGAACTGATACACTTTTCCAAAGCAGAGAAAGAAAAAACTCCCCAAATTAAAAATTCTTCAACAGAGATTTTCACAAAAGGCAGAACTCATCATTCAACTGTCTTTCTGAAAGTAAGAACACAACATGAACAGCTGGGTTTTGTAAATAGAGATCATGGGCAGAGAAGGAAAACTGTGTTACTAGAAAGAGTCAAAACAGAAACCAAAATAGCCTCAGGCTCAAACTGTCATGGCTGCACATTCCCTAAATTGAAATACATTCTAAAGTATCAGAACCTTCCAAAGGAAGAGGCTTTTTCCTCAAGAAGCCTGTGCTCTAGGAAACTTATTTGAAGATTAGATCCCACAAATGTCAGATGTGTAGAGAACTTACGCAAATAAAGTATCAATTTTTTTTCTGAATACTTTGTATGACTAGATGCAAAGAATCCAATATCCTTAATGGTGCTTTTGATACACAATCTAAAAAGCTTGAGCTGACCTAAAATTTCACTTTGAAAGATGTGAGTTAATAGACTCCCATAAGAAGGTAAAAATACAGTTTAAGTCAATTGCCTTGTCAAATGTTTAACGTGCAGGGCACTTGCCAGAAGACAGAACAGTTGACAACTAAGATTCAAGACAATGTAAAACCTGTATATGTAAAAAAATTATTTTGGAACTGTCACATGTATGGTTTCACATACTTAGAGAAGGTTAGTTTAAAACATCTTTATTGCAACGTATCAGGCATTTATTGAAAATTCCAGAACGCTTCACAATTCCAAAATAAAGAAAAGCAAATTTCAGCTTTAATAAAATGTACAACCAGTTATCTTCTTAATAAGTCTGGAACTGCAGTCTCTTACCCACTGCCAATAATTAACCCGGTAACAAGCTAAAAGCATGTTTTTTCCTGAAAAACACTGTGACAATATACTTAAGAGTGCTTTGATACACAGAGGGACTTGCATTTCTGGTATTTATTCCTACAGAGATACAGATAAGCCTATTAACCTACAGACAGGTAACTGGGGCTGGGAGAACATCTTTTGCTTATAAACTGCATTTGTTTAAGAATATAAAGATAGCTAAAATAGTATCTTCTCAAAACAAAACACCCATCCAAAACCCAAACCAAAAAAACCCACCCATACCACCACAGTAAAGAACACCAAAAAATGCCCTGGTGTTCTAAATTAAAAAAAAAAAAAAAAAACAAACAACAAAAGAAACCAAAACCACCAAACTACAGAGGTCTTTACTGCTTGCACCTTTTTGATATCTACATGGCAAACATGCAAATCTGAAGTTTCAGTCATCCTTCTGCTGAAGTACCATAAAGGACAGCCAGACCACTGAGAATCATTTTAGAGACCTCTAAACAGTATTGGATTGCTCTGTGAAACATTTATAAGTAACTGCTCGTAGCCTCTTCTTCCAATACTTAAGCCAAGACCTTACAGAAAGGAAAACCAGCTGCATTGCAGCATTCCAAAAGCACTAGGAGACCTGAAGTAGGGTATGCTTGTGAGGATAAAGTATTTAGCTAAGAGTGAACACAGGGATTCACTGCTGGAAGACAAACTTGCATCTACAGAGCTCAAACTATACAGCTGTAAAGGAATAAATACCAACCATCAAATTTAACATGAATCTGGAATTAAGTTTAATCTATTTATGATCCAACAACAAAAGCTGAACTCCTGGGAAGGAGTGATAAAAGCCTTTGGTTACAAGACTGTGGAAGTTCTCACCGTATCAATTATAGAGACAAAACATCACACATCCAATTATGTTTTAGGTATGCTGGAGCAAAAAGGCATCTGATGTGTAGAGAATTCAAGCAACTAAAGAATGCAAAACTGAATAAATTCCCCCAATCTTAAGGATTGCCTCTATTTAAAGTAGATATCAAGACATACTAATACTCCAATTAAACATCCTGTGTAGGACAGTTTCTTCTAACATGCTTTCTCCTATCTAATGCTAAGTCTGATACTAAAAGAGATTTTATTCAATCAACTGTGACTTCTGCTGAGGAAGCAGAATGGGGATTGCCATACATTGTGCAAATGGTTTTAAACCTCTCTCCCCTCTACACACACATGACTGGAGCAGATGGGTCTATGAAACATCTATATGATTATTTTCACGATGTTGTACAGCTGACTAGATATATCACCAGGAAGATTATAAGCCTTTGTTTGAATCAGGGTTGATTGTCCAAGAATAGAAGCATTAATAGAAGCACCTAGGAGTGCATCCATGTAAGAAGAATTTCTGCTAATGCATAATCCTACATCAGCATGCATATCGCCTCCAGGTTAAATGTTAAAACTGCTGAGTTAGGACTGCCTACAAGGTGATTATAAACAAAGAAGTGTTTACAGCAAGAGTAGATGTCACTGAAAAATTCTGTGAGTCATAAACTAGACATTTTCCCAGAAATAAGAATTCTAGATGCTGTCAGGACAGGTAGAACAGTACATTCTTGCCTAATTTTCAGGTAAAATAGAAAGAACAGATGTATTGATGGAGAAAAAAATACTCATCTTCACACAGTACAAAAGGACAACCAAACAGACACTTAGGAGTTTCTAGGTCAATCGTTCAAAGTTAATGCCATCCACCTTCAATTCTTTGTTTGCTGTATTTTTTCCTCAATTGGATATTTAATTAGGTGCATCAAGTTTCATCTTCTTTTGTTTACAAGAAGCCAAGGCTCTGGGCCCAGCAAAGATATGCTTAGAGTGGTCGGGCAGTGTAATGTGAACCACAGGCAGCAGCATCAACCAGCAGTTACATGACTGCTCTTACACAGTTCCACAGAACTAAAAAGCCAATCTGTATTATTCATGTTTAACATCGAGCAGAGAATTACATAAAAAGTGTACTAAGTAACGGGCATGTGCAATTTCAGAAGGATCCCAGTCACAGCAAACAGACAACGTAACATATAACAAAAGTTGCAATAGCTACACTTTTCTAGGTTTCCAATTTCACATTGGAAATAGTGATTAAAAGCATCTGGGGTTCTGAAATGCCACTGTTAATAGCTTGTGTGGCTTAGTGGCAGAAAAAAGATTCTAGTATATCAATTTTCAAATTTAATAAGGTGTTTAAAAATATTAAAAATCAAGCTTTTCAAATTTTACCATTAAGTAATGAGGCACAGCAAACATAGAAAGTAAATTACTGTCAAGTTCTGTGATTACCTATGTCTTGCTATTCAAGAACATGCAATATAAACAACAAACAATAATACTCTATCACTTCAAGTTGTTAGTGAGATTCACATGTGAAATTTGTTTATTTTACTAATGGTTTTTAATGAGTTGATGGTTAGTGCCATAAAATAATTCATGCTACTGTGAAAATGTGATGTTTGTTCTATTTTAATGAGTGCTACACAGTCCCATGCATGGCATCGAATACAACTAAAAAGAGTTAAATTTCATACCCCTGTGTTTAATAGACTGAGAGCAGATATTGACGCAAGACTGCCAGAACTGCCATCCTAATAAGAAAAACAGAAGCAGAGCCTTAGTGAATAACTGAAGGAAAAGATTATTACAATATAGCAACATGCAAGCCAAAATTTAAATTCACATATAGAGTATTTATCTTGTATGTCTGAAAAAACATGGATGTGTCTGTCCCTCCTCCTTTCCCAGCCCTCAAAATAGACACATATACAAAGACTTCCCACTTGTGCAAGATCTGTACAGACATTGACTGGATTGTTTTTCTGGTTTAATTGATGTTTTATATTTTCAGTAATCAGCACCTTTGCCCAAAGGGATATTTTTTTCCACTGTGCTTCTCCAGGTGCCTGACAAAAGGCAGTCCCTGATACACCCTGTGTGTCTCCCTAGTACACACCACTCACAGACATTAGTCTTGCTTTACCACTAGCCTTGGAAGGTACACACTGTTGGAAAGGAAAAACAAAACATTGTCCCCTGCTTCCCCCTGCCACATTATCATTAGTATTTCTAAACTGAAAGCTCAAAAGTGGGCTACACCTCAGCCTTACTGGTGAGCTGGTGAAAACTGAGATGTATCTGTAAGGCTTTGAAAAACAGTCACTTCCATTAAAAGTAAGATTCTAAGCATCACTCAAGCAGCAAGGTAACCAGGTAAAAGCAAGCCCAACTACAGAAGATCCTGTACAGCCACGGCTCTGCACGTTTCCAATCAAAAGGCAAAGCTGGTTTTAGAATAGAAAAGACAAGCCAAGATAAAAGATGGGAGGCAGGGGAGGTGACAAACACAGCCCACTGCCTTTAAGCATTGAATTACAGCACCTGGAAGAAGGAAAATCAGGTTTTTATCAAGAATTCAACAGAATATATCTGCAGTGTTCTGTACCATGCATACCCCAGAATAATAAAATCCATTTTAAAGGCTTTCTTCTCCCTTGCCATAATATTTTCCCTTTTCAGTACTGAAGTACCATGCCAGCCTTGAAGGATAAGGTTTATATTAAAACAAATCAACAAAAAAAAACCCACAACCCCACACTTTAAAAAAATGTCCATGAAGGACAGCAGATTCACCACCTGAACTTATCCTTTTGGAATATAATACAGTCTGCCTAGATGATGATTTAACTACCTCAGCACCTCAAGCTCAGCAGCATGTCTGCTTAACCCACAAACACTCAGCTCTTTAGGAGAAGAAAAAATCCAATGTATCATGCTTTGCTAAAGAAATTCAAAGGCCCAATAGAGGAGCAGGGACCCCACAAAGAGAGAATCCGGCAGACCAAAAAATAAAATACCATGTCCCACCAAATCAAAGAAAAATAAGTTCTATAATTTTTACTACCTCAATTTATATTCTTTGTTTCCTCCTAATACAGCAACTGTCAGGAACAAAAATGAAAATACGTACAATGTCTATGCTTTCTTTTTCAAGCCTTAGCAAGAGAAAGCTTGCATTAATACTCTTTGTGTTGTCCTCAAAGACATTGTTTTTAAAAAAACAGCTATCAGGAGAATTCACATCAGCAGATTCAACACCTCCATGTTATTTTCAAAACACTGATCCCATCCCCCTGTAAGGTGCTCCCCTGCAGATGCATTTATGCCAACATAGCACTGACATCATAAGAAGTTGTTCTTAGCAAGTTTCCCTCATCAAAGGGACCGGGAACACCCTGGCAGTAGGAGCTGAACTGTACTTTATGGCCTTTATGCAAAACATAAGAAAGCATTTGTCACTCAGAGGTCCTACCAGTTTCATTACCATTTTATTGACAAGATAATCACTGAAGAAATCTAAAACACTAGGGAATGTCTTTGGTTTACCTCTAGAATTCATATTTTATTAACTACACATGTGATTCTTTAATCATGTGGGACATTACTTGAGAATCTGAACTGCTACAGCATCTAAAAAGAAAACCATCCCAGCCTCCTCACTGCTTCTGGTAGGACCAATTGCCATTCAGGTGTTACAGGCTCCTTGCAAGACCCAATACCCCCATTTATTATCTGTCCTTGTTTCAAGGCAGTTTGTTACCAATGTGTTTCTACTCTGTATCTGGCAAACAGGCAGAAATCTCGCCTTTCTCTTTTCTCCAGCAGTAGTGCAAGGTGAGCCAACATGACCTCTAACAATCTACTTAAGAACCACTCCTGTGAAAAAGCATTCTACAGCTTCTCCTAGAGAGTCAGTTCTTGAGTTTGCTTACAAACACACACATATTTTTATAAGCATTAAGAGCTTTGTGCACTTTTAAACTCTAACAACCAAGTTTGGAGGGAAGAGTTAATATTGCAAGCTAGAAGGTTGGAGTCGTATGAAAACTGATTTAAAACACATCTGTTTAAACACTTCTGAAGAGAAGCCTCTGGAAACTCTTGTCCCTGGGAGACCACAGGAATTCTGCCGAATCAGTGACTGCAATTTCTCCATTAGATCTCAGACTGGAGATAACAGCATTGGAAAAATATGCAAGTGAAGACATTAAAGTTTTTTAGCCCTCAAGTATGTTTTGTAAAGATTTCAGAGCCACCCCAACACATTTTCAGAGGTTATATGAACAACAGTGACCCAGTCAAAGCTAGTATTTACCGGACTAGGATTAAAACCTTCCATTTTGTACAGAAGGTGACATCTATTGGAAAAGATGGCTTCACTTCTGAATAAGCAGTCATTTCTAAAATTACCACAAGATTTTAATGGTGTAGCAGATTTAAGTAGAAAAGAAGGTTTTTTTTCCCCACTTCATTTAAGGCTGTCACTGAGAGCAGCACTATTAAAACTGCTGATAAAGCTAATTTGGTGTACGTTTTACTTCTTTTTTATTTTGCAATGCGTAATTGCATATCTTTTGTTTAATTCAGGCATATTAGAAAAAATCCCCACCATACTGCTTTAAACAAATTAATAAAAAGTGTGCAAGCCTGGTTTAATAAAATAAGCTGAACTTAATGACTCGTTATTCAGAAAAATTTTTATCATAGATTAAATGCTCTTTTCTTTAACCATAAGTACAAGAACTGAAATTGAGCTTGCATTTTTAAACAGAACTTGGACTTAAGTCAATACATTCCAAAATGTTATATATCAGCTCACAAGTCTGTTTCTGCTTTAAGTGCTTCTACATTAAAGCATTTCAGCAGTCTAATTTAAAGCAGATTTCTGTACAGACTGAAAAGAATTTACAAAACTGATCATTAATGACAACATGCTTCTTATAATAGCTAGTTTTATTAACTACAGTTCACGAAAAAAGGCACACTTCCTAAAACCATCAAATGCATTTGACATTTGCAGTCCTGGGGAGTTGTTTTCCCTTTTCAAAAAAACAGTGAAGGAAAGAAGCCCAGAGGAAGGAGATGTCCAGCAAAAGAGTTGGCCTCAATCACATCCTGCTTGGGCAGCTCTAAATCCAAGGAGAAATGAGCGTGCCAGCAGCTGTGAGCAGGGAGATGCAGCTGCCAAGAACTTTCAACCTCTGACCCAGTTTGAGTGAGCGCATCTCGCCCGAGGCAGCGCAGCTGCAAGGACCACGCAGGCAAACCCTGCAGGCTGCTGCACCACAAAAACATTCATCATCTTCTGCATGGGCTAAGAGGCTTGCAACGAAATTATTTACAATAAAATTCATTAGGCAGTCTCTGAAGGCACAGCTGGCTGGCACAGTCGTCTGAAAAACGTCTGAAACAGTATCCACAATTAAGTTTCCAGATTTTCTTGGAGGTTATTCAAGATATTACAATCACTATCTGACTTCTCTGGAGTCAGAGAAGACACATATAGCTGTGTCCAGTTGATAGACAGTGATTGGAAGCCACAAGCATTCATTTCAATGTAATTAGCAATTTACTACATCATTATTACCATAACAAAGAGAACAAAGAAGGCTTCCTTCAGCAAGGATGGAGAAGGGGCACATAAGCCCTATCAATCTTTTGGCTATAAATCTACAATGAAGCAATTTTTCTCAGTTTCACTAACAGGAAAATACTTCATGCTTCATGATATTGCCATAAAGCTTTTATATAAGTATTATCTTTATCCAAAAGACTTCCTTCTCCTATTAATTGCAAAGTTTTTCCTGTTGTGAGTTAATTTTTCTTGAAACAGGACTTCTTAAGATCTCATCTTTTACACACAGGATGCTGACTCATTACTGAGTTTCCTTAATCAAGACTCTATTTGCACCCTCCCAAAGCTGGTCACTGGCATCAGTGAAGTGAAAGGACCGTGTCCAACCATGAAAAATAATGTTCAGAAATGGTAAGACTTGTGGCTAATAATAAACTACCATAAACTCCCTCACAGGCAGCTTTCCTACCTTCTTGTAGCCTTACAGCTAAGGTTCGTTGTACAAAAGCTGGCTAACAAGAAGTAACCATGATTCTGACCACAAAGAGCTAAAAATACTGGAGAAAAATGTAGGGTTTCTGTTTCAGATCACATTTGATCCCTCCAGGTTAGAAACTTGGAGTGCAACTTCAGAGAGATAATCCATGCAGGTTATGAAGTAACCTGACAGGTTCACAGATTTGCATGTGAACAAAACACAGTAAGCTTTAATCATATTTCCATCAACTTCTCGAAGGTCTTATATTCTTTTCACTCACATCTCCTGCCTAGTGAGGAATTAGTCTAGAGACTACAGTAAGCCATTTGAAAGTGAAGATGCTGTTTCCCACTGATCTTCAATAACCAAGTGTGCCTATATTCATTCTAACCCATCACCAGCTTAGCAAACATTGAACATACCTTGAACACTTTTTTGAGAAAAGAAACCATTGGCTTTTCTTCAAAGGCATATGCACAAGGAGCTATATAGCAAATTTTAAACACATGTGCAAGACATTTGACATATGTTAACTATGGAGACATAAGGGTCATTTCTCAATTTAAGATCAAATTTCCTTAGGTATGTAGCTCTAACTGTGTGCAGAGCATATTGTCAAGCTGGTTTCCTCCCTTTGGTAACTGTATCTCTTAGCTCATGAGGCTTTATCTGAAGACCATGTATGCTTTAGCCAAACAGAAAGCTAAAAATATTAGCTATTACTGATACTTTACTAAAGATTATGTAAATCCAACAGCGAGTCTAATCTGGCAAATATTACAGCACAAACCATAAGACTAGGAGTAACTCATTCATGCTTAAAGATAATACATTGTTGTAATACATTTGGTTTTCTGACGCTCTGGAGAAGTTAAAAAAATGGGAACACTACAGTTTAAAACAAACACAATCACTGAGGGACAACGGAATAGGAAAGCAGGACTATTTCTTCAGATCATCATCTTCAACAGGTTTCCCAGGAAAGTTGTGGATGCCCCATCCCTGGAAGCGTTCAAAGTCAGGCTGGATGGGCTTTGAGCAACCTGGTCTATTGGAAGGTGTCTGCCCAGAGCATGGAGAGTAGAGCTCCCTTCCAACCCAAACCATTCCGTTATAACATGGTCTCCAGAACAAATATCTTCATTACTAGAAAACACTAAGCAGATGACAGGTTGCATTGCGGAGATTCTCCATTTCTCGGCATGGAAGAGACTTTTGGATTTTACCACAGTATTTTAGCACAAGGACAGCAGCATCTGCCTGCAAGCAAACCAAGAATGCTTGCCCTTTCCCACTCAAAGAAGAAAATAATTTTTAAAAGAAAATTGTATTTTAAAATGTACAAGAAGCATTCAGTTTAGTTCACAGTATAAAACAGAATGATTTGGGTTGGAAGGGACCTTTATAGGTCATGTAGTTTCAACGTACAAGATTGTACTTTCTGTAATCTCATCGTTTTCTTGTAACGTTTTATTGTCACAAGTCTTGTTGCATTGAATTCCTTCAAAAAGATCCTCTCGTTTTTCACTTTAGTTGCTCCCAAAAGGCCCTCTTTGCCACAAAGCTCTTTCTAGGAGATAACTGAACACTGTGCCATTCATAGCCATTGGCACCTGCCAAACACATCAGCTTATTTGGAATTTAAGATAGGAGACAGAGAAATCAGCTCTCAGGAGATTCAGGTTGCTTTTTTAACCAACACAGGGGACATTCATATTTCTTAGGTCGACTAATCTTTCAGCTTCAGGTTTGCATGCTAACATTACGTTAATGATACATTACCAGTTGCTCACCTTTGAAGATTGATATTTTAGTATTATTTAATCACAGACTGACTCCACAGGAATAAATATACAGCAGTGCAACTTTGTGACAGAGGAAGGAAATCAGAGGTATCATTGTGAAGAATCCCAGTAGCTCCAAAACAAGTTAAATTTACAAAATTATTTTGCAACTAAGTATCTTAAATGAGATTAAAATTTAAATTAGAGAAGATGACATGTTTCAGAATCCGAAGCAATTTGCCACAAGTTACCTACATAGGAAGTCTTCAAGGCAAGGATTACTATGTAAAAACAAGTCAGATTGCAGCATAGGGTGTTAAATAAGACAAAATTTTATGGGAAATTAATACAAGTTCTAATGTCTTGACAAAAACAGCTTAAATGCTTTTTGAACATGTACCACCTTTTTGCAAGTATTTTTTTGAGTACTGAGATGTACTGAAGAATGAACAAGCTAATCATAAAACTCAATTTCCTTAGTAATTACTGTTATTTAAACAAAGCCCCAAAAGAGTGTTCTCAGAGTACCCTGTGGTCATATAACAGCAGAGAAACGCAGTACCTGTGTGTCATTTTTACAGTTTTTGTACCTAGAGTTGTGAAATGTTTACTCACCTGCTGAATAATTTTGGAATCTTTTGGAAGGTTTTCTCTGGGTGGGACTTTTCCAAATAGCTTCCAACCAGGAGCGCTTTGGACAGCAGGTTTGAGTTCCTTTGTCCTTTTAGTGAAAAAGTTTCTGAAAAGAGAGAAAGGTTTTTATTTTGTTTATTATAAGCATATAAACAAAATATATTGTGCCCACTTACACTTCTTTAATTTCTCCACCAGTTTATCACTTGGATGAACTGTAGAGATTACTGTTCAGAAAATGCATAGTGTATTCTACTTTCAAATAATTAATTTGAAGCAGGGCTTCATTACAGGCACTTTGATGCTAATATTTGTACCTAACATTCAACTTTACCTCTAAACTACTTTATGCAATATCAGGGCTTTTTTTTAGTAATATCAGGCTTTCTTAAATATAAACAGCATACAGCAGACTCTCAAACTTTTGTTTGGGGCTTGCTTTAAGCATATGTTCCTGACTCATTTGGAGACTGAAATAAAAACAACTGAAAAACACGCTGTAATTAAAGAGATTTTTTTTTTTTTTAATGGTGAATTATTACTTCTACCACTCCTCACACCTTCAACTTTCATAGCATGGACTAGAAAACCAGAGAACAATCACGCAGCTTCAGTTTAGCAGATAACCTTTACCAGAGCCTAAAGCAATTACACTCAAAGAGCTGATGACTGCATTGCTCTTATTTCTTAGAAAGCCAACCATCACAAGACTGTGTTAGTGACCACTTGTCAGATACTGAGCTGTACTGTTTGAATCCAATCACAAGCTCCCATAGAGCATGTTATGTACAAGTTCTTTAAAAATGAAAGAAGTGTATTTATTCTGAATATTGGAAAGTTACTTTCCAGAAACTCATAACACAAAGGGATTAAAAGCTCAGTAGTCCATAAGGTTATTTCTCAGGAAGCTTACCAGCTTACCCCAGAGAGCAGAATATAGAGCACTTTTAGTGGAAGATGTTTTTGTATACTGTTAACTAGCTAACTTCCCACTCTTCTTCTGGAAAGAGATCCCAGATTTATTCTTCACTTAAAGTATTTGCTGTATTTTAAGATACACTTCCTTTTCAAATTGGATGCAGTCACGTATGTGCACAGCAAAGAGTCTCTTGGCTTTGGCCAGATAAAAGCACTAATTGTGCTGCAACCACAATCTGTTTGAAAAGCACTCAGGGCTCCTAAATTCCAGTGCTGTCAGGGTTTCTGGACAGGCAGCATAGTTTTACAATTAGAAACTGTTAGTGTTGGTAAGACATTGTATGGTCTTCAAACACAAGCCATCTTTTTCGTTCCTAGAACATTTTTTGTTATTTGGGAAATGAGCAAATGCCTGTCAAAAATCCCTTCTGTGCAAGCTTGTGTGAATGAACTCTACAGACTGTAAACTTGTGTGCAGTTGAAGATCTAGCCACCAGCAAACAGCAAACTGGAGAGGTGGAGAAGCAGATCCTGACAGAGCATGGAAGCCTCCTAAGAACTGGTAAGCTCAAGACTGGTGGTCCTGTGGAATCCAAGAAAAATCAAGAAACCCAGAACACCAAGACTCTCTTCACTCCATGAGGTAACTGCTGCACACTACCATCACCAACAGCTTGTCAAAAAACAAACAACAAAAAAACCTACATTCAAGAAAACAGCAGTTGCCACAGGCAGGCAGGAGTACAGGAATACACACACAACTGATGAATGAGAACACCATGAGAGATTTTTTTGGAATGCCCAGATGGAAGCTGTTGGTGCCCCAGTACACTGTGCCGCTTCTGTGGAGGTCTCGCAGATGTTGTTCCAAGCCAGTTACTGAGAAAGCATGTTTGGGAATAATTGGCTGCATGGTTTGAAGAGTTGTTTGCCATTAACGGTATCGAGTTCTTGCTATTAATAATAGCTTAATTAATACAAGTTGTTCTAGTAAGCATTGGTTGTGATCCATACATCCCACAACTCTGTCCCCATCAGAGAAACTTGGGATATCTTAGTAAATCCTTGTGGAAGCAAAGTAAGCACTCAAATTCCAAGATAGTGGTTTCTGATACATAGCCTGGAAAGGAGGAACAGTGAAAAAGACTAGCCATGGTACCCATGCCTTTAAAAAATACCATCCCCAGGACTGCACTTTCATTGGGGACACACTTCATTAGTGTCAAATGAACAGATCCCCTCAGTAAGACCAAAAAAAAAGTGAGCGTAATAAATAACAAAGGCTCGTTTCACAAGTACAAGACACCCTTCGCAGTGCTTTACATTGTCTTCAGGAGGGAAAGCAGAGTATTCACAGAATCATCAACAAAACAAGACAGAATTTTTCTAAAGACAACACGTCACTATGCACTACCCCACAGCCCTGCCCTTAAATCTGCAACTCTGCAGCAGCTGTATTTGAACTTAATTAGGGAGACTTTTCCCCTCAAAAGCAGGTATGCAGGAAGGTAAGTTCTGGAGTACCATTCTTGACTTCATGGGTAGCAATAACCATCCAGTCTCTCTAGATACTATGGAATACCACCAGGATCACTTGGCAGTTGAACTCCACTGCTTCTAGCACTTGCAGAAGCTGAAAGATGTATTTAACATTGATGGCAACCTGTCACTGCATCAAAGCTGGTTTATTATTAACCAGGAAGCAGGTAGATTTTTAAAAGGAAAAAAATGTGTAAACATACAGAAGGTTTTAATTAATATTATTAATATTTAATTAATATTTCTATACAAAAGATTTAGGCATGCTCATGGCTTTTATGAGATTTAACAAATTAACAAATAAAACATTAAAACAAACCTTCCAAAATGTAGTCTGGAAGGAAAGAAGTTTTACTTTTATTGAGCACATATTCAATGAAGTCTGTTTCTTTTGAAGGCAAAAAGCTGGCAAAACTTCACATCATGTCAGAATAAACTTCACATAGGAATTCTAATCCAAAAGAAATTAATGAGAGATTTACAAATAAGCTTTGCTGAAGATGGAAGGACACTTTTTAATACATTGTTTTGGCAGCTAACAGTATCACATCTGATGTGTTCTTGACAGCAGTAAAGCCTTACAAAAGCCTTGTTAAGGAACAGCATCTGTGAATACTTACAAGTTGCATTCACTGAACTACAGGAAGTGTACTACATTTGATGCATTTGTTGCTGCTTAGAATATTCATGAGTTTCACTGGTCCCGGGAAGAGTCAACCATTGAAATGGCCAAAAAAGTCAATGGCATTTTGGTACACAATCTCAAAATCTATTTGAAAACCTCAAAATTCTTTAAAAAAGAGCCTACCCTTTAGAACTGAACAAGGCTTTCTTTTGCAAGGACCCGTGGGATAGATGCATTAAATTAGTTCATTGATTTAAGCTCTAGTTTACAAAAAGCCCAGGAGGAAAGCTGCAAGGTTGTTTGTTTTTTTTTCCCTGCTTCTTTTATATAACAGATATTAACACTCTCAAATGACACTCCAAAATGTTTCAGTAGGTGCCTCGAAGAGCTCAAAAACTAAAAGAAGTGCCACGGAATGAGAAGTTATTGGCATGGACCAAGACATCTATTGCCAACATAGTTTGAATTACACTAAACAAAAACCTATGGGCTCTGATCACACAATTACAACAGCTGTAACGATAGCTATGAGTGCTGGTTTTTCCCCTTATCTTTAACAGTGTTGCTTCAACTATTCTTGCCTGTGCCCAAGGCAGTCTGTGCTAGTTTCACCATACCGGTGGTACAGTAATTCAAAATGTTAACCATTTCTACAGGTGGCATTAACACTATGTTCTACTAAAGAAATTGCTTGTTTCCGCTTCACTTTTGCTTTTAAAATCACTTTTTTGTTGCTATTTAAGATTAATTAGCGTGGTCTAAATGCAATTAGAATTAAGTCTCAGAAGGGGATAGGTGGAACTTGATATTTTAATGACTTTTTAAATTTACTTTGGGGTTTTGGCTTCCCCTCTCCCCCAAAAAATCTCAACACAAAAACTTTTTTCCTATTTCCAAACTAGCTATAGGTCAGTCCAAGAGGACAACATATTTCCAAGATTTAGATGAAATTACTGGAAAATATGAGACAATTATTTCAAGCTTGATCATAAATTTTATCCAAAACCAGACTGTGCTGTACTTGCACAACAGCCACTCAAAGAAAGCTGAATTGCTTTGAACAGCAGCAACCATGAACATCAGCAGGTAGGAAAGGCTCCAGGGTAGATATATCTCCAGCACTCTGCCTCTAGGTATAATTGAGTCACCTTTCCACAAGGCCAAGAGTCTTACAAAAGTCTTCTGTTTGACCAAAAATGTCAAACTAATCTGCTTCAAGCTAGACATCATTTTGCTACAGTTCTTTCAACAAAGATTACATATATGGAACTTCCTTTTGGACAACTCCACTGTGTGCCACAAACAACAGGCTATCAGCATTCCACTGCTTTGTGCATCCCAGCAAAACCTTAAGTAGCTTTCCTTCCAATTCAATGATTCCAACTCCACACTCAGGCTCAAGCTTCACCTATTCTATGCTTTTAGCCATCTATAGGCAGATTTCAGGTGCAGAGGAAGATTGGATCTTACACCTGACACTTTTAGGATGAATAGCAGTATAAAGCACACTAAAAATGAGCCTACCTTTCTCTTATTTGTTCATCCTGCACTGCAGAAAAATGGTAACATTCAAGTGGTCTCAGAAGAGAGCATAAATTATGTGATCATCATTACTATTATATATGAGAAAAGTATGCTTCCTTACAGTTCACTTTAATATACACATAGATTTAATTTGAAATGCTGCATCATGCTAGACAAAGAAACCCAAACAAAACACACACAAAGAAAACACCCCACCAAAAATTTAAATATAATCCCCCCCAAAAAACCAAACTAAATCAAAACCAAAAAACAAACAACCCAAAACCAACCAAAAAAACCACCAAACACTAAACTATGGGCATCCTTGGAAAGCAATCCTTGGCAAACATATAGTGTGGCACCAAAGAAACAGTATCATTCCAAATCAAATATTCAGAATTTAGATTTCTTAGAAATAAATGAATACTGTGTTTATATCTCAATACTGAAATGTAAACTATAATTGTCTGATTTCTCATCCTTACAAGATAACTTTGAGCTGGCTCAAAATGTTTACTCACTAATTTACAACTAAAATAGTTCCAAAAAGAGACCTCAAGTTATACCAGCATAGTAAAAGTTACTTTTTTTAGATAAAAAAAAGCTAACTGTCAAAATATTTTTCTGACTTTTACTTAACACACAACAATCTGGTTTGCTGTCATTTCCCATTATCAATCATTTCTTCTCATTGCATCCATCTTTCAAGAGCTTTGATAACAGGGAAGTTGTTATGCTGAGAAAACAAGATTTGAAAGCCGCAAGAACTGACAGAGGAAGTGAGGGCTGATTAGATTTTCCTTTTGATTAAGCATCCAGTACCTGTTAGTAAACACTGCATAAGACAACTGCATCATTTTAAATCCAGAGAAGCAACACACAAACAGGAAGGAATCAGCACCCCATCAAGAACATCCTCAGACTATCATATATAACTTTTCCTCACAGAATCACAAAGGCTTAGAAGGGAAATCCAGCACAGAAGTAATGCTACAAATGAGCACCAAGTTGGACAAGAAAACCCAGTAAGTTTTCTCTGTGTCTTTAACATAGTTACAAAAATGCAGTTTAAAGCCCTGAAGTTAAATTTCTCTGCAAGAGCATAAAAAAATCTACTGATTCCAATAAAACCTCAGAACTTGTAAAAGGAATGAAGTAACAAAATTCATTAAAAACTGCATTTGTATTACAAAACAAGTGATTTTGCATCTCCACAAAGAACAGAGTTCTGCTCGCGCATGCTATCTGCTCTTGCTCCACCCCATGCTAATTTTAATAAGCTTCACAGGCATAACAAATAGGTCTATGTTTGAAACTTGTTGAAATCTGAATTAGCTGAAAGATGAGCTGATAAGGAAATTACTTATTTACCCAATACTCTTTATCCAGAGAGCTGTATCAGTGAGGAGTTAGAAGATGCATGTTCCAGGAATTGCTATAGATAGATTTCTACAGCTAGAACACACTAAAATGAGTCGTTTTTACTTAAAACCATGCTTTTAGAACAAATTCTGAAGACCCCTACAAGCCTGAAATTCCATATTCTGTCATGACTATAGCCAAGTTCATGACAAGAATGATTACATTCATATTGGCTTCTCTTTACCATGCATAAAACAGAAAAGCTGCTTAAGAATAAACAGAATTTTTCTCCATACTCCAGTCTTGGCCATTCTGTTAAAGTCTTATGTGAAATAATTTGGAAATAACAGGAGACAAAAACCCGTTGCTTTATTAAGCAGAATTAGCCCCTCTGCTTTAAACAAGACTTTTCAATAATTTACATGCAGAAACAAACGTAACTGAACTCTAAGTATAAATAATGAATCATTGAAAGGAAATAAAACCTTTTTGATTAGCCACTTACAAAGCCTGCAAAGCAACAGGCATTCTACATTTTTAATTTCAATAGCTTCAAGCATTGGCCCATTTTGATCCAATGCATTTAGGATTGCTCTCAACAGAAGTTTCAAAGTTCTGTCCTATATTGGAAGAGATGTGACCCAACCAATTTCACAGTTCACTTTTTCCACCACCTTGCTACAAGCAGCAGCTAGATACAAGCTTCTCTTTAATTTTATTGTCCCAACCACAGACTTGTTAAAGGAGGTTTCTAGTTTCAGCACCTTCTAGGAGTACAAAGATCTCCTCTTTCTCTCTGCACCAAGAGAACCCAAAGAATATCCCAAACCACCCTCTCCAAAGGAGCTTCAATGTTTCTAATACTCTAAACCTACAATCTTAAGTGCTATACAAACAAGCTTTTGGCTCCTTCCTTCACCCTCTCCCCAAAAAATTAAAACAAGGAAACAAAAAACTCCTACCCACAACAACAATCATGTTCAGCAAGACCAAACTTGTAGTAATTTTTTAAATTAAATATGATGTTTTCATTTATATTAGTGGCCAGGCAAAGCCTCAGCTACAATTAGGTATACCTGAAATTTAATGAACTGTCAAGGCCTAGCTGCTAAGGACTGAGAGGCTGGGAAGGAGATGGCTTCTGGTGCCTTGGAGGGGACAGAAAGATTAACAGAACTATCATGGAACTGCACTGACAAAACTAAATTAAATCAACTCTCTTATCAAGCTCCTAGTTGATACCACTCCCAAAGCAGCTTCACAAATTCTGCTGGCAAAACAGTTTTACTACAGGTACACAAACACTTGGGAATTTTTAAGAGTTGAAAATGTTTAGCAGTGTTACAGAACACTTTGTACAGAACACTTACTGATAAACAGTATTTTACCAGACTACATTATACTTTCAACAAAGAGCTGCTGCACAGGTCAGCTTTACAAACAGCTCAAGCGTTCAAAAACATACATAAACAAGCAGACACTTAAGCAAGGTAAGTTCAAATTTCAGAATGCTTTAATACAAATAAAGGAAGAGAATAGGCCTTTACTTTTCAGAGTGAAACAGAGCTTTATGCCAGACTGTTCTATCATCTTCATATTTGATCAGGCAGTTAAGAAGCTATGTTGACACTACACCAAACATTAGGGTCAATCTTCTCTAATAATGATCAAATGTCACTCGCCCACAGTATGTAAAACAAAATCCTGCAGGAAGTGGAGAATTTTTACCAGCTGACTACAGATATTCTGTATATCTGTATATTCTGGTATTTTTTGTATGGCCAGGAATATCTACTCCAGCAGAGTCACAGCTAGTTAATGAGCAACATACTCCAAGCAAAACAGTGCTAGAGGAACACAACCCCTTCCTCCCACAAACCCACAGAATGGGGAAGCCCATTTCTCTTACTTGCACAAGTCATGTCCTACACTCCCTTCTGCTGCATCAATTCCAAGCCTCTATACCTTGCAAGTCAATCCAACTCACTAATCTTACAGAAAACCACCAACTTTTTTTCACTCTTCAGCCTAATGAGCTACACCAGCTCACTGAGGATCATATAAATACCAGAAGCAGGGATGAAACATTTCCTTTGTTTCCTGACAATAGCAAATCCTTCACTCAGCTCACCAAGATATCTCACAAAGTACAACTTAATTAAATAAACTACCTCAAATTGTTTTAGAAGTGACTCACTTTCAGTTAAGGAAAAATTCACCAACTTTATCAGGGCAATCACTATACCTGCAGTTCAAATGTTTCTATACAATGTATACTTTCAAGACAAAGGTGATAAAGATTCCCAGCCTTTGACACAGTCTACAAGTCTGTGAACTATAAGTTCAAACACAGGGCAGAGTTTTATTTTGAAAACTGTCCCAGAGGTGATTGCTACTCTGATCAGCCTGGTTAAGCCTCAGTTAATATTTTTCCCTTCTGATGCCTGACAGAGTGCCTGTCAACTACTTGATTGCACAACGTAGCACTACAAGGTATTACTGTAGTACTTTTGCAGCCACTCAGTGCATCGGATTTCTGCTGCAGCTAGCAATTCACAACATATTTTGTGTCACTGCTTCAGTGATCAATTGCAGAAATACTACAAAACACGAGAACTCATTTTTGATCTATCAGCTGATATGAGAATGCAGGAGCCTGATTTCATTCAGTTTTACCTGATAGCCTCTTAAAAAATGAGGAAGAAATTTTCCAATCTACCACTCTACTACTTACAGAATTTGAGGAACAGCAAGTCATTTGCAAAACACAGTTTACAACAACAAAAAGCTAGAATAATAGAATCATTTAGGTTGGAAAAGATCTCTAAGATAATTGAGTCCAACCACTAACACAGCACTGCCAGGATCACCACTAAACCATGTCCCCAAGTGTCACACCGACACGACTTTTACACATCTCCAGGGATGGTGGCTCAACTACTTCCCTGGGCAGCCCGTTCCAATGCTTGACTATCCTTTCAGTGACGTTTTTCCTAATATCCAACCTAAACCTCCCTTGTCACAACTTGAGGCTGTTTTCTCCCATTCTATCACTTGATACCTGGAAAAAGACACTGACACCCACCTTACTACAACCTCCTCTCAGGTATTTGTAGAGAGTGACAAGGTCTCCCTTCAGCCCCCTGTTCTCCAGACTAAACTACCCCACTTCCCTCAGCTACCCAAACCAGGTATTTTGCACTTTGGAATGTCTACTGCTTCCCATCTCACAGATGCCAACCACACAAATACCTTTGATAGCAAGTGGATTGTTTTTGTTTTAAAGCCTTCCGGCATCCAGCATAGAAACTGCTTCATTACTGCCCAGCAGCAAGACAGACAGGATCCTACATTAATGAATGCATTAGGAAACTAAAGCAATACAGATAGGACAGAGCCTTGCAAGGTCTGAGGCCTGACCAGAGCCAGGCTTAGTTTGCCTACTCCTACAGCTGGCCTTTGGGAAGTTTAGACCGACAGCATGTCCCAGGCAAGGGGAGCCAACAAGGAAGCTTTCATTATGCTACATGATCAAAAGACACTCTTTCACTTACCCAAGAGCACATAAAATAAAATTTCCCAATATAACAATGGAAACTGAACATAGCTGCTTCTTAATAAAGGAGTACCTTGGAGAAGGAAGAAAAATTGTAGGAAGTACTCCTCCAGGCTACAGCTATTCTTTTCAGTCAGGCCATAAGAAAGCAGGAAAGGAATTTAGAAGAACACCAGTCTGAGTGTTTGGCTCTCAAAAGTTCTGAAAGAATAAACTCATCTGTGACCATGAAAACTAGTTTTCTACTAATTTAAGTCATAAGTTCACACACACAACATCCATGCTCTTCTTCAGACTGTTATCCCAATATCGAGCCAGAAGCAAAATGCTCTGCAGGTGGCTTGCACAGCTGACTGGTTTCTGAAAATACAGAGCCAAATTATCAGTCTCTTTTGCAGGCTCTCCTTGTGTTCAGATTTCATTCAAAAATCCATAGGAATTTTATGCTAGAGCTCTCTCAAACTCTGAGAGGTTTTACTGAACCTGGGTAACAGGGTGCATGCAGTACTAGAGGCACGAAGCAGAAACCACACTTCACTTCATTAGAAAGCAATAATAAAAAGACAGATGCATGCACAGAGGTTGAGAAGTTTAAAGCAATGACAACTACCCAGTGCAACAAACCTTCCCAGATAAACAACAAACAAGACCAATTATGATAAAAAAGGACAGACTTTATATCATAAATATCTCAGTAGTTCCAAGAAACTGAAGGGAGAAGTAACATATTTTGCATCCATGTGAATGAAATGTGACCAAAAAACCTTTCAACTCCTTTTTTATTCTTAAGCAATCAGGATAAAATAACCTAATGAATAATTGAACAGCCAAGAGAGCAAAAGCATAAAACTATCATTTTTTTAGAGGCCAGCTGTGATTTAAGTGACCTCCTTTGCTTGTTATTTCCCATGTAAAACATTCTCCTTTTAGCCATAGCCTATTCAGAAGAGAGGTCCCATTCACTTTGTCACACTACTCTCAATATATTGAGTCTGTAAGAAATCCTGTGACCCCAAATAAGCAGAAGAGATCAAGGAATGAAAAGGCCCTCTGCAAAACGAAGGGGCAGGGGAGGAGAGAAGATGCTTTTAGATTAAGTTTAAAAGCCTCTGCAAAACACTCCTTAGCAAAACAAGCTATGATTCCAACAGTTTGCTGCACACTAAACAGCAATTTAAGCTGTTTGTCTTGAAAAAAACCCACACAGCTCCCCCAAAAAACCCTACAGCATCAGTTTAATGAGAACCTACTTCATGAAAACTCGTATTAGGATTACAAAACTCCTAGTGCAAGTATATGTACCAATGTAGAATATAATACTGCCTATTACACTATTCACCAAAGAGAGGGGAAAAACTGCTAACAATACTTTATGCACTATAGATTGATGAAGACTATACATATGGCTCTAAGGTCTCAGAAGTGACATTTTTCAGTCAGCTTTTTTTCTTGAAGGGGTAGCTGGGAAAAGACTTGTTGCACACAGAAGTTGGAGCAACATGGCCTTCCAAAATCTATCCAGAATTAAATCAGCATAACATTTTTCTGCTGAAATTTAACTTTGATTTGCTAGTCAACAGACATCCTAACCAAAATGATTCTATTGTGTGCATAGCATCTCATCTATGGTGAAACACCCATTGAAAGGCAGAAACTGGCCAACGTGTCAACACAACTTCACAAAATAAATCATGCTTAGCAAACAGTGAAGGAAGAATCTACAGAGGAGCTTCTCAACTTGGTATTATGAATGCTATTTCCTACTTATATCAAGTTACTTATGTGTCTAACTCAGGAAGAAAGAATACTGTTTCAAGTTACCCACAGATTTGGGTTCAGGTACTCTTGTTTACTTTCTTCAGTCAGCTTTCATTCAAAACAATTATATGTATTCATTTGTTCACTTAGGTTACAAATTTACTTAGAGAAAGGAAAAACAACTGCACCCAAAAACAGAATGGTGAAGGGCGCTCTCATGATTTTGGAGGGGAAGTTTTGTTGTATTCCCTTAACTCTTCTCTCTAATTATCTTTCCAGTATATCGACAGTATATCTGTAATTTCTTTCATTTGGTTTGTTTTAATCTGAACAATGTAAAAACAACACAAAAATCAAAAATAAAACACACAGGTTTTTTCAGTAAGATCTGACCAAAATATAAGCACAGACAATATCGGAATAGAAGTTAAACACTGTGAAGTGACTCATCAATCTGTTCTCTTACCTTTAAATCGATGGAAAGTTTAGGAGATATGTCACAACTAGGACAGCTCATTTCCACTTGACTCATTTTTGATCAAAAGTCCACTAAATGTATTTCTTCTCCATAGATGCACAATACATGCCCTGAAGTTTCATGCTTATTTAAGTATGCAGAGCTTTTCTCCAAGAGAAACACTGATCCTGGTACTAAACTTTCACAAGATGCATTTAGGCAGATGCCTATGCAGTGCAAAAAGCTGCAACTGCTACTTAGCGTTACACTGAAATATAAACTACAGAGCTAGAGACACTACTGTGTACTGAGTAACGATACCCAGTGAACCTCCCTGCAACCCTCCACAGTCTCTGCCAAGGACATTTGTAAAGGCAAGAAGATTAGCAGCTTTTGAAGAACTACCTACTCATGGAATCACAGGGCTGTGTTTACAATGAGGCAGACAAAGATGTGAGCTTCAGTGATTTTTTAGTGCTTTGTGCCTACAAATACTGACTTCTTTCAACTTCCCATCATCTCCTCAAGTGAGTATTTTTCTCAACTTCTGGACAATAACCACAACCACTCTGGGCAATGAAGGAAGTATGAGACTAAAGATAGTTCCCATAAGAATATGTGTGCCAACTAGCTATACATACTTATAAATCCTTTCACCTACTTCTCACATCACATCTCAAAGACCTACAAGAAGTGGCAATTATGAATTAAGCTCGTTGTGAATCTTGTTAGGTAAATACTGGGAAAAAAATATTTGGGAAAATGGTGCTCTGCTACAAAAAAAGCAAGTATGACTGTTGTCAACTTCAAATCCAGGAATAAGAAACTTTGCCAACTACCAGATACCTAGATTTGTCTAGCAAATGCACAATTCAGAAAGGTATAATAACTATACAAGCTGAAAAGATGCCTGGTACCTACTTGTAGAACTATGAAGTAGAACCCATCTTCAAAAGAGGTTCAGAACCACAATGTCTTTATCTCAGCCCTGGATTGCTTACGACTGCTTGACCTGTTTGTGTTACTGTTCTGCTCTGTCCCCCAAAGCAGCACATACAGAGCATACTGTGGTGAAGTATCACAGCATTAATCCAACTGTCCATGCAATGTTCCTGCTCACTGAACCATTCTGCACCCAATAGCAACCCACTGGGGCTACCCAAAAGCAATCCAATAACCCAAGAACAGAGCATTGCCCTTGTAAGCTGCTATATAAGACCACAAACCATAAGAACAATGCCTGTATACAACTGTATTATGAATCACACACAGGACTACAAAGCAGTGACAGGTGACTTTCAAGAACTTATTTACTGGTCTGACCAAAACAGTAGCACAGTGGAGACAAGTGACCACAAATCATGCAATTTTCCTTGCCATGGCACTCTGCTCCAAATACTGATCTACTTCTGGCATCCCACTTCACATGCAGAGAGAAACATGGTGTAAAGCAGTTAAAAGTTGTTAGTATTGACTTGACAGGCTTAATGATTTGGCACAGATATAACTTGAGATCCCAGGGCCAAATATCATACCTAAGGCCCACCTGAAAAAAAGATTTTAGTCACCAATGCAAACTTTCCCATGATCTTAAAGTAATTATTAATGACAATCTCAAGGGCACAGCCACTCTCCCTGTCACAGAGTTTGGATAAGATGCATCTGATGACAGCTGCTTGTTTTTTCCCCCACCTCACCTCATCAGTTTTATCTCTGGTTCAGTGAAATGAAGACAGACAATTAAGATGGATTATTTCAAAGAACTATGAAGCAGGTCAGTCTGATAACTGAAGAGCTGGGAACAAGCTGGAACAGCTGAAAACAGCAGCCTCCTAACCCAGATCTGTCTGATCAGACTGTTCGGTCACCGCAATTACAACAGTAAAGCTGAAGGCAGTAGGACTTCCCCTTTGCCTTCTCTCTTTTTTTTATTAAGTAACTGCAAGAAATGTCCATCTTTTGGAAGAATTTCCATACAATTAGGGCTATTAGAAAAAAAAACAAACAATGGGAGATACTAAATTTTAGTAAGCTTGCAAGCTCAACAATGAGCATTATAAGCACAAAACATCCTACAGAAGACACTCCAGGCTGCTGGGCTACCCCTGTAGCATATCCAGTACCTTTTTTTTTTTTTGTTTTACATTGTGGGAGCAGCTACACACTCTGACAAAACACAATCTCAGGTACATGGCCACTCTGTACAAGTTAAATTCTGGGGAGCAACATCATCTATGGCTCTGTGCTCATTCAAAAATACAAGCAACCTTCTCCTGAGAAACTTCACAAGGAAGTAGAGTTGCTACAAACATTCAAACAGAGGGCAATTTTTATACCATTTCACTCCTCATTCGTGAGATACTCTTTTTAGGCACTACAGGATAACCCACTTACATCAGCAAGTGAATGAATTTGAATGAATCTGGGCAGTTTAAAATAAAAGTGAGAAGTCTAAGCTTTAGGAATACTGGTTCAGAAGACAAGAACTAACTACTGAAAAAGTTATAAAAGTTTTATTACCACTTTTCATAACAATGGATATTACCCACCCTAGTATTTATGTATCTAGAAACAAATCTATCAAGCAAGACAAGCCTGAATTTATTTTTAAAGAAAATTACTGGAAGTTTTCATTAGTCAATCTCATTTTGGCTGATGAGATTAAATCAGCTGTAACTAAGGCTCTTCTATGGATGCATAGGCAGAGCTGAAGGTAAAGTCCCTGAAGCCAGTATTCTCACCAGGCCAAATGCACCAGAGGCACAGCCAGCTGGGCCAGTCATGGGCTGTGAAATAGGATTTGCTGAGAGCCACTCTTTCACTGAGGTGTCTGTACCATAGCTTTTGTCAGGAGAGAAACAATTGAATTTTTTCATGTATTACCCAAGCCTTTACTGAAAACAGCAAATACCAGTGCATATTGACAACAACCACACACCAAATTCAGACTTTTCTATTGTCCTGGATTTATCTGGGATGGAGTTAATTTCTTCTCAGTAGCTGGTACAGAGCTGTTTTGGTATCAGTACTGGAACAATGCTGATAACACATTGATGTTTTCTTTGTTGCTATGTTGTGCTTATCCTAAGTCAAGGACTTTGTGTCTCATGCTCTGCCAGTGAGGAAGTGCACAAAAAGCTGGGAGGGAACATAGCTGGGACAGGTGATCCAAACTGGCCAAAAGGATTCCACACCACAAAACCTAGAATATAAACGGAGGAGTTACCCAGAAGGGGCTGATCAGTGTGGGGGAACAGAGTCTAGCATCAATCAGTGGCTGGTGAGCAATTGTATTGTGCATCATTTTGGTTTTTCTTTATATTATCATTAATTTTTTTTACTATTATAATTATATTTTACTTTGTTTAAATTATTAAATTGTTCTTACCTCAACCAACAAGTTTTACTTTTGATTCTCCTCCAGGGAGGAGGAGCCAGGAGTGAAGGGGGTGGTAAGCAAGAAACTGCCTGGTACTTAGCTGCCTAAGCACCCAGGGTTAAACCACAGCATCGATGAGGAAAATGCTCCGGAATTTAAATCAGTTATTGCTTTGGGGCAAAAAGCAACAATATAAATGTTATTGGTTGATGTGTTCAAGTAGTGATGCAAAAGGAAGGTAGTATCACAGAATATTCTGGCTTGGAAGGGACCCACAAGGATCATTGAGTCCAACTCTTCAAGTGGATGGCCCAGACAGAGATTGAACCCACAGCCTTGGCGTTATTAGCACCATGCTCCAACCAGCAGAGCTACATACAACAGCTCATACAACATACTGCAGCCCACATAACACGGGGAAAAAGAAAAAAAAGCACGGGAGGGAAGAACACTAATAGGGAATAGCAGGACATCTCTCAGTCCATCCTTGAAACGAAGTGGATGCACCAAACTTTCTCTTCAACTGCTAGTATCCTTACCCTCAAGATCCATCTCCTCCTTTCCTGAGAGTTGGCAGAGGGAGCCTGTTTTGCAGAGTGGCATCAGTTTTGGATGCCACTTTGAGATCAAACCTCTCCCATCTCAATTCTTCAGTTAATAGATTCGTCTTATTCTGTCATTTTAAAACACCTAAGAGACCTACTGTTCTATCAGAGTAACTTGAACAATAACTATAACCCCCCCCGTTTGGGAGAACTGTTGGAAATTAAACTCCTCACTTCATACATGAAAAAGGTGATATAGAGTGTGCTATGAACTATTATAGTCCAGCTGCACCTCCTGTGTACTACACTGAAGAGCGAGTAATATGACAGAGATCCTAGGCGACAAAGCTGGATGTCCCACAGCTTTTGGTTTTGTGCTAGAAACTTAACAGAAGTCAATTCAAGCACAAAGCATAGTCCTTGACGCTTTCCACAACACACTTTGAACTAAATAAGAAAACTCTAACTACACCGTCAACAAGTAGCAAAGGCTTTATAACGCTTTGCAATTTCCACGGTGATTTGAGTTTCCAATACCGACATTCACCTTATTCTCCAAGCGGTTTAATCAGTACCACTGTGATCATTCAGACAGTGAAATGCCCTGATATAGGAAGCAAATTCCAGTTTGAAGTCCATGTACTTTGCAGCAGTAAAAGAGCCTTTATCATATTCCTGTCACGTCCAAAGCCTCCGTCCAGCCCTAAAAGTATCTGCTTGCTGGCGAAAGAGCCCGTCAGGGTTAGACTCGCTCTTCGTGTGAGCCGCAGTAAGACCCTGCTGACCCCAGACACGCTCCTGCGGACCACTCGCGGCCGCCCGTGACCCGCTCCGGCAGACCGGCATCCCCCTGGCCCCAGGTGCCCTCACCGGCCCCGCCGCCGGCTCCTTTACCTGGTGAAGAACTCGGCGAAGCTGCTGCCGGCGCCGGCGATGCCCACCCGGTGCCGGGCCCTCTCCGCGGGCTCCTGTGGCGGCGGTGCCGGCTCGGCGAGCGCGGTCCCTCCGTGAGGCAGGTGCTCCGGGGCGCTGCGGCGCCGGCTCACCTCGTACGTGTTGCGGGAGTTCAGGTTCACGTCCGTGAAGCCGAGGGGCGCCGGGGGCAGGGCGGTGGGCTCTGCCCGGTCCCGGCAGGTCCG
>VZRF01006108.1:1548112-1561195 GCA_013396875.1 Vireo altiloquus
GGCGCCGCTCTGCGCGTCGGGCAGCGGCCTCGGCGGGGGGCGGGCGGGCCCGGCACACGCAGGCGCGCGGTGCCGGCGGAGGCCCTTCCCCCCGGAAAGTCACCATAGAGAGGCCGGGCAGGAAGCGCCCGCCCGCTCGCTCGCCCTCGCGGCAGGGCCGAACTCGGAACCATAGAGACGCCACCCAGACAGGCTCTTCCCCGCCAGAGGCGCTGTGGAGGCCGCGCCCCGCCCCCCCGATACCGTATTCCACCTAAAGACTCGCGGCGCGCAGCACGTACCGCATTCCGCCGATATGCCGCGGCTGAGAAAGCCTAGCCAGGCGGCCGCATCCTTCCGTCCCTCTGTCCCGGCCCCAGAGCCACTCCTGCTGGGATTGAGCGAACTGTCCCGGCACACGCACTGCACACACCCGCCCCGCCTGCGGGACCGGACACCGAAGAGGGCGGCAGAGGGTCCAGGGAGCCCCGGCACGCGTGGGGGCGGAGGTGTGACCGCGGGGGACGGGCAGGGCAGGACAGCATCGCGTTTGGGAGGAGATAGGACCTGCCTGAGCTTTAGGGGAAACGGGACAGGGAGAAAAGAGAAATGAGATCGGCAGTTCGAAATCCTGGAGTGAATCCTCTCCTGAGCGGTGTCATAACTCCTCAGGTTAACGCTGGGGAGGCCGATGGAGGAAATTTACAGAGGCAGGTCCCGTCAGCTCTGCTTCCCACCACACATCTCAGAAAAACAAAGTTATTACAGTCCCCTCTGCCCAGCAGGAGAGCAAGGGAGCAAGGCCACAAGTCACACGCAAAACGAAAGGCAAAGGGGCTTCAAGTCCCTGGAAAAGCAGTAACAGCGTAGCTCCCATGCTTGCTCTAGTAGGCTACCCTCATGCTAGGCAAACACCAAAAGCAACACCTCAACCCTACAGATTACTGATGTATTCCAATAGTAAATACTCACAGTTCCTAGCAAGGGAAGTGCCATTCTCCCGGAAATCCTTGGCCAAAGAAATTCTCCATTTAATAAACCCACCTTCTAAGGAGTTCCAGTGTGGTGGAGGACCTTGCTTTTAAAGGCCGGCAAGTGGGGCATGCCCAGAGAGAGGCCTCACCCACCACGAGGAAAACAGCCATCCTCTCTTTCTTTTTCTCTTTTTTTTCTTAAAAAAATTGTGAGCATTTTGGAAAGAAATATTTTAACAGGGAATTTTCATCTAAATAAAAAGCTGATGCAATTCGTTGTGCTAGGACTTCTTGTTAGCATTTTGCAATATAAAGTCTTCTGGGCTTTGCTTAAGTAAAAAAGTAAAGGGATTTCTCTTTTTCTTGTCATCTTATAACTGCACTCTTGAGGTCAACTGGTGTTATACATGCAACAAGGAAGTCTGATCTCACCCCTTTTGACTCGAGTAACTGGCAAATACTTGTCATCTCAAATCTAATTTGACTACCTTGATAGCAGCCTCATCCAGCTACAGCTGTGCCAGATAAGGGACCATTGATCTCAGCTGCTTGCAAGAACACCAAGTAAATATTCTCAGGATTGCCTATCCTTTGGATATGACAGCTAAACTGCTTGTGGGAACACTTTGGTCAAAAGAAACCATTAACAAAGATGAACTAATTAAGCTTCTTTGTTAGCTAAAGCTTTCTAATTAAGATTTTTGCTGTAACTAAGATGGTAGGCTTTTTTGTTCTCTGCTGTGATCTGGGTCCTCTCAGACATGTGGAGGCTCATCACTCTGCCTGCCAAGTGGACGTACATCCTGCGCCCTACAAAGGCTCTCTACCTTTACCAGTGGGGATTTCAGGTTTAAGGAAACACTCACATCCACAGAGTGTCTGTGTTCATGTTCAAGCAAGTCTTCATTGTTTACCTGGGGTGCTCTATGGCAGCGTCACCCTTGAATAGACTTCAGTGATTTCATTAATGCAGCAGCAGCAAAGCGGTGCTAGATGTTAAACAAGCTAAGCAAAATGAAGACTAGTGCTGAGGGTGAAACACAGGCTGGCTTATGGTGAACTGATTTCAGTCAGTGCAACAGGGATAGTTGGTAATTATGCCAGGTATTCCAAAGGGTAGCACATTGTATTGCACAAAATAAGACCATTTGCATTGATTTCCACCTCCAGGACTGCTGTGGTTTCATCCCAGACAGCAACTGCAGCCCACACAACCACTTTCTCAATCTTCCAGTGGGATGAGGGAGTGTAAAAATGAGGAAATCCATAGGTAAAGACAGTTTAACAGGTAAAGCTGTGCACACAAGCAAAACAAAACAAGGAATTCATTCAGCACTTCCTATCATCAGACAAGTGCTTGGCCAGTTCAGCTCAGTCTGATTTGAATGAGCAAAGATGAGCAGGTAGTATGCAGAATGTTGTCAGCAATCCACAGGGAAGAAGTGGGACTGAATAGCAGATGATGAATGAGGAAACTGTAATTTACAATTTTTTCCCAAAGACTGAGAAACAAAACTAGTCTGTAAAAAAACCCAAACAACAAACTGTACAACCAAAACCAATGCCCATCTCTAACTTCTCATTATCAAAAGAACAAGATAACAAGGAGTCAGATATTAGTCTAACTCTTGTGCCAATCAATGCTGCTAACTGGAACACCCCCTTAACAGGTGTTAACAACCAATACGTAGCTGATGGTTTCTCAGAGCTGTTTCATTACTTCTGTAATTAAAATATGGAACAGCTTCCTCAAATCAACGTATAGGAAGAGCTGTACCCTAGGGCTCCCAAACCTGAGATGGTCTTCTATTTGCAATATAGTTGTGATTTCTGGCAGCTCACTCCTGAGGCTTTCATTTCTTTAAAATGCTACTTTGGAAAGAACATCTTGCACCCCACTAATAGCAGTTTGCACTTTTAATACAAAGCCCTCTGGACAAGATCTCATCACGGAGTGAAACTAACAATTAATTAAATTGTTTGGCAGACTCCTGCACACTGAAAGTTTCTCCTTGGCACACTCCCAGTCCTGTTGCACTCCTAGAATTAAATTACACTGCTTGTGGATCAAACAAGCTGTATATCTGTACTAAGGCAATTCAGTCTATATTACTTTACTTATGTATGTTTAGGCTTGTGGTGGTTGAAACAGTGCCAAAACCACCCCAAGCACTATTGTGGGCTAAGCTGCACTTGCCATTGCTTTGCTAGGCACCAGGAGCCTTTCCAGGTTATTGACAGTCACTGGAAAACTCTCTTTCCATGTAACCTCCATGTTTCCCACTGCCAGACTGGGCTAATTAGATGACATACCTTTATACAGACTTCTGTTTCCTTCTGGATATCACCATCAAAATACAGAAAAGCCAAAGACTGCAATGTATCCAAACGTTCCTGGTTTAAATGTCACTAAACCCATATGGATAGAGAGTTATCTAGAAATTATCCTTATCTGAAACCAGTTTAAAATAGAAACAAACAGAAGTATTTATTACCACATCCAAAACAGATTTGTAATCACACAGGTTCTTAACAGTGTAGAAGAAACAAATGAAAGCAATTTAAAATCTGCTTCTGTTACGATCCAAAAGCCTTCAGCTTTCCTCTTTCTATCCAGTTAACCAATTAGACACTTATTTACCTGATCCACAGTCTCTGTCCATGTCTGCCAGAAACCTCATGATGTGTTCACAGAGACTTTGAGTTTTCTCTTTCTTTTTGTACAAATTCACCCTTTGAGATGCACTAAAAAGAGCAGAGAACAGACACAGATGAAGCAGAAAAAAAGGAACAAATAGGTGTCAACAGGTAACACCGGACCTTGTATTTCTCAGCCTGAGAGCCTCACTTGCTCAGGCAGTAACCCTGTGTTGTTAGGGCAGGCATACTTTTGGGATGGAGTGAATCGGGGGGGGTCTCTGCAATGAGGAGGAGATCTGAGACCTCCTTTCCCTGAGAATATTTTGGCCAGTTGTTCTCTACCTACCTCTTTTAGGTTTGTATAGGGGGTTTAGAGCACCAAGAACAATTATTCTCTTACATGTTTCATCCACTGATCTTGAATCACATCTATTCAGTCTCAACTGGTTTTGAAGGTTTTAAAAACTTTCTGGTTTTTAGGCAGGCTAGGAGCATGGTTCTTAGCCTACAGCAGTACCTATTTTTGTGGGAGCTCATTCAGCTGCAGGGATTTTGCTTTGCACTTTTCCTACCAACATATATTGTCACATGCAATGAGAATGTTTACTTTTCTAAAGTTAATATGTTGTTGATAAATATTTGTCAGTCCTCCCCTATGATGATTACAACAAATTCCTGACTCACTCGTATGCTGTTTTCTTACTTGTAATTAATACTAATAAAATCACTTTTATGGCCGATAAAACAAAAGCAGAAAAAAAGTGATTCTTGGGAATTTTCCTTTTAATTTTTTATCAGGTCATATTGCATTTATATTGTGAAATTAAAATTTTAAAATAATGTTGTAATATACATTGGGGGCTATGAGAACAGGAGTCTGTCTTTGCATTCTCTAAACGCATCCTCTTCATTCATAAGGTAAGTTCACATTAAATATTTAGGAATCATCTAGTTGATCTGACTTTAATCTGCCCTGAACCTACAGATGCTATGTATAAATATACAGCATGACTCTAAAATGTTGCCAAGATTGAGTACCAGGTCCTGGGTGCTCTCAAATTCGGTCTGATAAATTTAATGGCAAGAGAAGTCCTCTAAGAAAATAGTCCACTAAGATGAAACTTGAAAGAGTCTTTCCTCCTGAACTCAGTGAGAACTGAAAACTGCTCAGGACAAATGAATTTTTTTATTGGATTTTATTATAAATTATTTTCCTGAGATATGACCAGCATAGAAGCTTTCAAACCTTTCATAGAAAGTTGAAGAATTTGTCACAGAATATACAAAAGCAAATGAGTGAACAGTTTTCAATGACAATATTGGTGTGAATTGATCTTACTCACACATCCCAAATTTCCTATTTTTTTTTTTACCTTTTCTTTGACATTACTGTCCAACAGTTCTCTTGGTTTCACAGCACATGAAGCTTAGAGATGCAGACACAGTAATAAATAGCTGGAAGCAAGAACTACCTACCTCAGTTTACAAAGCACTGCTTGTGAATGTTGGACAGGGTCCTAAATAATAGTAAAAAAGAGTTTATCCTTAAAAGAACAAGTCTCCCTTATCTTGGGCAAACAGAATAAGAGGGAGTGGTTGGAAAGTTGGAAAGGGTAAGGTTCAGTTTACTGTTGTATGTTTAAGCTGCACTAAACTGGCAGACAGTCCCTCAGGAAATGCTGCAGCCAGGCACAGCCAGCAGGAGTAGGACTAATCACAGGCAGTGCAAAAGGAGAGAAACTTTTAAAGCATATTATTTATTATGGACATTTGTTAAGTATATTTGCTAAGACGTTTTTGTCTATTTGTACAAACCAACATGCAACATTTGGTGCCATGGGTGGACAGGAATGAGGGAAATGAGAAAAAAAATCAAAAAGAAGAGGCGTCTATTTACTACACCGAAATATCACCTTCTAATTATGCAGTGTTGCATCCTACACATATTCTGAGCTATTTTCCAGGCAGCACTGAGAGCTTATGTGTCTGAGTTATTCTATAAAGCTTCATGTTTTGCTCATCACTGAAGTGTCCCAATCCAACATGGCATCATGTAATGGCTGTAAATGCAGCTATTAGGTGATGGCTCTGGCTGAATAGTGTGACAGTGGAACATTTTTCATTTTGCAGTTCCAAGGGTATAATTTATTTTATCCTGACTCAGTCTTAAGAACCAATCTTACCTCCTGCCTCCACTTCTCTGTGTAATTGTTTCCATAGATGGAGCATCAAGGAAGAACTGAAAGATACCTGTCCCCAGCCTAAACAGGGGTGTCTCATAGAAAGTACCTATCATGCAATCAAGCTACAGCCAATGCAACTGATATTTGGCATGTTCTACCACAGGAAAAGGAGCATATACTAAAGACAAGGCCTTTTATTTATCGTTTGTTTATCTCAAACACAAATTTGCTCAGCTCTTGCTAGAGAAGGAACACGAAGAACTAGGTGGCAAAGGTGTGTGAGCTGTTGGAACTTCTAGGGCAAAGATTATAATCAAGGGACTCCTGCAGGATGGATTTTTTTCTGACCAGGGATAATTTCCAAATAGTTAATATTACCATGATTTTTACTGTGAGCATTTTCTGTGGCCTTTACCACCATGAAGTTTGGGGAAACTCAGATTAATTTGCAAGTCAAGAACAAGAACTTGAATCTGAATCAATTTCCAAAGTAGTAAGTGTAGGCTGTGGAACCTTATCTATTGTGCCTACATGTCTGTAAGTATCCTTGAGCATCAATGCCCAGTTACTTTCCATGCTGTGGTCCAGCCATGACCTTGCAGTAAGTGGGTAAGTTAGGCTTGCCAGTATGGGCTCATACCCTAACTTAGGTAAGAGAAAATTTGTGTTGTCAAATGAGTGAGAGAAATCCAAAAATTGCCCTAAAACATGCGTTGGACAGGCGATAGGGATGTGGAATCTTCAGAGAAAGAAGAGTGACTATAGGACTGTGAAGCCTTCAAAAGTCTTTTATCTGCCTCCTGGCATCACTTCTGCCTTGCTTACATTCTGTGTACTGTATTCTGCTGCTAGTCCTCAAAGACAGGTTTTCCAAGCACCAAGCTTTACTAGTGGCAGGATCTTCCCTTCAGGATAGAAACAATTGTGCATCATGCCCGTGCAGTGTGACTGTGCAGTTCAACCACTTCTGTGTGCACAGGGGCTGCGTGCACACTTGTAACAAGATGAGAGACTAAAATGGTCCTGATGAAACACTGAAATTCAGTGCCTATCAAGTATTATATCTGCCAGGTGCCAGAAAGATTTCCAGCTTGCTGACAGGCTCTGTTTCACTAAATCTCTGAAATAAACGAACACAAAACAAAACAAAAAGCAATATTGTGGCTGTCTGAAATTCTTTAAAGTCAAATAATGTTGATTAGAGATTAAATTTGACTTCTTAATTCTGAGTGCAGGGCACTACCCCATGTAGACAGAAAATCCATTTGCATCTTGTCCTTTAAAACTAATGCACATCATCTCACAAAAAATTTACACACTGTGGGAACGTGGGCAGAAAAGTAAGGAAAGCACACATTGATTTTCTAATTAATTAAAATTCACATATTCTGAAGCAAACCAAATACATCATTTGTCTGCTATGTTGGAAATGTGTTTTCATAAGTGAAGACAAATTAATAATTTCTACAGGGATCTGAGTATGATTTGGAAATAGTTCTGCCACATCAGTTGGTAAGAGTGAATTTCAAAAATCTTTCATTCTTCAAGATCTCTGTGTGCCCTCTATTGGAAACATGGGGTGGATTGCATCTTTTAATCTTAATTTTAAAGATAGTTTTGTAAATGCAATAACAGTCAGTGTTTGTACTGAGGTGTTTATATCCCTAAGTATACAGAGATAGCATTTTGAAATGGTCAGTGCTTTATTATAGACTAGTTTTCACATTATCTTGATTGCTTTAACCTAAATTAAACAGTAGTCAAAATAATATAGGTAGAGATCACTATAGCAACATCATGTATTTTGCACTTCTGTTTAGAAAACAAAATCAAAAAGCTCTTTTCTGTAACGTGTCTCTGGAAAATGGCAGGTACTGTCATAAAATACCCAACAAGCTGAACACATTCCTTTGTTAAATAGAGTGCAACTCAAAAATACAGCTCATGTGAAAGAAAGCAAAGAATGCATTAAAACCATTTTTCTGCCTCCTAAACCACTGGGCTGTGCCAGGAGCCAGCTCCGCCCCAGCATTCCTGCAGACAGATGTGTGCTGCTTTGCCTTGCAGAGGTGCTCCACAGCTGCCAGAGAATGGTGCTCAAGATCAGGCGAGTTCAGAGCACTGTCACAGGGCTGTCTTGCAACTAAAGCTTCTGGTTTTACCTTCTAGATTTGGGACTGTACCTAAATGTCACAATGGACATTTCATCCCTGCCTGAGTTGGCAAGGTTGGCATCTGCTCTGAAGGTGAAAAATACTGTTCACTGACACTCTCCCAGGAGGGCCCAGTCTGGTGGGCCAGAGGGGATAAACTGCCAGCCCTGATCTCTCATCCAAGCTGCCTTGAGGGAGGCCAGCTAATTAAAACTGATTCGAGGGAGCTGATAAAATCTGGGCCACTAAGAACACCAGAAAGGGAAAACCAAGAGGTTCAGTTATGCTAGTTCTGAGGAATAATAAAAGAAATAAAATCAAGATAAAATAAAGCAATGGAATGACCTTATCACTGAAAAGCAATTTGCCAAAAACCCCAAGATGGCTAAATGATTAATGTCTACTCAAAGCTAAACCAAAGTGCAGTCCTTTTGAATTCTGGGATTCAGCTCCAAAACTGAATACTGAGTACAGCCCCAGGAATAGAAGAATACAGCAGAGAGAGAATAAGAAAGCAATTAGAAGGGCTGGTAAGGCTCTAAAAGGCTCTGTGCATTTCCTGTATCAGTAGAGGTTAAAGAGGATAATCAAAGAGGATTTAGGCAGTTCTGCGAAGGGGAGTATTTTCTTCTCTATGTCAGTTGTAAACTAGAGGACACGATGGGAAGAGAGCTACTCTTGCTCTAATCTTTTCAGTAATGAAAAGAAAGCATTCTATCAAACTGAAGGATATCTATAAGGCAAATCAGAGTAATCCTATAATTTTGAAAGCATAAGAGTCTTCTTGTCTAGGTGGCATACCCAAGAACTCTGAAAGCACTTACACATTTGGTGGTTTGGTTCTAGGAAAAATATGCAGCTTTTGCGTGAGACCTAAAGGGTCAAAATAATGCAACTTCCCTTTATCTCTCTAGGAAATCAGTTTAGCTGCCCAGTGGTCCAGCCAGCAAGAGGTGGCACCTTCCCTGCTGAGTACCCCTTGTGCTGTGATACCAGCAAGAATCCCTAATGAGAATAGAGTCCATCCAAATTAGGTCATAGAAAGCATCACAGCAGTCCTACAGACTGGAATTCATAAGCTCTCATCCAGTAATGCTTGGCGGGGCTTTCCAAAAATTGAATTTGGTATCTCTGGCCTTTCTATCTGGGAGGAAAGCCAAACACTTTTCCCAGAAAAGTAATTTTGTTGAATGTTACATATTTTTTATTCATCCTTACTTAACTTTAAAAGTATTCCAAACTCAGAGCTGATTTGCTAAACAACTCATAGTGAAATCACTGAGAGAACCATATTAACTTCAAAATACGTGAAGAGCTACAGAGTGGACTCTGTATTGGATGACACAAATTCAGATTATTTCTGAGCAGACTAAACAGGCTTTTGATACTTAGCTGTCAATTTGGTTATTCCTCCTTTAACTTCTCCAGACAGTTTCTGAAACAATGAATTATTCATCAGCTTCCAGTTCACTCATACAGGTAATCCATCTCTCTCTAACAAAATACTGTTTTCAGCAGTAAATACTGCATCCACTATACAAATAGATTAGCAGTCTCAGTATATGACCAAGTGCACAAAACTCACATGGCACTGAAAGCATGACTAAAATATATAGAGCCACGATTATAAGTGTACAGACACATATATATGTACAAAAATATTCTTTAGCTATGCAGAGATGAATAGATGGATAGACAGATAATCATACTGGTTACAGATGTAACATTGTTGCCTTCAATAACATTTTTTTCCAAGATATTTAAAATCAGTCCCCAAAGGGACTGTAAAGTCAACACAGAGCTAATCACAAACTCCAGTTTAGTCTGATTCACATGCTATCAATGGCTTTTCAGACTGCAAGGAAGACAACTTTGCCACAGCATCATTTTGCCAGTACCTCAGTACATTTTACACAGTCAGAGCACCTATTAAAAATTGACACCACTTCATGAAGTTTATTATAATAACGCTTCCCCACTTGGACAAGATCTCAAAATTGAATTAACTGTTTAATTAACCACTGTTGGTGTTACACTCATTTGACAAAGCAGTAATGATGGCACTGGATCAATGTGGCTGCAGCCTGCAGTCGCTGTCAGAGCGGGAGCACACGATGCCAATGACTCTTGGCACTGCCCTGCACGCAGCCCCCAGGCACGGAGCAGACCCTGCCATTCACCTGCTGGAGGCTCATTCCCCCCAGCCAGCTGCAGCACCACAGCACAGGACATGGCAACTGCAGCACCCTTCCAGGGGGTACCTTGAGGCTTGGGTTGAGTTGTCATGTCCTGTTTGAGCGCTGAGTTTTAACCTGCCTCAGTTGTCCAGCCTGCATGTCAGCGACCTAGACTGAGGCATGAGCTCCAAATGCAGTCATACTAAACCATTAAAGGCTCAATTTTAATTTCTGAATCACTTCTCCTCTTAATCATAGTATGTGCCATAAAACATGTGAACACTTAGTCTAGGATGAGATAATTTTACAAGGGAGAAGTAAAATGAGAAAGAAAGGGGAAGGAAAAGGAAATTGATTTTGGTTTCTTATATAAATCTTTTCTTGAAGAGAGGGAGATTTTAAATGCAGTGATTACATTTAAAAAGCATACAATATCTAGACATTATGTACACATTGCAATATTTCTTACGAATATTCTCTGGATAAGTTGGTATTTTTCACAGATGGAACAAGCTTGCAAATTTTCTGGAGTCATGAGGGGCTGATTTATCCATTCCATCAGTATTTTTTTTCTATTATTTTGCGCAGAACTTTCCTGTTCTATCCCAAGTAAATTCAAGAAATAGTTAAAATCAAAGCTTATAGCATTTGCAACTCACTTCACACACTAATTTTCACACAGTGTTGTGTTATCCCCTGTGTTTTTCTTTTCTCCCCTCCCATACACTTAGACTTCACTCCTTCCTGCCCAATATAGGAATAAAAGCAGGGCAATGCTTCTATTTCTGTCTTCGCCACTGACTCACTGTATAGTTTCTTAAGCATTTACATCTTCCACTTGGATCCTCTGGTATCTAAGAAGATGAATGTGTCTGTTGATGTTTTCTTTATGGTAAGAGCACTCATAATGTCTCTCTCTACGTGCAAATTCTATTGTGTTTAGTAAGGGTTGAGTCCATACTGCAACCTTCCTATTAGTGAGGATATTAGTAGCGGTTCTGATGTCAACCTAGATACCTACTTTAATTAAAACAACAGGAAATTTATTTTTTGAGATTAGTCAGTCAGATTTTACTTCATCCAACAGCCACAAAATTTTGAGGTAGGGCACTCACAGATATGCACACAAAATAGCATCATCACTATACACCCTTTTATAATGCGTGCCAAAAATGAGCTCTAGAGATATTCACAGCATAATGTGATCCTAGGAACAGGAGATACACAGAGCTGTTTTAATATAGAGAATGCTGACTACCTTGTGCTACAGAGCCCTGCAGCACTACTGTCTGCTGAATATGCAAAGGCATTGCTCTTTCCTTTTCGGTGCTGTATTGCCTTAGGTCCATCTACTGTCCCACTTACAATCCTTCACAAATATATTCTGTCCTTTGGGGTAATTTTATTGATTGCTAAATAAAAGTAAATGTATCAAGTCAAATTGGCAAGTGTGTAGATAATTGTTGCAAACTAAGATTTAGTCCTTACTACTAGAATGAACATCAGAGATCTACTGTGGTTTGCAGATGTTGGCAAAATCCATGTATGTGGAACTACAGATGGTTCCAAATAAGACAAGAGTGGGGTTGGTTCTTAACTCACAGCCTATGTTATTTTTACAGCTCCTACTGCTTTAACAAAGTACATATTTAATTAGAGAACATTCTACAGCAGTTGTTTGAACTATGAGTTAGTCTTACAGATAAACACATTAACAAGAAATGTATTCCAATTTTCAGTATCATAGCAGGAATAACACTGGGCTGCTTAATTAAGACTGATGTCCAAGGCACAAAGAAAATAGGATCTTAAAAAACAGGACCAAATGTTAACAATCTGTTATGAAATAGTACAATCCAACTAGTTTAGCTTAAATATCCTGATTTTTTTTACAGGGTAAGCTGCCAGCAGCAGATCCAAACATTGATTTTAAAAATTTCCACTCTCTTTACTAATTACCAGAGGTGTAATAACAGTACAATGGAAATCAGACACTTACTGGCTTGAAAATTATTTGTATTGGAAGTAGTGATTGGAGCAGTTTTAATTAAGAGGCAAAGAAATTTTAAAAATACCTAATGTAAATATAAGTACCATGTTAATTAATTACATTAATTCATATTTTCTATTCACACCCCCATCTCTTTTTTCTCATGACAGAAATACCATATAAATTCTTTGAAAATGAAGGATTATACCCTATTTTCATTAGGATACGTTATTGAACATAGGCTGTAAATATGTGCTGTAAATATATACATTTGTATGACACTATGCATATTATTATTATAACAAATAGAAGGCTGTTGAAATAGTCAGAAGACACCTTTGGCTGAAAAATAAAGAGGCAGGGTTTGGGTGCTGTGAAAAACTTTCTGCCAAAATGCAGCAGATCCAAACTAGAGATCTTAGAGATCTTCCGTGCTTTGGTTTCATTACATCAAAACACGAAACAAAAAATAAACGGCATAATACTGTTTTAGTGAAAACAGGTTCAGACACCCAGACCTGAGCGCACCCTCGGTGTACATAGATCGACACGATGTGACATCCTGCTCGCTAATAAAGCTGAGACGTGATCGCGGTCTCCAGATGGGGACACTTGGAAAGCGCCAGGTCCTGCCTCGCCCGTGACACTTCCACAAGTACAGGCTGAGGACTCTGGAAGGGGCTCTTCCCAGGGCGGTGCTGTGGGGAGAGCTCCCTCCGGGCGCTTGGGCAGGGCGCTCGATCCGTACTCTGTGGGCNCGCCTCTCGGTCCGGCTGCGCGGGGGCTGCAGCCGCGGGCACACGGCACCGCCCGGAGCTGCCGCCGCTCTGTCCCGGCGCTGCGGGCGGAACGCGGCTTTAGCCCGGCCCCGCTCCGCCGCCGAGGGGCTGCTGCCGCCCGGTGCCCCCGCGCCGCGCCGGGACAGCCCCTCCCTGCGGCCCGCGGGAGGAGAGAGGCGGGAGGCGAGGTGGGAGGTGAGAGGCGGGA
>VZRF01006111.1:0-80604 GCA_013396875.1 Vireo altiloquus
CTCTCCTCTCCGAACCTCTCCTAAAAATAGAAGAGATAAGTATCTCTGAAGTATTTTAAAATAACAGGTCCTTGGAAAATGGAATTGAGTTTGCAATCTTGGTGCTGAAAATACATTCAATGGATGGAATATTTTGTTATTTGCAAGCTCTTTGATTTATTTTTCTGACTCAGTTTGAAGCCTTTGGGGACACTGGGAGTAAGGAGAAGTACTGCTTGTGAACTTGTAACTTGGTTTACTGACAAATAAAATTGCAACTGCTGTTTGCATCTCGGAGTTTTGTGTGAACAAAGAATAATCAAGAGATGTTCCTGTTCATGGCTCAAATACTTACTTGTCCTTAGTTTCACGCAGAAGAACACATTCTGCTATGTAGAAAGGCAAGACTTTGGCCTTGAGTCCTGTCCCAGTATCAATTTGAGCCAGAGATGTTTGTGTAGGAATGCCAGCCATTTTAATGCCTTTTTTTTTTTTTTGGTCCAAGATTTAAGTTTTCTAAATAGACCTAGAATGGCCAATGCTGAGCTCTGTGTCTTTAACCCAGAAGATCCTTCTTCTCCAGTTTGGGTTTTCCCACAAATATGCTTGTTCTTCTTACCTAGTCTAGCTTCAAAAGGTTTCTAGTCAAACTCAAGTTTTCACCTCATAGTCTTTCTAAGGCCATTAATTCAAGTCTTTCTTCAAGTTTGTTTGCGGTCTGATTTACGTAGAGAATGGTAATTCTATAATTTGGAGGCAACAGAATGTGACTGTTGTTGCAGATATTCTTTACAAGGTGTCTGTATTTTCATGTACTGTATGTATTATTTACCAGCTTTAAAAGTTCCACTGAAAGTATCACTTGTTGTGTAGCAGCATAGAATTTAGTGTCATTGAATCTTGATCTGTAGGAAGGTTACAGCACTATACCATCATGACTAATACAGATCATTGAAAAAATTTAAAAAAATAAAAGCCAAAGAGGTAGTGGGTGACGCCTTTGAAATCAAGGGAAAGAATGAAGGGTAGTGAAAAGGAAGAAAAAGAGTTTCACCGATGTCTTCATCTGCATTCAAGCGATCTAGTAGTTCAAACAGTGCTTTTTCTCAGGAAAAACTCCTCCTTTCTTTAATAGGATTTATGCTTGAATACTGACTTCAGGACTTCTTTAGAAGAAATTCTGACTTTCTCTTTTTTACCACATAGCACACTTCCTCCTTTTCTGTTTACAGCTCATAAAACTGGGTGTGCTGTTAGTTAACTATTTTTGTACTTACTGCTAATCAAAAAAGATAAACCCATCAGTATCGATTCCTTTTAGTCTTAAAACCCCATATCTGCCATGGTCAGATGCACAGTATATGCAAAATATTTGAGTCAGTCACCTGTGATAGTGCTATGAAATGTCTTTTTTGGATTACTGAATTTACTAGAAATCAAACTGGAGCAAACAGGTTGCTGAGGATTTTGGGTATGTTCATATTTTTTTTGAGTTGGAAGGCTTAGTACTACTTACTAAGAATATTTGGTCTGAATATTCATTAAAGGTTTGAGAAGATGGATGAAGAGTCTCACCACTAGCAAGTTTTAGGAATGCTTTCTTATGAATCAGAAGATAGAAAACTGTGTGTAAGTTGTTTTTATAGGGGTTAGATGTTAGCAGACTTTGCTGCAAAGCTATTGCAATTGATAAAAATGAGATGTGGTACTACATGAATACTCTTTTTTTCAGTAATATTAGTGTTAGAATAGCCATATATGATTATTCTAGTAAGTAAATTAGTTTTAGATTTTTGTTTAAAAAAATAGTTTTGGTGCTGATTTCCTCAGAGGATTTTGTTACGGAACATGTAGAATAAATAGAAATCACAATTAATGATTGCACCATTACTTTGGAGCTAAATAGTAGGGCAAAAATACAGCTGTTGTTGTTGTCTAACTTGAACTTTGCTGTTCTCTAAAAGAATTCAGTTATGTTTAATATAGAAGTTCTCCTAGTGAAGGCTGAATTTGAAAACGAAAAGTCGTTTGGGGAAGTTGAAGTTGAGTTTTCAGACTACCGGAATGACTAACAAAGTACTTCTGTAATGCTTGTTGTGGAAATAACATAATAACATAGAAATACTAGTTGTATAGGGAAAAGCCTTTTTGTTGTTGTTGCTGTTTTGTTAAAAGAAAAAGCTCTGTGTTGAATAATAATTGCAACATACACTGTATTTTATTAAATACTGATATTTATCTTTACTGTGATGTGAGTTGCAAACTCACAATCTTGTCTTTTAGCTGGGATATTTTATGAGATATTATTCTAAGCTTGGAGCACACAAGTTTGTCATGATTTGATTGTTTTAAAGGCCCATGGTCACTTACCAGCTGACCTTCACTGCTTCTACCACCATTTTCTCTTTTTGGATCTTCTCCGTTGATTCTCTATCTGAGAGTCAAAAACTATGCAACCTTTGTACCAGTCTTCTGGTGGTCCTGATTTGTTATCCTGACAGAACTCAGTAGAACTGTGACATAGCCCAGAATCAAAAATAATGTCTTGATTTACTATTTGGTAACATGTAACTGACCTATCCTCATACTTTTCCACCAGTACTGTACTTAACCCCAGCTGGCAACTAAGCTCACACAGCTGCTCGCTCATTCCCTCACCAGTGGAATTAGAGAGTGAATTGGAAGAGTAAAAGGTAGAAAACCTATGGATTGAGATAAAGACAGTTTAAGAGGGAAATCAAAAGCTTCGGATGCAAGAAAAGTAAAAAAGGAATTTGTTCACCACTTCCCATGGACAGGCAGGTGTTCAACCTTTGCCAGGAGAGCAGGACCACATCAAGTATAACGACGTCTTGGAAAGAAAAATGACATCACTCCAAGTGTCCTTTCCTTCCTCATTATTCCACTACAGTATATATCCTGAGCATGATGTCACATGGTCTGGAATATCTCCTTGGTCAGTTGGAGTCACCTGTCCTGTCTGTGTCCTGTCCCAATCTCAGATCCACCACCAGTCTCCTTGCCATCCTGCAGTGCAGAAAGCAGGCAAGGCTGTGGCTGTGTGTATAATAACAAAAACATCTCATCAACCCTGTGCTCAGCAGAAATCCAAAACACAGCCCCATACCAGCCAAAAAGAAAAAAAATTACTCTGTCCCAGCCAAAACCAGCACAACTGGTTTGTTTCGTGCGGGAAACTGCAGAAGTCCTGTTGTAATAGGGCTGTTAGAGGATAGGGACTAGGGAGTGATTGAGGCAGTTACTGGATGATGGAAGTTTCACAGAGAAAACTGGTTGATGTTTGGGAAAAAAATTTATTTAAGAGGTGAGACTTTATTTTTAAGAGGTGAGATTTGTATCTTTATAATTATTCTTTTTTTCCCTGCTTCTGCAAGTGAAGATGAATTCAGGAAACACATGTGAGGTGTAAGCTCCCTTTTTTTTTTTTGCAGCTGTAGAGGTTAACAGGAGGAATATTGTTGTGTGTGTCTAAATTTAGAGCTGGATGCACAGGATGGAAAAAGAGCCAGCTGACTTTAATCTGTATCTGGTCTGAATTTGCATAGGCATTGGAAGAAGATTGTAGTCCCTTTGTATATGAAGTTGGTTGTTTATATTCAGGATTCCTGGATTTTAGGTAGAAACCTGTGTGCATTATCACCTGGGCCTTTCCAAAGTCTCAGAATTCAAAAGCTTAAAGAAAAAAAATCAGGCAACCCTCCCCCTCTCTATCCCTGAAGTTGTACCTTCTGAAATATCCCATTTATGACAACTGATATAGCAGATAGTGCTTTAAATATGCGGATCTGTGTGTAAATTATTGCAAGATATGTAAGATAACTTACGTAACTTACAGTGGAGCTATAATGCTTCCATCTTATCAGAGGGAATGTTTAGGTCTAGCATCTTGCCACATGCTTACATATATAGGAATTGTAGACATTTTGTTTGTTTTTCACAGTTTGATGGTTCTCAGGAATGTTTCTGTGACACCAACGGCATATGGGCAAAAACTGCAGATATCAAGTCATGCTAATAAATTATGATAGCTGATATTATATGGAAGAATATCAATATCCATTTTGCCTTAAAAATCATATATCCGCATTTAGTTAACTTCAGGAATATACAGTATACATGAAAAGAATTGGTTTTATTAATTTAATTTATTTTCTTCTGTAGGAAATATACATGGCAGCCTTCATGCCAAACTATTTTTCTGTCAACCAAAGTGACTGCATTGAGCATCCTTCTCATTTTGTTTTGAAATTTAGGATACAGCTTGCTTTTTATTATTTTATGTAAACTGATTTTCCTTTGTATTCAGTTTAGGTGGTGTTTGCAAAGATTTGTGTCAGTACAGGTGTGCAACAGGATTGATGGTTGCTGTTTAGTAACGCAAATGGCTACAATTGAAAGTAGATGGTTATTCTTTAGTTATGAAAGGTGCTTTCTCCTAAGTTATGAAAGATGCTTTAACCATATATTGTGAACTAATTTCTTAGATAAAGTGATACTTAACAGGCAATTATGAAAAATATGTCATAATCTCCTTAGTATGTTTGTGTAACAGTACCGAAGTCTGAGAGATAACCCAGTTAGATAGGCATAGGGCCAAGGTCTGTGTTTTCAGCCGGTGACTGTTTGTTTATAGCTCTTTGGCACTTCAGAACCTGCTCGTAGTATATTAATATAATATATTAATTGTATTTAACAGTGAATAATTAATATATTAATTCACTGTTAAAGCTGGGTCTCGTGGTAGTGCTCTGGTGTTACTTTTTGGTTCCTTATGTGTTGCACACTCAAATATCTTCACAATGGCCATGAACGTATGTGCACTTACTTGCATTAGTTTCAAATCATTTTGGATTTTTGCAGTTGCCAACTTCTTAAGAATTTTGTGCTTTTGTGAATTTTGTGAATCTGGAAAATTGAGTTCCAAATACTTATATGTAACTTTTTAAGTTCTCTATTCCATTTTATCTGGGAAGATTTTAAGCGCTTGCTTAGCATTTTGTAGTATATTACTGATTTTTTTACCTTTGTGTTTTTTGTTTCCTACCTTTGTTGAAAGTTGATAGTTTTTGTTTTGGGTGGGACAGAGTTAATTTTCTTCCTAGTAGCTGGTACAGTGGTGTTGTTTGGATTCAGTATGAGAATAATGTTGATAACACACTGATGTTTTGGTTGTTGCTAAGTAGTGCTTACCATAAGCCAAAGGCTTTGCAGGTGCACTAGAAGCTGAGAGGGAGCACGGCCAGGACAGCTGACCCAAACTGGCCAAAGGGATATTTCATACCATGGAATATTATGCCCAGTTTATAGACTGGGGGCAGTTGGTTGAGGGCTGCTGATTGCTGTTGGGGTACAGGCTGGATGTTTACCTTCAAACTAAGAAATAAATATAAAGGAAAAATTAAGTATGAGAGCATGTGAGAGTTTGAATAAACTTAGAATAAATGTTGTGGTATTCTTTCTTCATTGAAAAATTTCAAGGTACTCTACAGCATGGGTAAAGTTAATGTGAGTCTTAGTTTTTCTAAATTATCTTTAAGGAATTAGAAAACTAGAAAAAAAAAAAGGGGGAGGTTATGGAAAACCATATTTTGCCAACAGTACGTTATTCTTTTATAGATTATTCTTTGAGGAAATTATCTTTTGATATAAATTTTACCTGTTACATGCACATGTGATTTAAAACCTAAATATAAAATCTCAGAGCACAGAAAATGTAGAGTGAGTTATACTGCCTTGTCAGATCTTCCTTTTCAGTAGTACTCATAAAAGAAGCTGATCCTCAGAAGCAAGTTACTAGCAGCTCTTTGTTTAGTAGCTATTTTGGTACTATTTTTTCACTTTTTATCCTTAGCTTTCAGATCTTTCGTATCTCACAAGCAAAATACATGATCCTTGAAGAGACTATATTTCATTTCTTTGTGTTCTGAATTACTAACTGATTTATAAGTATTGATAGAGTCAGTTTGAATCTAAAATCTTGAAAATATTTAGGAATACAGTATAGTGTATTCAGTACATTCTAAGTTTATTGTGTGTATTCTGTACTTTTTAAACATTTAGATTTGAATATTCATTTTTATTCTGAAAAAGAAATTCTTTCTGTCTTTTAATCTCTTGAATATCCTTTTTATATTTTTGGAGGAGTTTTTAATTCCACCTTTGAAAATGGGACAGGCTTCCAAAGCACTCAGTTATGCGGAGATATGCTTAGGATGGAAGAAGCTCACCTGGAGTTTGAACTGGCAAAAAGTGTGAAGAATAACAAGAAAAACTCCTGTATGTATGTTAGTACCTAACATAAGGTGAAGGATAATGTAGGTCTGCCGCTGTATGGGTCTGACAGCTTAGTTATGGACAACACAGTAAAGGTAAAAGTATTCAATTTTCCCTTTGCCTTGGTCTGCATGGGAAAGGTCAGCTCCCAAGTCTCTATGCCAAGAAGCAACAACAAAGTTAGCAGCAAAACACTGGTAGAGTAGGACTGAGTTAAGGTCCAGCTGTAGCAGTTGGACACATACACATGAACAGGATTTGGTGGGATGCGTCTGAATTGGTCCACTATCTGTCTTATTTGAAAGGTCATTGAAGGCCTAAGTGACTGGAAAAGGGCAAATATTATACCTATCTACCAAAATGAAAATCTGGGAAACTGCAGGGCCATCTAGTCTCACTACATTTTTGGGGAAAGTCGTTAAACAAGTGTTTGTGAAGGTTTTTTCCAATTGTGTGAAAGACAAGAAAGAAAATGGCTGGGAAAACCCAGATTTACCAAGGATAGATGATGCTTGACCAATGTGATGCTTTCTGTGACAAAACCACTTGTTTAATGGATGAAAGAAGAGTTTCGGATGCTCTGTACCTTGACTTTAACAAGGCACTTTACATGTTCACCACAGCATTCCTGTAGACAAGTTGGTAAGATACAATTTGGACATACAGACTGTGAAAAGTGTCTCATCTCTAAAGTTCAAAGGACAATGTGATGTTAGTGGCTCAAAGTCAAACTGTTAGTGGTTCTTGGAATGGAGTTCCTTGACAGTTGATGCTGGGTCTGGTAGTGCTGTTCAGTATCTTTGTAAATATTCTAATGATAGGACTGAACCATCCCTGAGGTTTTAGATTACATCAAAGTGGAAGGAGAGGGAGATGTCTGGGAAGGAGGAGACACCATTCATTCAGAGAAACCTTAAGAGGCTGAAAAATTGGACCAACAAGAATTGCATGAGTTTTAACAAAGATAAATAGGAACTGCGTCTGGAATGGAATAAACTTAAGTGACAGAACAGGCTGGGAGCACACTGCCTGCCACTCTGCTGCAAAGCACTTGTGGGTTCTGGGGGACAGCAAACTTAACATGGGCTAGTAGTATAATATGGCATAAAGAAGGCAAAGAGTGTAATGGACTGCATCAGGGAGAGAATCATCAGCAGAGCAAGGCATGTGCTTATTCTACTCAGCACTTCATAGACTAGCATAAGGTGATTAGGGGGTTGCCGAGAGGGGAGAGAATACTGGTCTTCCTGTGCCAGGTCGATTTCAGAGAAAAGTACTCTATTTACAAGGGTTTATACAATGACAGAAGAAGCAGTTAGCACAGATTGCTCTAGGGGAATACCATCCAAATAAAAAGAAAAATTCCAGTGTGAGAAGATTAATTAAGAATTAATCATAGGAATAACTTTCCCAAAGAAATGGTGGAATCTCCCTTACCAGCAATATTGAAGACTTGGAAGGACCCTAGACAACCTAATCTAGGGCTGTGCATTTGATAGAAGTTTGGACCAGGTCATCTCTAGAGATTTTACATGAGAAGATAAAAATAAAATATCCAGGCTAGACTTGTCTATTATTCTATCAAATAGGTGGAGGTTTTTTGTTACTTTGTGGAATGTGGTCCAGAGTGACAATAGTTATGACTCATTCTGCCTGTTCTTGGTTGAGCGGGGTGAACTCATTTGTGTTGAAGATTACAGTCAGTAATAGCTCTAATGGTTACAGATTGATGGCCTGAGTATCCTGGGTCTGGCTGAGCTGGAGGTGCAATGGAATTATTACTGGTATGCATGCATATGGTGTTTGCAAAGCATAAAATGTTTTATTTTTACATGGGCAAGAGATTTCAGTAGTGACTACCATTGTTTTGTGCTGTGATTTGTCAAGCATGTAGCTTTACATGCAGAAAAATGTCAGTTGAAAGCAAAGTAAAAATCATTAATCTGTGTGGTAACATTATTGTGATCAAATTTAAATTAGGCTTTTGTGGATTCTTAAAAGGATTTTAAGGATGTAAATTGGAAGTATGTATCAACAGAATAATACTCATAACTTACTACTGTGTTAACAAAGTTCTGCTCTTGTTAGACTTGACACTATCTTTAAATAAATATATTTATTTCATGAGATATTGTAGTTTTAAAACTGGGAGCTCAGTTGTCCTGAATAGATTTCAGGCTGTAAAAGCTTTCTTCACAAAATTTTTGAAATTTCGAGAAAAAGAAATGTTGATAAATCTTTTGGGTTTTGGATGTAAGTTGACTGTAGTGTCCTGACATATGTATGTACAGCTTCCTTTTTGGGTATTCCTTACCTCACAGAAGTTTATTGGTGTTCTGCTAATAATTTCTTGGATTTCTTAAAATGGCTTCTCTAGAAGTTGAACACATCTGCTTTTAAATAAAGATATTTCCAAGTACCTTAATGGATGGGGTTTTTTAGTGGTTGTGAGTTAATCTATAATGTGTGTCAAAGTTGGCCCTTTGCCCTCAGTATTTTATTTAGTTCAGTATGCGTGGAGAAGGATGGATATTAATTCATACTCGGTTGAAATGCATTGTGTGGGAATAAGATGTGGGTTCATAGGAATTCTTAGCATTTTAATTGATGAGGTACTGTGTATTTTGTGCTACTGTAAAGCTGAAAGTATTGTAAGTTTTCTTCATAAATTCCTTAACCTGTTTGATTGGATAGGTGGTTTGCATTTGTGTTTTGCTGTTTCCAGTGTTCTTACAGAAGTAAGAGTATAATGGACAAAGTACAGAAGAACTGGATGCAAGAGAGTATCTTCTGATACTCCCCAGTGTCACCTCCTTATTGAAATTATTATGTTGACAGAATTGGTTGAATCTGTGTTTGGTAAAATCAAAGGGCAAGCTCACAATGACACTGCTGCACTAAGAACTTAATACTTTATTCTACTTCAAATGCCTGTGCATGTGTCACTTCCTTTCCTCTTCTAAGACAAAGGACACTTCAAGCACCTTTTGACCCTTGGTAGAATAACTTCAGTGTTTAATTTTGGTATTCCAGCTTTCTACTTTTTAATACGAACTGTTTATTGAATAAAGTTAAATTTTAAATATCATATATAAACCATTACATTTTATGCCTTTTTAGTTTAGAGATTTTGTGGTGTGTTTTGGAAGTCACATAGAATAGTCTATACAAGAAGATTTCTAGGCATTTCTATTATTTGGAAAGTGAGGCTTGTAGTTGGAACATATTTTACAAACACAACTTATAGCTTTTCAACAGTATATAAATTCTGATTAGCAAGTTTGTGAAAATATCCAAATAAGGCAGGAGGCATGGGGTCAGAGTAATCACTCTGAAGGCTGTTTTCCTCTGAGTTAAAAGCCATCCTTGTCGTACATATGTGTAGGTGGAAGAATTCTGGTGAGTAACAGCAATATCCCTATCTTCCTGGACTGCCCTTGGCTTTCTCAGATAAACATTTTCTCTGGCATCATTGTGAAGTGGAAGTCAGGCACATGCTGCGATAATTCTCTCAACTGACAGTGTACTACAGCCAACCATTGAATAGCCAAATGTTTGAAACTATGCAAAAGAGAATTGTTATGACAGGGTTTTCATATTTAGGGGAAGTAACGTAAAAAAGGCAAACAAATTAACCTTCCTATTTTCTTCCAATATTGGAGGAAGGAAATGAGAAAGTAGTGGATCAAAATCAAACAGATTTTCTTTTGGATTGACAAACATCAATACAAGTATAGGTAGTATCTAAAACTGCATGCATCTTCCTTTCATCAGTTTCAAGAATTGGTCTGGAAAGACCAGATCACAGCTGACCTCTAAAAGACTGCTGTTTATACTGGTATTTTTGAAATATATCTGTTCATTGGAGGTCATCAGGAAAGTTCTCTCTTACCAGTTTGCTGTGTAAATTTTGAAGTGATACTTCTGTGAGTTGATTCAAGGAGAGTTTATTCACAAGTGGAGAGTACCTGACTGAATCCTAATATAGCTGTAGGAGGAAGTGGTTGATGGCACTGTCAATTTAGTCTTTCACTGTGGCACTTCTCTTTGTCCTGCAGTAGCAGCTAGTCTTTAAAAGGCAGTTCATAAAATGTCGGGAGCAGTGTGGTAGGAACTGGAGAGCATAACTCCTAAAATCACAGCTTCTGTTATTGTTCTGAGTGGATGAAAAGCAGTTAGTGGGACAAAGCCCTGAGACACCAGGAAGCTTAATGTGGAGAAAGCAACGATTCATGCTCCGGTCAAACCGGATGGATGTGGGGATATAATTACAGTGTACCGTCAAAACTGCAACAGTTCATTTGCTTCAGCCCTCTGGTAGCTTGGGTTTGCTCTTTTCCTTCTTGGGTAGGAGATCTTAGAGAGTTGTGTGTGCAGTGTGGTGGGAAGGAATGGACCCACAGTAGAGCCCCTGGAGTCCGTTGGGAGTGGATATGGGCGAGCAGATAGGTCAGACTGTCCACAGATTTCAGCTGTAGCCCTTAGAAAAATTGCAGCACTTTGTTGTGTCAGACTTTTTCTGGTTTGAAAACCTTAGCTACTTTGTTGCTCTCAGCAGTTAAGCAAATACTATTTTCAGCTACTTTGAAGTAAAATCCTGGGGTGAAAGAAGGGGTCTTTGATTTCAGTAGCTGAGAGAGCAGGACTCTGATTCAACCTGCATTTTCCTTCATGGCTAGCTTCAGAAACGTAACCTTTTCTATTTCTGACTTGAGAACAGATTTTGAAGAAATATGTGAACAGTTCTTTGCTATATGGGTCAGAATTCTTCAATAATTCTTTGACCAGTAGTCGAATCTTATAACAGGAACAAAAGTATTAAGTTGGTGGCAATTCCATCTCCTGTGACCCAGAGGATGCCAAGGCATATGTTCTTTTGGAGTGCAGTGAATGGCTTCTGACTAAAATTCTTCCCTCTGAGAAAGCATCAGTTACTATTATTATTCTCTGGAGAGCTAAAATAGAAAAAGGGCTACCAAAAGGGCTCTTTCCGTTTCCTTGACATTTATGAGGGAGAAACACTTAAAAAAAGGAAATGTTAGTTTACAAAAGTTGGTTAATGCACTAAGATCAGCTATGTATTTGAAATTTCTTTACAGTATTCAGTATCCTTAATTTTAAATTAGCAGCTATATTTTTAATCCATTCGTAAACCAAGTTTTTGTTAAGTATTTAATAGATTTATATAAATGTCTTCAAGGAAATGTGCATTCTAACTGAAGGAAGAAGTCTGCAGTGTATTTTTTATTTTCGAAGGGTTGGGGTTTCTTTTAGTTGAGTCCATTTGTCTATTCATGTATTCTAGTCTGAATAAATAAAACCCTAAAAATTGTTTTAATCTTACATTGACAGAAGATTTTCTTCACAGTAATGCTAGATGTTTTCTTTATAGTGCTTTTCAAGGGGATGTCTAATGTGCAGGATTTCAGTGTGTGGAAGTTTTGAGTCAGATTGCGCAGCCAAAGAAGTTTTTGTTCATAAAGCATAGAGTTTCTTACATAGGCAGTGATTTGAACAGAGCTGAAGAAGCTAGATCCAGACTTTAACTGATATTAAGTAAATGATATCTTTTCATTTGCATGCTTGCTGATGTGACTTTTAAAGCAATTTACTGTTTAACTTCTTAAATGTGACATTTCAAAAGCTCCTTTTAGCTCCAGAACTGTATAGATAAATGGATTTGTTAGAGTTGTTTAGCGTTGCAACTAATGCTGTCAATGAAAGTATGTCTAAAACTATGTTTGATGAAGAGAGTCAGGAGGGCCTACCATGAGTTAAGTCCAGAAAGTTAAAAGGTGAAATGAAACCTATGACTGCATAATTTAAAATTCTGAGCTACAGTCTTAACTTATTCTGAGTTCAATGCATTTTTCTGAGTGGATGGTATACTTAGGGTAGAGGTACATAAACCTTTTTTTTTTGCGTTTTTTAAAATTGTCTTGTTTAGCCATTTCAGGCATGCAAAGAGACCAGCTCAATAAGTTAATTTTTTACCAAATGGAAAAAATACATGCTAAGTTGCCTTGTGACTGTTTCACATCTGTGGAGAATAGATGTGTCTATTCAGGTTTTGCCTGTTTTATGTATTGTTCCTCTATAAGAAAGATAGGCTTCTATATTTAGCACTCATTATTATTATTATTATTGCTATTATTACTATTACTATTATTATTATTATGTTAGTTTCTCTTTTTTTTTACACATTCATGAGAGAAAATATCAGTTTTTCCTCTAAGTGAGTTTTTAAAAATGTCTGTGTCCATGTCTAACTACAGTATGCTTGTTAAACAAAATAATTTTTTTATACTCATGAAGAAATAGGTAAAAATTTTCAAATTGCGGAATTTTTTTTGATAAACAAAAAATAATGATATGTAACTTATTCCAAAATAAATTTAAATAAATGAGTGGAAAGTGAGCTGAAAAATTGGTCCATGGTAGCATTTTTATTTAGATATGTATAGTCTGTTAATGTAAAGCCATGCAACATTTGTACTGTATGATCTACCAGTAAGAGAATAACAAAAATACAGTATGAAAAACACATATTTATCAGACTTTGTGACACAGTTGGGAAAACAAAATGGTATGACAGATCAACTCTAAGCATAAATGCTACTGTTCGTAAACTGTTTTAATAAGAGAAACCGAAATGTCACTGGGAAGAATATACATAGTGAAAATCTGGTTATGGATAATTTTTTTTGTTTGTTTGATTGTTTTGGGCTTTTTAGTTTTGTCTTTCTGTGATAAATAGTTCATGTTTTCCTTGAAATCTGTGGAAAATTTATGTGACCAATTTAAACTCCTTGTCTAAAAGTAGACTTAAATTTTTTTATAAGTGAAGAAATATTTCGCTTTTGAAAATGTATTTACAATACTGTTTACAGCTTGCTAACGTATATATGAAATGTCACTTACAGGTGCTGACCTTAAAGAAAGGGCAAAAATGCACTCCAGTGAAGTTAGTTCTTTTGTCTCCAGAGCAAGAGCAACTATTAATGAATTGGGTAAGTAACCTCTCCCTTGAAAAATATTATTATAACTTGAACCTGAGAATGTTATATCAGAGGAATGACATAGACATGCATAGTTAATTCTTTACTGGTCGTAGAGTATCGGTAACTATGTAATACCACATCACAGATCTTGAATTGGAAGGAACCTATAAGGACTACTGAGTATATTGATAAATATGAATCATGATGCATTTATTCTTTTAAAATGTTCCAAGTTGAGTTGGACTTTTTAAAAGAATGCTAGAAAAGCTAAATCTCAACTGTAATAGAGGTGATTTGCCCTGTTTTTTTCATAAAGGATGGATTGTTCAGTGACATCAAAGTGCTTAAGAATTCAATTTTTACTATTGCCTTCTTGTGGTTGGTATAATTAGTACAGTCTAATACATTTTAGAAACATGTTTAACATTAGCTGCTGATAGAAATTTAGCTGCTAAGGTATTTTAAAATTTTGTTTGGTATGTTTTGGTGTAGTAAAACCTGTTAATCGTTTTGCATTTTAATCAACTTGTACCAGTTTTTAAGGATAGTAATTTCTCTAAGATTTACTTTATGAATTCACCATCAAATAATTATATTTCTTCATCTCCACTGATGAGTTTAAATATAACTACTTTTCAACAGGTTATTGCCAATGTGATCTGTTGAAAAGAGAAGAGAGTAGTGTTCCAAGTTTAAAGGAATTAATTTTCTACATACAACTTCTATATAAAATATATTCTGTCACTTGAAATTTTGGCACACAACTCTGAGGAATAAATAATTACTCAGAAAATTTATTTAGATGCATTTCCTTAAGAACACTAGGTCAGATTTTGGGTTGGCAGAATGTTATGAATGGATACCAGGGTTTTTTTTAGGTAAATGATGAACTGCTGAAGAATGAAAATTTGATTAGGTAATTCATGGAGATACTTATGTCCTGAAATGAACGTCATGTCTTTCAGGTGAAGTAGACACTCAAGGCTGTTTATATAAGTGAAATCTGTAAAATACCTAGAAGTAAATAGATCATTAATTTCCTGCAGCTGATACTTGTATGTCATTTTGGTATTTCTCTTTATATTGGCATGCCAAGCAAGGGGCAACAAGTTGTTCCATTCATTTACTTTGTAAGAATTTTGGGAGGCTTTCTTAGCATTAAATAATAATTTTTCAGCCATCCTTGGCTTGAAGTTACTGGAAGTAATGTAGGCTGGTATTAGTGTTGAAATATGGGCAACTGGTTTCAAGATTTTCCTTTGATTAGTAAATAGGTATTTTTAAAATTGATTATTTTCAAATTTTTAAGAAATTTTCTAAAGTCTGAAGGAGTGTTTGGATTTGGCATTCTTCACTGAATGACTTTTTTCACTGAATGTTTTACCTTAGAGTTGAAAAAACTTTGAGAAAAATGTTTAATTTTTTTCATCTTCATTTAGGTTCGTGTGAGAGTATTTAACTACTAAGTATGTAAGCAAGTTTTCAGTGTTATCTAAAAGGTTTACAGTGAATTACTTGAAGTTTAAAAACCAAAGTGAGTTCTTTCATTCCTTGATCTCTAGTCCCTCGAGAAAGAAGCATGGAATTGTGAGCAAGTGAAATTAGTATTTGAGAATCAAGGTCACTGAAGTACTGAGATACAAAAGTTTGTGTGGGAAAGTACCAGCAATTTGACATGCTTTACATTGGTTGGAAAAGAGAAGGAATTTGAAGATACAGCCCTTGCCTGATACTTAAAACTTTTTGCTTAGGTTGACCAAGTGTTTCTGTGCTCTCTCATCTTTGCCCCCCCCTCCCCCTTCTCCATCCTTTTCCCCCCCTTTTCCTCCCTTTCCCTCCCTCCCTCCACAGTAAATACAGTTATAGGACAGATTAAACATTTTTTGGGGTCTTTGCAAGTGAGTTTGAAAATCATAGAACCATAGAATGGTTTGGGTTGGAAGGGACCATAAAGATCATCTTGTTCCATGCCCCTTACAGCAATCACTAGACTGTTCTCAGAGCTCCAACCGTTCCAGGGATGGGATATCCATGGCTTCTCTGGGCAGCCTGTTCCAGTGCATCACCATCTGCACAGTAAAAAATTTCTTCCTAAAACCTACTCTCTTCCAGTTTGAATCCATTCATCTTGTCCTGTGGCTTGTAAAAAGTCCCTCTCCATCTTTCTTCTAGGCTCCCTTCAGGTACTGGAAGGCTACAGTTATGTCTTTCCAAAGCCTTCTCTCTTCTGAGCTGAACAATCCTTATTCTGTCAGCCTTTCCACATAGAAGAGATGCGCCATCCCTCTGATCAACTTGGTGTCCCTCCTCTGGACTCACTCCAGAGTTCACTCACACCAGCAGGTCAATGTCCATCCTGTGAGGAGGACCCCAGAGCTGGATGCATTACCCCAGGTGGGGGTCTCATTATGTCATTCCCTGCATCAGACAGTGGTAGACAGTATGAAAAAATATGTATATGAGGTTAGATTAGATGGATGCAAAGGATGTCCCATTGTGTGATGCCCTTATGAATAGAAATGAATATTAATTTTATGGCAAGTCAGAGGTTCTTAGTTCTTTTTTTTTTTATTCTGCTGAAGAAGTGATCTGTCAATACAAAGTTTAATTTATATAGAGCTATATGGATATTGTGTTTGCATTTGGTCACTGCAATTAATCTGTATATTGAAAATAATAATAGTATTTTTCTTGCCCAGCAACAACTAGAATGCTGTGAAGTAGTTAAAGAAGGGAAACAATTTTCAAATTAATATTTACCACTGCAGAATGTTATGTAGCTAGGGAACAATATTTCCAATCTCCTATTTTGTTCTTTTTTTCTATCCGAGTTTAATACTATAATCTCATTTGAAATGTATTCTACTTCTTGCTTTTCAGAACTAGGTCATGTTTTGATAATTGCATGTGTATTCAGATGTGTGACCTAGTAAGGAGTTACGTCTTTTTAGATATATTTTCAGAAAGAAGACCATTAAGTTACCTTTATAGATGAAATACAGTAAAGGTTAATTATGTCTTGAACAACTAGATAAACTTAGCTTTTTAGAATTGACATCCTTTGGCTTTCTTTTGTTTCTGTCAATTTCATTACATTTAAAATCCTTACAGTGGTGGTTTTGTAGAAAGCTGTAATATCATTTTGGAATACAGCTACAGAAGAGAATTTTCTGGAAATTAAAAGCATACTGCACTTGTTTATATGGGAGTAATTTATAACTTCTTGCTAAATTTGGGTGAAGAAGTAAGACTGCAGTAAATATGACTTTGTTTAAAAATAAATGCGTAAAAAAAGAGCTGAAAATATTGAACTGAGCCATTAGTTGTGACACTTAGAGCTTTAAGATGGGGAGGGGGAAAATCAAAACAGCCTCTATTTTTAGCAGTGGTTGCTTTTGCTAAAATTATACCAGAATTGTGGAGGTGGGTTTGGGTTTGTGTGTGTGTATCTGGGGTTTTTTGTACTTTTTTTCTTGTTATTTTTTTCTTTTAATAGTAAGAGTTATAAGACTACTTGTCTGTTACTATATTGTGCCTTGAAGCACTACATTTTTGATGTAAGTCTGTCTTTACTCTCAAGAAATTAGGAATGAAAAGCCTTAATAAATCTCTTATAACCATGCACAACAAGACAGGCCTGGCTAATTTAAGTCAAATGATAATGATTTCCAGAAGCCTTGTTTTTGAGGCTTTGGGGGAAAAAAAACTCTATCATTGTGAGTTAGATATTCAATATGTATTTTATAGTATGTCTCCCAGTGAGTCCGTGTTGTTCTTTATACTGGCTGTAAGGTCAGGGCTGTGATAGTGTATATATGTTATCTTTTGGGATTTCAGTTGCAAAATAGACTGAGGCCATGTATGGAGCTGGGTGCAATAACCACACTCCTCAGTAAAAACACCATGTTTAATAAAAACAAATGCTGAAGCTGTAGAAGGAATTTCAATTCAGCATATTCATGTAATTAATCAAATTGACATTTGGCCTCAACCTCTATTAAGTGAAAAGCACCATTGATTCACAAAGCTCTTCCAAAGAATGTAGCCATAAGTGCCCACATCCCATGAACAGGGAATAAAAATTGGAGACTGACTTTTTTGGTTACTTTTTAAAATTAACATGGTCAGGCTTGTTTTTTATTTCACATTTGGAGACAAAACACCTTACCCATGGCCTGATGGAACTTAGATCTTAACTAAGTTAAGAATTAATTTTTTAATAAAATACTACGGTTATTTGTTTTCTGTTGGTCTTGTTACGTTATAACAAATCTTACAGGTCTCTATTAAAAACATTTGATTAGTTTTGATGCATAAGCTGTGATATAACTTTAAGAAGTGGTGATATTTAGTAACTTAGTTTATGCATAGTTCTATCAGATATGATTCGTTTTAACATAGTCCATTTTGAATGAGGTCATCCTGAATGAAAGCACCTTGTGGTGAGTTGCTTGCATTTGTGTTTTTATTGTGTGCTTTTTATTTTATTCAGAGCAGATATGGTTCTATATTTACAGGGTTTTTTTTTCCTTCTTTAGCATTTTTTCTGTCCTTCTGGCTTTCAGTCACCACCAAACTTCTAATTTACTTAAAAGAGTGAACTTGTTCATCCTTCAGACAAATGTCCTCTTTTCAAGGTTCCTAGTTTGTCAATTGAAGATCATGCATATATGCATTTTTTTGGTGCCACATTATATGCTATGGTTTGGTTTTGGATGCAAGCTGTCAAAAATTGTCAGAAATTTCAGGGGTCCCAAGAATGGTATCAGGATTGTAAAAATTTTCACTTGATTGCTGGTCTGCTAACTGCTACCGTACCTTCCCATTGCGAAGGCTTAAAAATAAGCAAGAATTATTGTTGATGAGGTTGTTGCTGTGCCTTGTTTTACTGTTTGAATTTCTGAGGCTTCTATGGAGCTGTGGTTATAATTTTAAACACTGGTTTAGTAGTGAACACTCAAAATTTACCAAATTTACTAAATCCATCTGTGTTTGCTGGAAGTAGATCTGGCCATCAGAGATGGAGTACTCTAGTTTGGAAATCCTTTGATAAGAACTGTGGATTTCTCTCTAAAGAAAGAGAGATACAGGCTATGAGTTGCATTTACTGGAGAGTTGAAGGAAATTTCTGATAGCTATCAAATTTCAAGAAGGACAAATTACAGCTGGCAGAGCCATACTTAACAGCCAGCCTCCGGTCTTTTTGCATTGCTGGCACTGTGAAAGGTAGATTTTAGCACAGCATTTCGCTTAATGTATTATGATGTTGTCTGTTTGATTAAGTGTACAGCATAACTAATACAGTCCTTGAGCACTAGCATTCTGAATGGGTTGCTGGGCTCTTGGGTGTTTTCCAATGATGGATTTATTTCTTCTCTTGATACTGAATTAATTTAAGATAGCTTTTGACTAAGTGTTTTCTGATCCTGGTGAAGCTATACAGCCATGACAAAAATCAACATAGCCTCAGCAGTAGTTTAGTTTTCCTTCTGGTAGTAATTCCAGATGTTGCTCTGTGAGGACAGGAGACTATGCTCTGGACATAACTCTTTAATTTCCTTCCACAGAGATAACTGCACCAGAAGGTGGATGCTACTTGCTCAAATGGTTTATTGAGATCAGCATAGCCGGTTTGCCCTGTGTTAGAACAGGCCTTTGAGTATCACTTGCTGTCCAGGGCTTCCATTCCTTCTCTGGGGAGCCACACTGTGCACGTTTGAAGCATTGGGATCGCTATCCTTTCCTCACCCTGTTGAGGTTTGAAATTGCATGTTTCAATCACTGAATGAGAAAGAATAGTTTGTTAGCTCTTTGTTTTGCCTGTCTTGGTCTCTGACTCTGTTCCTTGAACGAATTGGTATTCAAAGGGTAGCAGCTCCTGACATGGTACTGAAAGCATAATGTCGCTCTTCTGTTGAAGAAATCCTGAGCTCACTGCTTGGGCTGAGCATGAGGCTTTAACTGCAGAATGGCATTGTCAAGTCTTGTATTGAATACACCTTTTGCTTAGGTAGGCACTGATGTGATGATATTACTAAGCTAGCTATAAAAAAAAAAAAAATTATGCTTATGATAAAATGTTAGGGAATGTTTCTTCTGTAGTGTTCTGTGAATGAACTGGCTTGAAACTATTACTTGGTACATGATGCTAATTTAGAAATAAAAATATTTTAGCACTAGACTAGGGAATGTATTGTGTCAAACAAGAGTGCTAGTAATGATAGGGTATGTGTTATCTTCATACTGTAAATCAGACAAGTAGACAATAAAAAAAATGAAAACTGTATCCAATTCTTTTAACAACCAGGGATTATATGAGAGACTATAGTTCCGTGTGTATATTGCATAGAGCTTGTAGTTTGAGTTTTGTGTGCTCTTTAAGAAAGAAAAAAAACTTCCATAGCAGTAGAATGTAAAAATATAACTGAATTCATTTAACTCCTTTGTGTTTCATAAATTCACTGCTTGATTACATGCTATGCTTTTTTATGTGAGTAATAAGTTCTTAAATGTACTTAGTTAGAGTAAAAAGTGCAAGAAATAATTTTCATTTTTCTTTTATCCAAAGCTTTCATTCATTTGCACAGAAAGTGGATTTTGTCATCTAGGTTTTACTTTATTGTTGTCTTACTGAGGCCAGAATGAGGCTACAAGATGAAACATTAGTTAATATGAAGGAACCGAAGAATCTGTTTATCAAACTGAAGTGTATCACTGGAGAGGATTGAAATATCCAAATGATTTTATGTAATACAAGAAAATCATGGAAAAGTTGGATACAGAAAACTGTAGCTAAAGAGTTTAATTAAATCACCTCTTTCATTCCCATTAGTTTCCCTGTTTCTGTTATCAAGAATGTAAAACACACTGTCTCTCTCTTACTTGTTCGTAATAAAGTACGAAATAGAAAATTTTAAAATAAAGAATATAATATTCCTCTATTAAAGTTTGTCTTTTTTTTAATGCAAAAGTATATTTTTTCTATGTCATGTATAAAAATGAGTGATTAATGGAGGAAACTGGGAAATTAATAGGATTGAGTGAGGTTCTTCAGCCACTTTTAAAATAAATGGAAGAAAAATTTTATTAATACCTTTTGCTTAATAATCAGCTGTAGGCAATGTGCAGTAACCATTTTCATTAAAAAGCAAAATTTCTTTACAAATACTAAAATACATATTTTTTTATGCAGCTCTTTATTGTTATTGTCTGCCTGAGCTTTGAAGGTATTAAAACAAAGACAATAATGTTCAAACAAGTCTATCAACAGTTGTAGTCTAGTAAGCTTCTTATTATATAAAGCAAAGGAATTAGAGGGTACCTAAAAGCCTTTCACAGTTGTAACTAGCACAGAATTGGGTGTCTGGACTTTAAAGTGTGGTTGTTTGTGCTGATGAATATATTTTTGAAACATATGGAGATACAGAAATTAATTGAATCATCACTTTCTCATTATTTTTGCACTTATGAGAGGTAAAAAAAAACCATTTAATTACTTGCCGTTGGCAGAAATGGTTTGACCAGTCTTTACCGTGAGGTTCATGTAGGAAGATTTGATTGTCTCTCTCAGCCACTTTCATGTGTTGCTGCATACACTCGTTGGTTTTCTTAGTGTTACAGAATGGATGAAAGTACTTGTTAAAGTATTTTGTTTCTGTTAGCTTTTTTCCCCATGTCCTGGTTTGAGACAAATTCAGAGGAGGATATCCCCTGATGGAAAGCAGGCCGTAGGTACCTGTGTACCCCTTCCCCCCCCAGCAGGTTCGGGAAAGAAAATGTCCCCGGAGGAAAGTGAAGAGAAAAGGGAAAAAAACTATTTATTTAACAAAACACACAGGAAAAGAACAATAATTCTAAATAATAACAAAAATCCCTTGCTGCAGAGAGAGAGACAGAGAAAACCTTGGGCAAAAAGCTGGAGTCCCTTTGGGTGTGGTCTCTCCTCTTCCCAGAGCACTGGGGGCGGGAGGGGCCCCCTTTTTGGCTGATAAAGAAACCTCTCAGTGAAGTCCCCATGTTCCGATGTTCCGAACGAGTCCAGAAGAGGGAAAAACAAAAAGAAGCCCAAAGTCCCAGAAAAACTCCGTCTCTCTCTTCTCCCGAAGAAAGAAAAAGCCGAGAGTCTGCTGGAAAAGCAAAAAAAGGTGCTTCCTCCCCTCTCTGCCACAGCAGAGCTGCTCACCTTGGAGCACAGAAATGTTATTAAAATGTTCCTCTGGCTGTTTTTTTTTACTCTCACCTCTCAAGCTCTGTTTAAAGGCACAGAATAGCATAAAATTAATTCTTCGGGAGACAGAGCAGACGATATAGGATAAACCATAAAAGGATAAACCATAAAGTCACTCCAAGACACCCCATAGAAGAATCTTTTTTGGGTTCTTCTTCTGTAGTAGCTTACAACTGAAAATGAAAGCAAGCTGTTGTAGTCACTGATTTGATTACAGATTTTGTGTGGCAAGGTAACTGTTGGAACAAAATTGTCATTGTGAAGGTTGTATGCTGCCGCAATGTTGTTCTTCAGGAAAAGCTCCCCAAAAAAGAAATCAAGATTTAGTGCTGTGTTGCAATTATTTTTCTGATTTCCCATGACATAAATTATTTAATATGTTAAATGTAATTTTGTGAGTATAATGTTCCTAGTACAAAGAATATTCAGAATTGCATGCGACTGCCTCTGCTTGCCACTCAAGGGGCATAGTTTATGGCCTTTATGCCCCCCATTTTTTTTGAGCCAGAAGATTTTAGTTTTTATAATCAGGAGTCACATCACCAAGAGACATCAAGAATCTGGGTAGTGAAGAGGTGAAAGAGAAATCTATTCTGAATTACAAAATAAGAATATTTAGGTATAAAATCATTTTAAATAGTAAAAATTGATTCCCAGTTATTGTGCAAGCTTGGATGTAGTTTCAAATATCATTACTGCTGATTCAAAATTCTTCTTTGTGTCTATGACCTTTTGAAAATTCTTTTATCACTTGTAACCAGACAACTTAGAGATTTTGGGTTCCTAAAGAAACTCTGTAAAGTAATGGATCTCAAATCTTTCAATGCTGTTGTAGGAATCATCCCACAGACTTGCAATATTATATAGGTTTAAACTATTGTTAATAACTATTGTTATTGTTAGTTGAAATATACACTAAAGATGAATAGCATGTAAATAAGTGCATTGCTTTGTAATAACAAGACTAAAATTTGTAATTTTTTATTTGACATTCTCGCTCTTAAGATTGAGTGATCTCTTTTTTCCCCTTTCTTGCTTTCCTAATGGGTGGCCTTCAATTATGGAATTTATCTACAGATATGCACTTAGTGGTATTTAAACATTTTGGGAGCATGCGACCATTATTTTTCTTAATTTGAAGTCTCCATTGTTAATACATTTAAATAAATGTACTAACAAATGGGGAGGGAGCTTTCTTGTCTGTATATTAAATGTTGTCCTTGGAAAGGTTCTGGGATAACTAAACTATTACTGAGCACATGAGGGACAAGAAAGTCATGAGGTGTAGTCAGCATGGAGTCAGAAGAGGGAAATGTTGCTTAACCAGTTTTACAACCTGTGATGAAATTAGTTTGTTAGATGAGAAACAAGCAGTGGATATTGTCTACTTTGACTGTAAGGCTTTTGACAGTATCTCTTGTAAAATATTTATAGAGTAACTGGTGAGTATGGACTGGATGAAAAGGCAGTGAAATGGATTGAAAATTGGCTAAATGAGTGGGTGCAGACTGTGCATCAGCAGCATGAAGTCTGCTTGGAGACCTGTAGCCAGTGTGTATCCCAGGGGCGGTGCCGGGTTCAGTCATGTTCAACATCTTTAATGGTGTGGATAAGGGGAGAGAGTGTAGCCTCAGCAAGTTTGCTGGTGATGTAAAATCATAAGGAATGGGTTGTGCTGCCATTCAGAGGGAACTCAGCAAGCTGGAGAAATAGACTAACAGGAACTACATTAATTTCTACAAAGAAAAATGAGGGAGGTGATCTTTCCCTCTCATCAGCACAAGTGAAGCCACCGCTACTATGGCCAGTTCTAGGCTCCCCAGTGAAAGACAGAACTACTGGAAAGTCAGGTGAAAGGCCTTGAAGGTGATAAATGCTCCAGATCATCTCTTCTGTGAGAAAAGATTGATCAAGCTAGGACTGTTCAGCCTAGAGAAGAGAAGGCCTGGAAGGTGATCTCAGCAATGTATATAAATATCCAAAGGGGAAGTTGATAGAAGATGAAGCTAGGCTGTCTTTGGTGATGTCTAGTCTCGGGAGCAGAGGCACTGGGCACTAACTGGAGCAGGAGACATTCTCCCTCAGCATCAAGAAGTCCTTATTCACTGTGAAGGGGACCGAGCATTGATACAGGTTACCCACTCAGGTTGTGGAGTCTCCCTCCTTAGAGATCTTCAAAAACTGTCTGGACATGAGCTCGAGCACCTTGTTCAAGGTGATGCTGATTGAGCAGACAGGCTGGGCAAGGTGAACTACAGAGATCTCTTCAGCCTCAATCATTCTGTGATTTAAAGGTTTCTCCTGTGCTGCAGACATGTGTAGGCAGATACTTGCCACACTTCCTTAATCTACCAGAGTTAGATAACAAACTGTGGAACTGTTAATCTATTCCTCAATTTATAGCATACTTTCCTCTAGTAATCCATGTAATACTGACAGTATGCTGGATATTTTTATGCAATTCATCCTCCTGGCTTTATGTTTTATGAAATCCATTATTCAAAAGGAAAAATGAGCTGCTGGAAATGCCCCCTGAAGTTGCTTGTTCTAGTAAGCTGTTCACTAATCAACCTTATTTGTCAAATAATCAGAAATGCAAATGTGGAATAAATAGCTTGGACAATCTATTTGTTTTTTGGCAGCTCAGTTGTGTTGTCATTTAAAATTGAATTCTATAGCTACTTCTGTCTTAGATGGATGCTCACAGTTTTTGAGGCAAGTAGAGTATGCTCACTACTTTGTTTTCAGTTTCATTCTGGGAAACAATAATTCTTCTGTTCATAATTAAAGGTAAGTAGCTGTTCTTTCTGAAGATTGGTTGCCAGAGGTCACTGAATTAAGATGAGAAAGGAACAATAAGAACCTTTTTTGAACAGGTATAGGACAACACAGCAAATAATAGCAAAGGAAGTTAAGGTGGCTGTCCTGCGTTTTAAATTTTTGTATCAAATGCATAAAAAGGCAGGCTTTAAACTGGGCCTTCATTTGTAGATACCAAATTCTGGCTGGTAGGATTAGTTGAATTAAAAATATTTGTCCTAATCTTTAAAAAAGTACTTCAAAAATAGAAGTTAGTTTTATCTAAGGGACTGTATAGAATTTGTGCATTGTCAGGGCTTGAGTGGGCTTTCATGGAATTTTCTTTTCTGATTCATGGGAGTCATGGAATGCTAGTGCAATTTCAGTGCAGACCTTTAAGAGAATCTGAATTCTATGTCTGTTGGACTTCAGTTCTTTAATGATGACTCCTATATCCTAGGTGAAGGAAGGAAATACTGCAGATATGCTTCAGGCTGATTGTAACAGCTACCAAGCTACAAATGGGTGATGCTTATACACGTCACTGGAACTCGAATAGTCTAAATCGCAAAATCTTTTGTCTAGCTCAGGAATAGGTTTTTTTTTCCTTTTTTATGAGTATGTGGTACAGTTGCTTATAGAAAATATTACAGGTATAAATTTATTTAGCAAGATAGGAGGACACTGGTAGGAGGTTGGTCTTTCTGAATTTGATATATTCTGAATTAGTAATTCTTTTTCCTGGGTGTTAAATATTTTATGTTAATCAATTTGAACAAGTCCATGCAATTTGGACAAATCACACAAATCACAAAGTCTGGCATTCTTGATAACCATATTATTCTTCCTCTGCCTGTTTCAGGAATTCACAGTAAAGGATCAGCACTGGCGATAGCTCTTCCTTTGAATAATTGGACACCATCTAAAGAATGGTGTCTTATTGCCTGTTATGTAAAATCTACTGTAAATAATGTTTTATAAAAACAGGGCTACTTTCATATGTACTTTTAAATTGTTACCATTATGGTTTTACTGTATTCATTCTTCATATGTCATTCTTCTTGACTAACTGTGGAAAGTAGATTTTTCCTAGTTGATCAGGCCATTTATTTTTGGTCAATAATGAGAAACTGAGGCTGTGCAGGAATAGAAAAAAGGCTGCTTGAGGGTTACTAAGGAAGTGTCACATGTAATCCAGTTTCCTTGCAGCAATTATCTTACATGTCTGTAATTTTTTAAGAACTTTCTCAATAAATTAGTCAGACGACTAGATAGTCATTTATGATTCAGGTTAATAGAATCCAGGCAATTTCTGCTTTCTATTTGGGGAATGTCAATGTCCGCAATAACATGAATCAGCTGTGTGGGCGTTACGGCACACATCTGAGAAACTATTTAGTGGTCAAGTCCTGCACACCAGGTGCCTGTATTCATATGCTGGCCTGTTGTTTGTCATATCATGATCTCTAAGCAGAAAGGAAATCCCTTGTTAGTCACCAGCAGTAGACATCATGTGGAAAGTCACTTGAAGATGAAATAACAATTACCTGCTTTAGAACAATTGTGATTCTTTGAAATTACTTCCAACACATTACATGTGTTTTTATATGCTTAATTGCAAAATTCTTTTCCTGTGACATTCTGTACGCATGACAAAATAGTGGGAGAGTTTATCTTACTCTCTTCTACATCTTGCAGTAATGAGGAGTCACAGGAGAGCAGGAGATATCCCAAGACTACAAGATGCTGCTGGTCAGACTAATCTAAAACTACATGTGACATATGTGTTTATCAGGGATATATTTTTGAAGTTGAGTGGAAGATTCACAGTTACTGCAGAGTAGGAAGCAGGTCCATTTCTTTATATTACTGTATATTGTATTTTCTGTTTTGTTTGAGCTGTTTATGGGTTTAGTTTAGCTATCTAATTGTTACTAAGTTTATTTTCTTTTATTGAAGTTCTTCAGTTTACCTGTTGGTCACTCTATCTGTGTGATGTCGTGAATGGCCAGTAAACATCCTTTTTTACAGGTTTTGTCAGCTTCTGTGCTAACAGATTATTCCTCAAACCGCTTAATACATAAAATATATTTTGTTCTGCTTGTTAATGTCTTTTCTTCAGCTAGAAGTCTCTTCTGCTGTGATCTCAAATGCAGGGACACGTTTTTGTCTTACATGTGGCTCTGCTGCTGACATAACATAAAGTGAATTGGACCCTTCTCTTTCTTTACTATACTTAGAACTTTACTTTTCTGTAATGTAATTAAGCACCGACATTACATTAGGACGTGACTATTTGTATTTGCTTAGGACGTGTTTTATAGGCATAATGGAAGTTTATTTACAGAATAAGCAGCATGTTTCACTATACGTAATGAATAGACGTGTGAAGTAATCCTTTCTGAATTAATTGTGTGAACTACCTTATTATTTAGTGTCTTTCATATTCCACACTTTGATGGACTGTGGTAGCTCAGTGAAATTCTCTAACTAAAGTTTAATGGTCATTACGTAGTCTTTTTAACTACTTCTAACAACATTAGTCTATATATATACATGGTCTACTCTTGTCTCTGTGTTGTACTCTCTCATTTAATTTAGTTAATCTTTTTTTAATATGTCTTAAATTCCTTTTTGTTTTCACTATGCAGCTCATGATTGCGTCCTGATAAACTGGTATCGCATCTAAAATTTAGCACTAATGAGTCATATTACAACAATTGCCTGGAATTTATATATTGTTATTTGAACTGTGACAAAAATATGGAATGTTAAAGTATAAAACCACTAGGCTTCCTGGCAAAGCTTTAAAATTTTTTTTTATCACTCATACCAAATGAGCCTTGTCATGTAGAGTCGTTGTGGAGATTGACCTGTGTATATGTGTAATTTATTGTTCCTAAAATTTGAGTGCATACAACTCAGTTAAGTCTACAGGGCATTATTTGTCAAACATCATTTCTGTTTTTGTTATGGGCTCAACAGTTTTGGCAGTTATACATTAAAGTCAAGCAGATAAATGTGATCAGGTGCCTCTTATGCTGCAAAATACTAGTACTCCAAGAAGCTTTACCCTTGTTAACAAGTTCTAGTAGCCTAGAAACTCAGTTTACAATCCCAAGTGATTACTAACTTTTTTCTGTGCTATTTTTTTTAAGCTTCCCAAGAACATATTAAAAGGATTAATTTCTTAAATTCATTTAATAGATACAAGCAAGGTTATTACAGGCAATTAGTGTTTTGCCCTTCTTTCATTGTCAGCTCTTAGGCCAGGTGATCCTTTCAAATTAATATCCTTTGGAAATGATGATTCTAACACACATAATGAAACTGCTTTTTTCTCCCCTTGAATTATGAATTTTTATTATTTCTTGATCAGAATGCTGGCTGTAATTTTTGAAACCAAGCCGTTTTATAATACTCATTCTGTAACTTTCATTTCCATGTGTAATAGTCTACTTGAATTGCGCCATAGCTAATTCCGGAAGTTGCTTATCTAGGAAAGTATTCTGCTTTGGAGTGCTGCAAAAGCTATGCAAATAGTGCTCAAGATACTGTTTGCTAGTCTCTGATAAATGGAACATTCATAGAGGCAGAAACTGCTGGAAACTGCAGTTAACAATGACCCTACCTTCGTGTTCAGGCAAACTATTTTTTATTTACCCGTGGCAAAGGCGTATTTCTTTAAGAGAAAGGCTAGCTGTGTCAGCTAGCAAAATTGCAAGACTGTTTGGCAAATTGGTTGTGTTGACAGGGTTATAAGTTTCTGTCAGCAGCCTGGCCCTGCTGGAAATGAGAGTTGCCTTTCCATATAACTAAGAAGAAGTAAATAGAGAAAGAGCAGATTTTGCTACTATTTCTCTGTCTCCCATGCCTTCTGTGGCAGACGGGAGGTATAATGGATACCTGGAGCTCTTAGTCACTGAAAGAGCTCTTGCAAACAGTAATCACTAGCCTCTTTTGACACTGAAATTGATTCAGATAATCACTATTAATCATGATCTAAAACAGCAACCCAGGGGCTTTGTTTTAAAGCATCTGTTAGAATCTTGAAAAGCATTGCTAAGTTTTTGTTCTTTTTTAAAGACAATTGGATTTTCATTAGTTGTTAATCATAAAAGCAGATCAATTTTCAGCTAAAATAACCTTTGTTTAATTACATATTTTGTTTGTTACCCAGTGACAAACTTCAGGCCTGTATAATAATTGTCATACTGATGTGCACCGATATTTAATTGATACTTTTGTTAAGTTATCTGAAGTGTATCTGTCAGGAAAAAGGTAAGCTAGGTAGCACAATTTCTAAATTTAGAACTAGCTAGTTCTATAGGAAAAGTTGGAATTAATACATTAAATCAATAATATTTGTCATATTACACTTCTAGATTTTGAAAGGAAATATGACACATGTCTCTCATGTGTCACTTGCATTTGTATATTGAGAGAAGAGTTTTTTCTTTTCTATTTCCAGTTAAGACTGAATGAACTGGTCAATGAATTCAATTAGTTGAAACATTAAAACAACAAAAATATTTTTTTAACATCTGCAGAAAAAGGTGTTGCTGTCAAGAGCTGGTTTAACATTTCATCAAGCTATACATCCAAGTGTCCAGCTGATGAATTGCTTTTGACTGTTTTTGAAACTTTAGTAGCAGCAACGTACTGCTAGAATGCCGTTTGAGTATATTTTAAAACGGATAGCTTGTGGTAACTTTTACATTAAGTATAATTAAAGCTGTAATATACAAGTTTATTTATGAAATGAAAATGCATTTTTCATCAAACTTCCTGGTGAAGAGGGATGAAGAGAACTTCCATTAGCAGAAAGTGAAAAGCAGTGCTTTAAGCTGATTTTTTAAATTACTTTCCTGTGTCAGAACACTGATGATAAATTACATACAAACCATGCCATGGTCTCACAGGCCTCTGTAGCCCTGCTACCTGTCATGTTTGTTGGCAGCATGTGCATCTGTTTGTCAAACTGAAGATTTTTCCATTTCTATTAAGCTGTTAGCTGCTGCTTTACAGGGAAAAGGGGCAATAGTGGTGGCCACAATTGCCAGTGGTGGTCTGGAAATGTCAAGACACAGAGAGCTTCTAGTTGTGAAAGTGTACATACACCTCTGTTTCGTCTGGGACTGATTTTATAAGTGCTTTATCTAGCTCTGCTATCTGTGTTCTTGAAGTTCACTTTTCAGATTTGTGTCAGAAGTGAGCAGAAGCCAGAGAAAGACATGCAAACCTGTTCTGCCACAGAGGGATAGGGGAAGTAATTGTTTTTTGCCAAGGTGTTGGTGGTCAATCAATCCATTTTTAGTCACCGTTTATTTTATGAAACTTTTTTCCCATAGTGTGATTGCACAATATGCAAAATGTAATGAAATCACATTCCAGGTATATTCTTTATGAGGTTGATGTTAATTGGTACTTTCTTTTTCAGCTAATCTGCCTGTGCCTACTATTGCTGCAATAGATGGAACTGCTTTAGGTGGTGGCCTAGAACTTGCATTAGCCTGTGATATACGGGTGGCAGGTAGGTCTGAATCCTCCTATGGAATACAGGATTATTAGTGTTATAGCTGGCTTGACTAATCCATCTGTTGGCAACAGTCTTATGAAGCTTACATTGTATTTGACATTTTTTGTAACCCATTATTTTAAAGGACTTTAGCAGAAACCTGTATAAGTACTGGCTAATGTTTCATTTAAAACAACTTAACCCTGTTATCTGGATTGGTTTTGTTAAATGTTTATTTGATTCTTCTGACCCTAATTTTATCAGTATTGCCAGAAGGGTTATGTAATTATTTTTGGGTTTTTTTTTTATTCTTGTGCATTTGAAGTGCTCTAGATGGAGATTTGATTTTGTCTAAACAGGGTGCAAGGAAAGAACAAACATTGCTAGTGAGTGTATTATTACACAAGAAATTAAATTATAAAATGACAACATCTCTTGAAAAGAGGAACCTTGAGCTAGTAAGCTGTTAGAACTGTAAAGCAAATTGATGGAAAGTAAATGGAAACTTGGTCCTGAGCAATTGCCAGTAACTTATAAAGTTATTTGACCTTAGAGAATATTCTGTCACCTAAAGAATTCAAATAATCAGATACAGAATTCTACCCCATTTTAAAATGTTAAGCAATAACAGCCGTTCCATTTGAGTATTTTCCATTTGGAGACAAGTCTCTGTTACTCACTGTAATTGCTTACTTGCTGTGTGAAAATTAATAAGGTACTGAATTTGCCTTGACAGAAATAGTTGGATCTCTTACTAAAAACAGATCAGTTGAATCTCTTTGAAGTTTTTTTTAATAAACAAATGCTTTAAAAACTGATTTGTTTTTTGAAGAAAATTTAATAAATTAGCAAACTTCGAGGTCATCATTACATATTTTCCATAATTTTTTTTTCCTTCTACATTATGGTAAGAACTGCTTTACATTCTGTTTTTTAGCCTCTTCTGCTAAAATGGGCCTAGTTGAAACGAAGTTGGCGATCATTCCAGGTGCAGGTATGAATGTTTTGCTTTTGCTGCCACAGGTAACCAAATAGCATATGTATTTAGTATTAGACTTTGAATTTTTTATGGATTTCTGCTTATTTTTATATTTCTATTAAGTATTATAGCATGTTTTATGGCTTATTGCTTGTATTACTTACCAAAATTAATTTAAGATTTTGGAGAGAGTCACCTGTATGTTATATTTTTAAACAAAGTCTTGAATTCTGCTTTCAGGCTGCTTGTTTATTGATTGTAAAGAGTTTAAGAACTGAAGGTATAGCTGTGAATAAATGTGTTATCTTGTTAAGATTTTTTGACTCTAAAAACTTGTTTTATTTTTGGAAGGCCAGTTGACCTGCTTTTCCCAGAGTCAAGGTGAATGAAAGTTACATAATAAATAATGTTCAAGGAGGTGTTACAAAACCTTTTATTTTTATTTTATGTATAAATCATTGCTACTTGAATTAAGATATTTGCTGCTCTGGGAAAAGGGCAGTAACTTCGAAAAAAGTGCATCCTTGTGATTTTTTGCCTTAATTTCTGAAAGTTCTAGGGAACTTCATACTGTTTCTTTCTAACGGGTGGAACCTATTTTGAAAGCCCTATATTCAATTCTAATGGATACCATTGCAGGTCACATTGAAAAAACCAGTAAAAACAATCATAATGGGAGTAGTGGTATGAACTTTGTATATAAAACTATCCCATCCTATGACTAATCTGGACAATTATTATACAGTTTCAATTGCTGTATTATTATGGTTATTGTTGAGATGTAATTTCAATCAATATTTTCTGTGGTCAGAGCTACATTTTACATAAGGAAAACAGTTATGATTGATGCGTGGTTTCTTTTTAGTGGCAGAAAAAGATAATGATGCAGATGTTTTTAAAGATGTATTTACGTGTAGTGGTGTTGTCATGAAATAATGTGCTTTGCAATAAGTCCCAGTGAAGAAAAAGACAGAAATTGATGCTGTTTATCAGTTTTAACTCTTTATCTTGCCTCTCCCTCCTTTCCTAAGAAATTCTGTAGGACAGTATTGGAAACATAATCTCCAGTTCAAGAAATTCAGCTCAAATTCTCCATATATTCTCAGTATTCAACTTTTTTAGGTTGTCTCATTTTCCTGTTTTCAGTTAATTATAGATGTTTCAAACTTCTGTGCTCTTACTTTAAAATGCTAGTTAACTGACTCATTATAAGTTTCATTCAGAATATTTTACTGCTATTTAAAGGCTGAGGTTTGAAAAATCCTTTTTTTTTTCTTCTCATCCTAAAATAATGATTCTGGTGTATGTCTTCAGCTCCTCGAAAATATCACAGATTTAATCTTGTTACATTGACTTTTCAATTTACAACATTTAGGGTACATTCCATGCTGAATTTTTTCCCCTGCTCCATATAAGCCTTTCTGACAACTGTTTTTGTTGAGTGTATTTGTGCTAATCACAACTTTTTCCTGATCAGCCTGTACTTGCACCAGTCCTGTTGAGCAATGACAATGTTACAGCTGTTTTTACTTCTTGTCTTCCAAATAGTAGCTGATCATGGTTTTTGTCATCAGAAAGTGAAGAGTGAGTGAAAGAATTTTGCATACGTCATTTAGGTAGAGAAGCCAGATACACACACTTGAACCATGGCTTCATGGGTTAGTGGAATATTTTCTGAGAGTATTTATTTCAAGCTGCTCTGAGCTAAAACAGAACTGGGGAGTGGAGCTGAAAAGTGAACTGTAGCTCTTAAGAGGCCTAAATAGATTTCTTCTGCCATCTAGTACACCTGAAATCTGATGACAAACCGAGTTGCTTCTTTGAATTAGATCCCTATGCCATGGCAAGCCACTGTTTTTGTTCCGCTCTGTCAGCTGCCAGGAGTATGTGATAAATGTAAAATTTTAATTATCGGGTGATAATTAATGTGGACCTTTGAGGCTGTATGGAAAACATATTTATACTGTGAGAGTTTGCTTTTTTAAAGCCGCAGAAAGTTATAATCAAAGAGCTGTGTGAGAAGAATGTTACTAGAATTTAATAGTATTCAAATATAGATCCAGGGCATATCAACTGTTATGTTTTAGACCTTGTTGTATGTTATGGTTTATTCCATTCTTAATGAAATGTGGTTGTCAAAAGACCCAGTGAGGTGCTGTCTGTTGACCAGTTTTAACGCGTATTTCCCAGGTGCAAGAAATTTTTCCTTTGAATATGCACAGATGTACTGCAACTTTCTAACAGTTAAGTTTGAGCAGCAGTTAATTGCGTTAACCAAAATGAATTGTTCCTTCTAAGTCTGCTGAGGGTCTTGACCAAGTAGGCATTCATAGAGCATGCTGTATTTTAGCAGATTGAATCTCCTCAGAAAATTCATCCATGGCAGACAACATAGCAAGACCAAGCAGGGTGACAGAAGTGCCTCCTTTTATACAGTAGCTATGTTCACAGACCTCGTGCTCGTGTTGTAAGGGAGCAGAATTATTCTTCTGCATTTGGGAATCTAAACCCAGTTTTCTGCACTGTGGAAGAAGCTTAACTGCTGGAATGTGAACTAGCAAAAGTAGAAAATCTTTCTGGTTTTCCTCTTAGGTACATCCCACTTCCTAGTAAGGAAGATTCAGAGATTCTCTCAAGATTCAGAGAACTAGTGTAAATGTGCAACAGAGAGAAAAGCTTGGTAACTTGGTGACGGGAAAGTTACCTGAGAATGAATATTGATAGTTTTTGTTTTTTAAGGAGAGTCTGCCAATTATCTTTGCACAAGTGGTCCTCTGCCAGCATGGAAAACATGTATCACAGAATCATTTAGGATGGAAAAGACCTTTCAGCTCATGAAGTCCAACAATCAAATAAGCACTGCCAAGTTCACAACTAAACCATGCTGCTAAGTGCCACATCTACACGTGACTCAACCACTTCCCTGGACAGCCTGTTCCAATGCTTGACGGCCCTTCAGTGAAGAAGTTTTTCCTGATATCCAGTGTAAACCTACCTTGGCACAACTTGAAACATTTGTTACTTGGTAAAAGAGATTGACCCCAACCTCCTTTTCAGGTGGTTGTAGAAAGCAGTAACATGTCCCTTGAGCCTCTTTTTCTCCAGGCTTAACAATCCCAGCTCCCTCAGCAGTTCCTCACAGGACTTGTGCTTCCTTTACTGGCTCTGTTGCCCTTCTCTGCACATGCTCCAGCATTTTAACGTCTTTTTTGTAGGGATCCAGAACTGGACACAGGATTCGAAGTGTGGCCTCACCAATGCTGAGNACCTTGGCACAACTTGAAACATTTGTTACTTGGTAAAAGAGATTGACCCCAACCTCCTTTTCAGGTGGTTGTAGAAAGCAGTAACATGTCCCTTGAGCCTCTTTTTCTCCAGGCTTAACAATCCCAGCTCCCTCAGCAGTTCCTCACAGGACTTGTGCTTCCTTTACTGGCTCTGTTGCCCTTCTCTGCACATGCTCCAGCATTTTAACGTCTTTTTTGTAGGGATCCAGAACTGGACACAGGATTCGAAGTGTGGCCTCACCAATGCTGAGAGGCACAATCCCTGCCCTGGTCTTGCTGACCATGCTATTGCTGATACAGGCCAGGATGCCATTGGCCTTCTTGGCCACCTGGGCACAGCATGTTCACCTGCTGTCAACCAGCACCCCCAGGTCCTTTTGTGCCAGGCAGCTTTGCAGCCACTCTGCCTCAAGCCTGAAGTGCTGCATGGGGTTGTCTCCCAAGTGTCTCTTCTTTTTTTATGGAGCTCCAGCATAACTCTGTTCAGTCAGGCTGATATTCTTTCCCATTGACTCTTCTTTCGCCACATAGGGATGGTCCTCTGCCTTTCAGATTTTCTTCTTGAAGAATGTCCAGCCTTCCTGAGGGCCTTGGCCTTTCTGGACTGCCTCCCAAGGGACTCTATCAACTAGTCTTCTAAACAAGCAAAAGTCTGTCTTCTGGAAGTCTGAGGTGGCAGTTCTGCTGACTCCCTTCCTTCTCTCTTGTGAGGGCCAAAAACTATCATTTCATGGCTGCCTGTGCCCTAGATGTCTTCCAAGCATCACATCATCCTTCTGTTCACAAATAGCAGTAGGGCATCTGGCCTCCTGGCTCACTCACCAACTCTGTTAGGAAATAATCTTCCACATAGTCCAGGAATCTCTCAGACTGTTTCTTTTTGCTGTATTGTATTTCAGAGTGTGTATGGGTCTGTCCATCCCCTCTCTTCCTCAGGTTTCTTCACTGTGAACTTGATGTCTTTTTGCCTGTTGTGGTATAATTTGTGGTTTACAGGGTAGAGGGTAAAACAAAACCCTCTTTAACCTTTTAGGGTAGAAAAACAAACAGTCCCTAGAATTTTATTAAAAGTAGATGGCCAGATGAAGAGAAAATTTTATTGGCCTCAGATGAAAAGGTTTCAGCATGAACTAACCTATTCTTGGGCATGAAAGAAAGGGCACAGGAGGGAGTTGTTGTGTATGTCTTAGCTGTGGGTAATGTTTCAGTCAGAATACTCATCTCAGTGGATAGCAATGAGTTTGTACGAGACAGGATTTCATGAGGAGCCAGACTTGCAGTTTAAGGAGATGCTTGTTATCAGGATGACTTTTCTCAAAGCTATTCACTGCTAAAAGGAGTTAACTGTTTTTTGATCTCTTAGTTAAAAAGCTGTTTAAACAACTTGTTTTCTGTGCAGTCCTGTGTCTGTAAGGAACTCGAAATAATATGGGAAGAGTCTTTTTACACAAGAAAATTGTTTGTTTTGTTTCCCAGACTGACATTTAAAAAAGTGCAAATATCTGTCTCTAATTGAATGTAGTTTTTCATGTCTCTCAACTTGCAAAGGATGTGTTTTTCAGTGACAACTTTCTCCTCAACCAAAAATTGTTTTGGAACATTTGTTCGTTGAAGTCCTTTGTTTTTCTGCCTTGTAACTTTTTTAAAACTGTCTCACTTCATGATGTAATTTGGTTGTTTATCTCTAGATTCTCACAATGGATATCATTTTAAGCCTGCAACTGATAGATGCTGTCAGATCTGCTTTTATTTGTTAGTATGATTTATATACCATTCAGTATTAGATCTGTTGTGAGAAGATAAAATGCATGTAAACAATACACATAAACTTTCTACTCTGTTCACAGAATGAGATGTATTAGTTGCACAAGGGCAAGTATTATGTGATAGCAAGAAGTGGAAAAGACAGGCGTATATATAGAAAGTGATTTGCGTTTTGTTTATGCAGTTTATTTCCACAAAAGATGTAGGTGTAAGATAGAGGTATTGATATGCATCAACAATTATGTTTTCATGAAAAGAAAAGAATAGAACTTTGTTGAAATTAATATGCTTGTGTAAGCAGGTAATTTGATCTTGCTAGATAAAAACTGTGGCTATTGGCCTACATATAGGCTAATATATGCAGGCTGTCACTCTTTTTTTGGTTTGTTTTGTTTATAAAGGCATTTTAATTAGCAAGGCTTTGTTAATTTCATCCTCATTTTGCCTTTATTCTTCCATGCTCCTCTCAGAAATCCCACTACTTCATTACCAAACTGTTTTCCACTGTTTAATATTAAAATAAAAACCAAGCACATAAATCCTGGGATCATGCTTTCCTTGAGAGTGTTCAGTTCAAAAAGCATATTTTATGAAGAAGACTTTTAAAAAAACAAAGGAAAGAAAAAGAAACTTTTAACTCTTTAAGAAAGTCTTTGTAAATAAGCTGTATATTCTTTCTACATCTAAAGGTTGCTTTAAACAGTTTTTTCCAAAGGTGAAACTGAAGCTTCAAGCTGTAGGAGATTAGACTAGTTTTGTCTCTAAAATATAGAACAAGGGAGAGATTAAATTACTGCATTTCTGTGTTCTCCCCTTACTTTGGTAACAGTATTGTTTTAACTGTTTTTCTAGACTTCAAATTGTATTTTGAGAAATTACAGTGCTTGCAAATAACAAGACTATAAAATAAGAGATAGGAATGCTGAAATACTAGGTTTTCTTGCATAGGAATGTGTAAGTGTAAGTGTAAGAATGAAAAGTGGATTTAGGTAATCATAGTGTATTTTCCTTATCTGTGAAAGTATTAATTCTTTGCTTTTAAAAACATGCTTATGGTCTCTATTGCAGTATTTATTTTAAAGCTGAAAAAGATTTTCTATTTTGGATGACAAAGATGTCAAGGGAATTTCCAAATGTGAAAAACTCACACAGAACGTGTTCTTGCTAACAGCAGTAGTTGTCCAATTCAGCCAAGTGTAAAGGTTAAATTGAATGTCAGACATTTCAAGTTGAAATCTGATGCACATTACAATGGACTGCCAGGATATTCTTTAGATTTCTATATTTCAGTTTCACTGATTATTGGAACAGCGTTTGATAAATGCTGAAAAAACTAAAGTTTTGCTATTTGTGGTACTGTCTAAGGTAGAACTTGAAAGCTTCTGCACGTTTAGTGTAGTTTTTCTGCATATAGGTGCTACTTGATAGTACATCATCACAGACATACTTGGAATGAAAAATCTGCTTATTTTGTATAACTTTATACATCTTACCTGGGTAATACTGTACCTTTCTTTTGTCCATCTTTATTCCTACCTTCACTAGCCTATTCTTTTCTTCTCCTTTTATTTTTTCATATAGTGTCCTGAGTTTTGACATACACTTTTCTTTTTCATTACATGAGGAAACCTATATAAGAGTCTTCTTAAATTTTTAAAGTTCAACTCTTAGTCCTGTGACAATTGACTGTCTGATTGGGAAAAAAACCCAAAATGAAGAGTTAGGTCCGAGTCTGGGGATTCTTTTCAGTTAGTTTATAATGTCTGTTATGACTTCTCCTGTTTCTTTATCCTGTGTCAGAATTTTAATACTGTGAAGTACACAAAGTAAACATTAGTAGAAGAAAGTTTTAAATAAGCTCCTGAATCAGCATCTTCAGCATTTCATCAATACTTTGCCTTAAATTTTATTTACTGTGAAAACCAAGAAGATGCACTTTCTTCTTCTTGACTTACAATTAGGAAAATCTTTTAATGTTTTCTTTACTGTGATCTAATAGTGATTGTTGAGCATTTAAAAATTATATTATGATTTGAAAAATTAGTTACCTTAAATTAGTTATTCTAACAACATTTATCTATTTTTCTTCAGTCATCTGAAATCTCAATACCTCTAGTTGCATTCTAATTTTTTTTATGTTTATTTCATGTATTGTATTTAATAAATGGCCTGAAATAAGAAATTTTTAATAGCATAGAAAACAGGTGTCTTAGCATCCATGTTTTCTTCAAAGTAATTAAACACAATATATAGAATGTTTCTAGAGGGGTGGGTAAATTTGTTCTGCTTCTGTAAGCTAAAGAGAATTGTGGTTCTAGTGTTACCTTTTCTCAAATAAAAAAAAGCCTACTTTCATCAAGTGACACATTTTCTCCCTGGCTTTGTGATCAGTTGTAGTGGTGATGGTGAGGCAAAACTGCAAAAGCTCCATATATAGAACTAATGTCTTGCACATTTTATATACAAAATTATTTCATTTTTATAAATAGAATACTCCCCAAGTAGTAGCAACATACAGCAAAGGAGGTGATAGAACTCCACGTCTTCCGAACCATCCCCTGTACCTTCATGAAGCATCTCCAGTACTTAGCTTTGCAGAGGGATCCTCAGAGCAACCTTTTTCCATTGCCTGCTAGCCATAGAATAAATCCAATAAAAACTCAACCATTTCCAAATCCATATTAAAAACTCAACTAGTACTTCCTACAGAAAGAGGAGGTATCCAAGGCTATCATTTGTGTCCTAGATGACTGCAATTGTTTAACATAGTATTTGAAATGTCAAATTCAGTGTAAGAAATTGACCACTTCTGACATTCTGGTTTATTCTGCTAGCAGAGATTGCAGGACATTTCTTCCTGACCTAAATTTGGAGATGTCTTGTTTACAAAGCAGAATTAACAGGCATTTGAGAAATTTCAATATTTTGAGTAGCAGCACTGCATATGCAACATACTGTGTTTAGTTATGTCGCCTGATGCTGCAGAGGAAGAAGGAAGTAAAACAAGGACGAAAGAAAGCCCCAGAAGCCAAGCTGAGCATTAGAGGAAGTACAAGAGCCGAGATGTGAAATTTTCTTGATCTTAGAAAGCAGAGCATAGGAGTTCTGAGATCAGTATGATATACCAATGGAGAAATCAAATCTTATCTTGCTAATGATTGAATGTTCCTTAGATTTTTGTCAAATCTTGGAAGAATGAAACCATTGTTCTTTAAATCGAGATTGAATTTTGGAGTAGTGTTTTTATTAAAATTCATTGTTACAATGAATTGAGCAATTTTATCAATTGCTTTCCTAATTATCATGGGTATATAAGAAAGCTTTCGTGAGTTGGAGAATTGTTTTGTGAGATTGATAGATTGCTGATTTTTGAATGACAGCCAGAAAAATGAAAAAAATGCAACAAGTTATTTGTTTTATTCCATCCTCCTTAAATAATATAGACTTAAGCCCCATTCAGGTACCATTTCAGTGAGCATGGGTTGTACTATCACAGTTTTATCTTTTCCAGACCATCTCTGCACTGTGGGGAACTATGGAGGGAAGCTTTGAAAAGAAAGCAAACCCAAACTTTGCTTTTGCAGCTTGGTTTTTCTCACTATGTCCTTAGAATAGTGTAACACTGCATACAAATTAATGGTCTAGGCCAACCGTAACAATATGAATGGAATTCCCGTTAAGTTTCCTAACATAGGTGCAAAGTAGGTTATAGTCACTTGGGACACTCCAGTGAAGAGGACATGGGAAGAATAAAGCAAATAGAGAAAAGAACGAACTAAGATGCTGGTAGGTAAGGAACTTTATATTTTTTCGAAGTCAGTTAAAATAAAAAAATTATCACTGTACAGACATGCACCTAGTCAGTTAAACGAGTTTTCTGTTCACTCATACGGATCTCTCAAAGTTCCTAACTGCCCTTGATGAAATTATTTTCCTCTTGCACAAAGTTTGGACTTAATTAAAAAAGTTGTACAAAAGGTTTGTACAAGACAACCCTTTTTTGCTTTGTAAAAGACCACCCTTTTGTTCTCCAAACATGTCGTGAAACCAGAACCTAGTGTCTATCTCAAGTGCTCTTGTCCAGTGAAAATCATAATAGAAACTTCAATGGCACACTTTCATGTGAAGATTTTTTATTATTTTCTTTCAATATCTTATTTCTAAGCTTATGCAAAAAAAAGTAATAATAGCCAGTGTTGCTGGGGAGCAATGAAGCATGAGAAAATTAAAAATTTGCTGGATATGGAAAAGAGAATTGCAATTGCATGAGATTTTCTATTAAAAATTGGCAGTTTGGTTGTTTTGGTCTTTTTTTAAATTTAAAAAAAAAATTGCATTTTGGAAATAAATATTGGACAAATTAAGGACTTGACTCCTTCTGGTGGCCTAGGAACTAAAACAAAAATCCTGAGCTTAGATTTCTAGGCTCAGCTTCTTCATAGTGAGCATTTCTGAATTTTAAGGTTCTCTACCTTTTCTGACTAGCTTTCCAAGTTCCCCTGTTAAAGAGCCTCATTGCTACTTCAGCTCATTGTCAGAGATTAAATATTGTCTCTGTAGTGTCCTTTCTTCCTGCAACTTCACTTACTCACTTTATTTGACAAATTACTACAGCTTTTTTTCTATTCTTCCTATCTCTACAGTAGCAGAAGGGGTAAGAAGAAAGAACTCCTTAGGTGTTTTAGGAGAGGCAGAGAAAATAGGCAGGTGAAGTACTTAAAGGATCGATGAAGAATGAGGATGAAAATGCATAAGCAACTCAGTCTGGGTTGGGAATTTATTTTCAAATACCTTGAGGTGGTGAGGGAAAAATCTAATTTTATCTTTTAGTATGTAAGCAAGCAGAAATGTATTACTACCAAACTACTGGTATATCTATGTGAAAAACATAGCAAGGCAGTGGAATACAGCAAAATAAAAGGAGTAAAAATTATTATTCATACCATCTATGAATTTTGAAAGACTTAATTTCTATCCTGTCTCTCTGCATTGACAGCCCAAGAAACATAGACTCCTTATTTTAGTTCTTGGTTTGTCACTAAATGATATGTGTAAAAAAAGGGTGGTGAAAATACTCCTTGTAGTGTTAAGAAGCTTGTTAATCTGCACAGCGATAGACACAATTTAGTACAAGATGGTGAAGTCGAGACATTGGATGCAAATCCATGTAGCTGATCATATTACATATCGCTTGGTAGTTTTCAGTAGTCCTGTACAAGTGGTGACCCAATGTGCATTTCAGTTGTGAGACAACATGTATGTGTAGAGGACTTGCATGATTTTCGTGGGTGAGATAAGCAACCTTCATAAATTGGAATCAAACAGCTCATATGCCACTTTTAAGTGGTTTAAAGTGATTCAGCTTCTGTGATGCATGCCCCTGTCCCCATGCCTGCCCTTTATTAAGTCTACAGTTGAGATCGGCTGGTTATGATTCTTCCACAGCCAGTACATGTAGATGGGATTGGTAGTCTACAAAGAGATTGTGCATAAACACAGAGACAGAAAGTGCAGGAGAGAAAAAGGAATGAAAAAATATGCACACTGATCAGGAAATTACTGACAGATGAACAAGATGGGTTGGAGATAGAAACATGAGGACTTTAAAAGTTGTTAATAACCGAGAAGAAAGAAATAAGATGCTAAAACCTTCCTATTGATTCTCTTAAATGGTTTATTAAGAAGAAAGTAATAAGTATGGGGGTTCTTTCTGTTTGTTTTTTTCCCATATACTCCCACAGGATTTTTGGAATTTAAATGATGGATATGTCCTTCCAAGACTTAGTCACCAGTCTTCATTACATTATTTGCTCAAAAATTCCATTGACAGGAGTGTTTGCCACAATAAAGCCTACAAAAGCTATGATCATCCTTTAGGATTTTTTCAGTAGCCATGAATCCAGAGGGAATCCGGAGGATAAAAGAAAACCCAACATTTTGAGGAGATTAAATGATCAGGGACTTTTTCATCCTTTTAAGTGTAGACCTTTTGTATAAGTCATTGCACAAGTGACCCTCACTGTGCATAGCACGCAGAGAGCAGTTGCAGTTTTGTCATTGGCATGTGTTAGTAAGGACTTGTAAGCAGGGATTGCTGGGTGAAATTAATTGCATTGCATTACTTATGTCATGTTAAAGTCTGACTTGTGAAAGAATGTTCTGGGATTTTTACTGGCGCTGTAATAGTTTGCTTACAGTGTTTCAGTTTACCTTCTGCACTTTGCTGGATTAGTGAATGGAAAGCAATTTACAGAAAGCAACAGGCTTTGGAAAGATGAAAAGAAGATGAAGTATCTTTGTGTTGTTATTAAGATTCCCTTCTTCAAAATGTCTTCATCTCAACATAGATGTTACCAGAGGCAAAGGATTGGGAATGGGACTGGAGTGTATAAATGGGGGCTAGTATAGACACAACAATACTTGGTAAGTTCCTAAAAATTATGTTGACAGCTGTCGAGCTCATCTATACTCTGTGTGTTTTTTGAAGAGAAGCCAAGAAATTTTTAATCAAGGAAGATTACTGAGCAGATTACTATGTGCTTAAAAATAGACTTACTTTTATTAGTAAAACTTTTTGTTTAAGCCTGAAGTGTTACATTTTTCACTGAAAATGCAAAAGCTGTTTTGATTTAAAACAGTGCTAAATTCTTATGAATGAGATGGAAAGAGATAATGAGATGGAAAGAAGATAATATTTATTCTATTTAATCGAAATATTGTATAGAAATGTCAGCATGAGTAATATAAGTGCATTTTAACTTTAGAATTTAATGGATCTCCGACTGATTTCAAGGGAGAGAGTATTTTCAGTGACTTATTAGATTGGAAAATGTCTGATTTAAAGAAAATTCTTTATGGAATGTTTTTGTGTGAAGTTATTTTGGTAATCTGCTCTCTTAGGACCAATTGCTAGTCTTTTCCCACACTAATGAAACTAGGTCACTAGTTTTTGGCGCTCATCCAAGTTGTGAGATTTATTTGGTGTTCAAGCACACTGTTTAGAAATAGTGATGCAATGTTAGCAAGGCCACTTTCCATTTCATGAACATCATTTTCAGTGCCCTGGAATTAATTTATTCGCTGACCTGTTAATAACTGCAATCTGTCACTGGCTTAACAGAGGCTGGGGAAGTGTCTGGAAATAGTCATGGTCACCCTACCAGGTGATCAGTTACAGGATTTCTGTTCAATGTAACGTTTTTTTGTTTTGATCATGCAGAAGAATTTGACTGTTAATCTCAACAAACCAGCAACTTAACCAAAAGGAAAATACATGTAATTAGTAAATATTGGAGAGAGAACTGATTGAAGTGGTGGTTTAACCCCACGTTAAACTACAGTCTGAGAACTAGTCTGGTTACCTTTGAAAAAGTACAGAAATTCAGCATCTCTAGATGATATATAGTTGTTTGAAAAAGCACATTATATTGTTACTATTGTTAAGTAAAAAGCTTAGTAATTTGAATTTGCTGGTGTTTCAGGTTTGTTCTCGTCCTCAACGCTACAATGTTTTTGTTGAAATCAGAATTGTCTTTTGCCACAGGCACGGCAGGCAGTCGCTTATAGCAGTGGGTTGCTCTGGAGAGCAAAATAGCTGTTAGCCCTTTTCTACTTTGCATGAGCCAGAGCTCTGGAGAGAAAGGCTTGCTGCTGCCATTGAGGGAGAAGGGTTAAATGGTCAGAAACAGTTCTTACTGACCGGTGAGACAGCTGTCTTTTCCTAGCAATGCTGCTGCTATGTTCAATTTTTCTGCTGTGAAGAAGCATTAAACCTAGCTCTGCAGGGATCCCCCCCTCCCCGCCCCATGTACATCGTAGCTCTGAGCCTTTTACCTTACTTTAGATCTGAATATTTCTCCTGTTCCTCATTTACCATTCCCCATGGTACAACATGCACAGCATCCTGGCCCCTAATCCATGATCTTGAAAAATTAAATTTTGCCTATAGCAGTAAGCTGGCTCTGATTAAAGTATCAGGCACCATCACTGCAAGTAGTAAATCCTGCTCTTGGGTATATATGGGGACAGGCTTTTCTGTACTTGCACAAAACTGATCTTTGGGCACAGATTAATGCTTAATAATGAAAAAAGTTTTTACGAGATTTTTTTGTCTGGTTGGTTTGCTTTTGTTTTGGGGAGATTTTTTTAAGTTTTGAGGGATTTTGAGATGTAATTTAATACAGCTGAGGAGCTTCTGAGTTTGGGTACTTCTTGTGATATTTGAAATACTAAATTTCTGATGGAACTAACAGCAGAACATAGTGCTGATCTTCTATCATTGCAAGCATGGAAGGAGTTGCCATTTTTTTGGTCTCATGATCAGTAGTGGTTTTTTTTAAGTTTTAGTTTCAGATGAAACCTGTGGCCCGAACTTCCAAGGCTGAGCAATAATAGTTGAAAACATGTCCCTTCTTAATAGTGCCTTGAAAGGGTGGTGTAATTGAATGGCTGTTTTTATTTCTAATCTGATTTTCTCTTGAGTCTTACTTAAATGTCTTAACAGCATTTGAGAATGGAAAAACACTAGAGATCTTTTTTAACTGTAACTTTTATGATAAAATGGAGTATCTTTGGAAATTCCAACTTTATGCAGTGTACCCGAACTCTGTAGAGGGGCCAAACATCTTGTTGTAATGTCCAAAGAAGTATTATCCTACACCTCTGTAGTGCTAGAAGAGAATTTGTGAAGTCCAATTTGAAGACCAGTTGTTTTTTTGGAATTTATTAGTTAATGCATTTTTAAATTTAGAAAATGGCAAAGGGACAGAAAGTAGCAGCTTTCTCATTTACTCTTGCTAAAACCAGTATTGTCAATGTAACCTTGTATAAACGGCAGCAGCTACTGCATACTCCTCTGTTTTGTGGTATTTATCTTATCAGACTGCTATATGATTTCTCTGCATGGAACAAAGAAAGGTCTGGCTGCTTTGCATAATATCCACTCTTTTGGTATATGGAATGCTAGTAAATTTAGATGACTTGGTCCAATGCATCTTTTGATGTCTCCTCTGTTACCATACTCTTTCAAGTGACAGTAAATGTTCTCTGTTCTCTGCATCTGCTGACTGTTCCCCAAAGACTTTGTAATAAAAAAAAGTAAAAACAAAGTAAATTATTAGTGATTAATTTTCTGATGTGATAAAACATAAAATCAAAACCGGAGATGAACAATGAGAAAGAACATTCTGATCTAGTAAATCACATAGATGCAGGACATACTTACTTGGTTTTTCATGCCAGATAAATTAGATGAAAATGATTTGGATACCTCTTGTGTTTGAGACGTGTTTTTTTTTAAGAACATACTATTGAAATATTTTTGGTTGTATTAATTTTTAAACTACTTTTAGGAAGATTGTGTTGGCAGTTTGTAATATTCTTATTATATTAGTAGTACATAGTGTGGTCATAAGTCACGTGATTAATTGTTTATTTTTATGTTTCAAATAATAGACAACGTGCGGTTTTTTATTTTTATGTTTCAGCAAGAAATATGTTCATGTTTGGCAACTTTTTAAACTCGTAGTTGTTTTCACATGTTGAAACTGGTATGTTTGGAAAATCCCTCAGCCTGAATCACTAGTTCACCTGTATTGTAAGATGCATAAAATAGAGCAGTTCAATCATCTAAACATTCATGTGAATGTTTCTTCTTGAAAATATTAGCATGCTAAGGGTTTGCTCAGTTCTTTTTTGTCGTTAGTGTGACAGAGTTTTTCACATTTTGCTGAACTTGGCATCTGCTTTATTGACTGTTTCAAATATGTTTCTTTGACACTTTTGCCAGAGGATTGCATTTACCAAGAACATAAGCTGAGTGCAGTTTTCCTCTTCTGTCATGAGGTCACTTTTTTCACCTGTTTTTACTGGGGAAAGTTCTTTGGAAAATATATCTCTTAACTCTCTGTTTTCTTCTAAAGAGTCAGCAAATGATACTTCTCCCAGCAGGGCTGGAGTAAAAGTAGGTCTTGCAGAAAGCAGATAAATTATAAGCAATTAAAAATACTGAAAGTGTTCATAGATTTGAACATTTTATGTGTTGAATTTTCATTGTACACTATAAGACTTTATTTCTGTAGTTCTTGCCTTCAAAATCATCAAGCCATTCTCAGGTGCCTTAATCTCAATTACATCTAAAATTTCAGTGAATTCACATGTCTTCTAAACAGAAGGAAAAATTAAAACATCTATCATCACTTCTTCTAGGCTATATGGATAAGTGAGGTGCTAGGTGGATATTAGAGGAATTAGAAGAAAAAAAATTCTGGTAAGTTCATCTTAGGTTACAGACTTCCCCACCATTTTTCTTGTAGTGGAAACCTGTCTCAGTGTAGCAATAAACGTGGGATAAGCTGTCCCCTTAGAAAAGATCAGTGCAGGATAGCTGCTTCGATTGTAAAGCTGATATTTTCTGTATAATTTCTACCGTCCTCTTTCTGGATGAGTCTTAGAGTGCTACCACACCTGGAGTCAAACATAGGCAAGCCAAAGTTAAAGTTTCTCTCTGTGTACCCTGCTAACTGGTTAGACAATTCTCAATTCAGACATCCAGTAACTAGGTTAATCTTAATTATCAGGACAAAGGCACACAGTAGCAGAAGGACCTAAGTGTTTCTGATGTGTCATACCTTGAAGCAGAAGGCAACCTTTCCCTTCAGGCAGTTCCTAGGAGCCTGTTCTTGCCTGCAGAAGATAGCATGCAGAATTCAGATCCCTAAACATGGTGTCCTTATGCCCTGGAGTGTCTGGCTGGGGCTCTGATGACTTCTGTGGTCTTGCTGTCAGTGCAGTAGCTGTAGAGATACTGAGATATCCAAAAGCACTTTTGAAACTTATGTGTATTAAGTTGAATCCCCTGCGTAATCTCAGTGTTACAAGGCTTCAAGCAGAGGGTTTTAAGAAAAAGAAAAAAGTAGATACAGAATTGACTGCTGCCAGTGTGGAAGAGAAATGTGATCATTTGAAGACCATATGCTCTCCCCTATCGTAATTCTACTTGAAAATTAGCTAGTAGCTGTTGATCTTCTATTGAAATTCCTGAAGTTTGATCCTAGATTCATGTACTAGTTGCCATGAGTTTGAACAAGGCAATATACAGCATGTATATTAAAGTTCTTTCAATGGATGAAATTAATGGAGTTTTAACCCAGTTATATTGGGCTATCACTTCCTCCAGGACTGAACCCACAGCAGTGAAAGATTTCTTACTGCTTCTCTAAGATTTGCTAATAGAGGCAGAAATGAGTGTCTGAATTTTGACAGTTAAGTTGCTCAAAAGGATGTTATGCCTAGCCAGCTTTATAACTACTACAGATGATCAAAAGTCTTCATGCTGAACACTTTAGAAGTGCCCGATTTCTGGATATCCATCTCTTCAACAGAGCAGGAGGTCACCCAGAGCATAACACTGTTGCCATTAAAAAGCTTTCTTTTCTTCAATCTTGAAGTGAGAAATAGAGAGGAAGAAAGAAACACTGGGAGTACAAAAATAACAGTACATGCAGCATAGGAAGCAGCTATTGTTGTCCTTACTCTTTGTTCATATGGAAAAAAAATAAACCTTTATGAATTAAGAAGGATTTAAGATAGTCTTGTAAATGTCAAAGGTCCAAATAGTGAAAAAGTCTGATATATTGTCAGTTCTGATGCTTCTCCATTTTAAAATGGATTAAACCCCAAGTAAGTTGTTTCCATGTTCTGTAAAAGAGGTGTCCTAAATTAGAGTATGGAATGTAACTACAGATTATATTGTAGCTACAGATTTTCTGATACTCTGAATTTCCCTGCAATACATATGTCATGTCTCTAGGCAAGACCTTTGTTCCAGATCAGAGAGCTCTACTCCTTACTTTGGCCTTTACTAAAAGTTTATCTTTACAATACCTTTTTTAAAATTTTTGAAACCTGGATTTAGTTTGGTATTGTTGAATGTCTGCAAAGACATGCTTTTCTATTCCTAGAGAAGAGGTGATTATACATAATGGAACCAATGACAGTGACAAAATTTCTCTATTGTTTCATTTTGAAAAAACCCACCCCAAAACTCCTCAAGAAAAGCCCCCTCAGCCCCCAACATTTATTCCTCCAGGAAAATATGTGTTTATTTAAAAAACAAGGACAAAGTATCAGTGAAAGCTGTGTTTTGCATTTCTTGTTCTGGTGGGCCAAATAAAATAATTATTAGAGTATTACATGTTTCAGGTTTTTCAGGTGCCAGATATTTTAGCAGGTTCGTGTAGAACTCTTTTAGCTCATCCTGTCATCCAGGAACTAGCTACTGCATTAGAAAAACCTGGTTTTCAGAATTCCTTGATCTGTACATGGTCCTGCACTTTTTCTAGATGACCTTTCACGGATGTTGGATAAGGTGATCACCAGAGGTCCCTTCCAACTTAGCATTCAGTGATTCTATGATTTTAGCAGTTAATGAAGTATCAAAAGACAGTGAAGAACATGTTCTTTTGGGTTTTGTTTTTTTATTTTTTACTTCTCAGAATCAACATCTTGTCAGCACAACATAAAGAAACATGTTAAATGTGTATGTGAGTCTAAATCTGATTGGGTTTTTTTCCCTTTCCCCTGCCCTTTACATAGAAAAGGGAAGTAGTGCTTCACAGTGGTGAAGTATGATGTGTCAATGGAAAAATCGTTGAATTTCCTGAAAACACTATTGAAAGAACAAAATATTATTGCAGTCTCATGCTATTTTTCTGACTTGTTTTTTTTTTTTTCGTTCTCTTGTTTCCTGATGTAATAGGACTTCTTATCACTTCTGACAAAACCCCTACTCCAAAGTCCTCATTACATGTATGATTCATACTTTAGTATTTAAAAGAAAGATGTTTTAGTCTTTTAAACAAGGGTATTTTGTGATTTCTACCTTCTTCTTACTCTGTGGTGTGGATAGTAAACTCACTTTCATATTCTTCTATTCATTGTAATAGGCTTGCTGCAGATCTTTAGTGCACTCCTGCTTAACTAAGGATAAGGTATGCAAGATGTGTGCAGTTACTGAGTTGCTGCCAAAGGGAGTTTGACTTAAGCTGTCACATCAGGAAGCCAGCTTGAGTAACAGGAAGGAAAATGAAGTTACCCTTACAAATAAATGCAGAGCAGTGAAGTACTGCTAAGTTTGGGATGCATTGGCTGTTTAGTTGAAGATCTTTTCCTGCTCTAAAAGTAAAATATGTTCTGAGATTATCTTAAAAGTGTCTATGTTTTACTGAAAATGAGATTATTGTGAGCAATCACATTTAAGGAACAAGAGATCCACAAGGTCCAGTGATTCTTGACCCAGAGGACGACAGAGGCAGGACAGACCATATGAAAAGGAAAGGGGAGACACCCTAGTACAGTGCTGTATCCAATCGATTTGACTGTGTGTGGAGGTATAGATGTAAGGATCAAATTGCAGTAGTTAATTTCAAAGTGTATCACCAGACTGTAGAGAGACTACGCTAAGAAGCACTCTGAGATTGGTGGTGAATTTCTGGAGTCAAAGGTCTTGTACATGGCTGAAGAAGTGGTTATCTGAACTGGTCATTACTGTACTCTAGCATGACTGACATTACTGACTGAGTTGCCTTGGTGTATTTGTTCCAGGTTCCAGGTTGGGTTGGTTGTTCTAGGATTTTTTTCTAACTAGGACCAAAGACCAAATAGGAATCTTTCTTTCAGCATATGTCTAGCGTCTCTGCAGATGCAAAGAATATATGGAATGATCTTAACTAAAAAGTTATCTTTTGAAAATAATATTAAGATTATTGCTTTGTTTTGATATTCAGGAGAAAAACTAGAGAGTATTGGGGGGTTTTTTTGTTTTATTCATTTATTTTTATCGAGGATGTAGTTTAGCTGTTGCAGAGTTTTCATCATTCTCTGAAGCAGCCATTGATAAAGGTAAGGTTCTACATTGGTTGAAGAATTGTGTCCGAAATCCATCAAGAATGCCAAAGTAAACAGTTACGAAAAAACCCACAACTAATGCAAGTGTCAGATTTTCTTTACTTAAAGGAATGATCTCTTATTTATATGTACAAAGTCAGGGACAGTGTTAGTGTTAGGCATTTACCTAAACAGATCAATAAGCACCTTGCTTAGGGGAAGTGCATTTTCAAAACCATAACTACATTGTTTCTCTGTGTGAAGATGTAGACTTTTTTCTCACTGAGGGAAATGAATGCTTGTTAATATAATGAATATTTCCATTATTCCTGTACTATCATGGTCAGATTGCAGGTTTCTGAAAGGATGAATGTAGATAACATTTTGCAGGGAATCTTTAGTATAGAGCTGAATAGATTGTAAAGTTACACTAATGATACATTTTTAGTAGAATAGGTAATAGAATCATAAGCACAGACCAAGTGTGGAGTTTGGTTGCTTAACTCTACATGACCAAACATGACTTTTGACATCTACTGAATGAGAAGTCTGGCAGTTTCTGCAGCTGTATACACAGTCTTTACTGTCCCTATCCTCTGCAAAATAGTGATGCCCATGTAAAATTAAGTAATTAACTAGGGAAAAGTTGAGATAATGTTGATTTTTCTTTCTGGCACTTCCCTTATATTTAGAGATTTAAGCAGGTGAACATAATATCTTTGAATAATTTAAGCCGTGACAAGTCAGCTTTCGCAAAATATAATGACATAGTTATTTTGTTTTAAATAATCACAGGTTATGAAAAATGTTCTTGGGAGAAGTATTTTTAAATAACTCCAAAATTTGTTTTGCATAAAATATGTTATTTTATTTTTTACTGATTCATTTTTGATCTTCAGATATGTGTGAAGTATGAGTAGGGATTTTTTTGCCTATTCTTGGAAATGTAATATAACTCTAGACTAACCTGCACTGCCACAGAAGTGGGATATTGGAGCATAAACTATTCAGAGTGTAGCTCATTGATTTTTGAATGTCTGATTAAAGTAAATTACATCAATCACTTGGATAGCAATGTAGAAATATGGAAATGGTGTAATAGTAGTAATCATTTCCACAATGAAAAAGTCAGCTTTAAGAATGTGTGTAGGAGGAAATTTTTCCCAAGAATTAACTGCATTTAAATATCATTTCATTTAAATAGAACACACCACCATATGACTGATATTTTCATTTTTAGTAATCATTGACATTTTTTGTGAGAAGCTGCTTTTGATTCCATCTCATGAATATTAGCCTGCTAAGTTTTGTTTCTCTACACAAAAAAAATAAAAATAATATGCCTTATTCTGATTTTCATTGCATCATATGATGAGTCAAATATTTTCAGCACTTGTTTGTTAGTTATTTCCATGGTCAGTCTGGCAGTTTTCTCTGTCATCTTTCATTGTGATTTACTAAGTTCTTTTAATGGTCGATGAAAAAGGCTGATTTGCACGTTTCTTAGCCTCATAGTCAAGTATGTGTCTGATTAGGCCAAAACCTTAAAATCTACTACTTCTAAACATGGTCAGGATTAAGCAAGGTACTTACTTCTACAGAATAATTTTCTTAAGATGTTAGGAAGATTGTTTTTTAAATTATTTATTTATTGTATTGTAGACTCCAAATACTTTGAAAAAATTACAAACCTCTCTTACTTAACTAAGTCGATCTTTTACAGTGTGTGATTAAGGAAAATCCAGATTGATTCAATAATGCGCCACACTCCTTTTTGTGTCTTTCTGGAGAAGAAACAAGATATTGAATATGAAATTAGGTGGAATCTAGCTTCATACAGTAGGCAATGTTTTGTTGTTGCAAAGGCTATTTCATAATGTTTCAGATCATATGTGTAGTTTAATAGTGCAGAAGCAGAAAGTAACCTATGAAATAATTCATCAGTTTGAAAATCCTACAGCTTGGAGAAAATGGAGAAGCTTGCTAAAGTCATCTACTTGTTTAATTATTCTAGCTCAAGTTCATGTTTACAACGTTAAAAAAGATATACTTTTGGTCTTCAGTGTACTTTTAGTCTCCTACTTCTGGTCTGCTTAGAAAGCCAGACACCTGAAGCTTCATTGAAGCTTGTCAATAGAACTTTTCAGGTAACAAGAATATATATCTCTGCCATGAGGTCCATACTGTTTGTCTGTGCTTGGTATCATTGACCTTGCCTTGTGATGGTAGGCAGATGTGAATGATTCCAAATAATTAGAATGGAATTTCACACCACTAAGGACTAACTCTATCATTTACCTGGAACTGAGGTTTTAGTGAACTATTTAACCTAGGTTAAACTTGTGGAAGCTGATACCATGGTTGTTGTATATTCATGCATCTAACCAAATGTAGATTTACAAGATAACTTAGTAAAGAAGAGGTATACATAATGTTACACTGTATCTAGGTAATTTTAGTTGTTCTGTACTTACAGACCTACTTAGTAGCACTTAACTTCAAGTGTTGCGAGACTTAGAGTCGTGGCATAGGATGCCTAGCTCTTTCTACAGCCTACCACCTATTGTACTTGCTCTTTTGAATTAGTTTAAGTAGAGGTGATGAAAAGTAGTTCAGTGAATGCTTAGTGAAAGCTAGAAAACAGAATCCTTTAGGTTGGAAAATATTTTTAAGATCAAGTCTAATGGTTATTTACTTGACTGATTTATTGTAGTAAAGACAATAATAAAGGTAATATGTGCAGAAAAGAAAATGTAATATATTGTGATTTAATTAGAAATAGTATTCACTTTGAAGGACGTAGTGTATAAAAAATCTTTGATATTTTTCTTTGATGTGTGAAAGTTTAAATTTGTAATGCCTCTGAATGAAGTTATGTTTTGCTACTCCTTTGGACTTGGAATTCTGAAACAGCTCACATAATATTCTAAATGTGAAAAAAGGATGGTGTTGAAGGGGTTGGTAGTATACCAAAACATTTTAATTAATTGTAAATGTGAGACTCAAGAGTTTAAAATAACTTTTGTTCCTGCCTTTTCCAGAGTGTTGTATACACATGCATACATCCATACACTCATGTTTCTAGGTGAATGTAGCTAGTTAAATCACTAGCTACAATTTTCTTTTTCTTTTTTTTTTTTTTCTTTTCTTTTTATAAATGAATTTAACATAGTTCTACTTTGAACTTTTTTATTTTAGAAACAGTTTGTGGAACTGTTTTGAAAAATCTACATGACAATGACTCCAAAACTCTTATTACGTGCTTTGGAAAAGAGTAAGCTACAAAAGTATCTGTTTGCTAGGAAAGTAAATAGATTTCGGCAACAGAGGCTTGTAGCGACCAATATCAGCTTCTACTGACATTATTGAAATATAAAAAATGACATTGTTCAATTCTTGACAGTTAAACATTCATAAAGATTAGCAAAGTGCCTGTTTAGACTAGTGCTGTGTGATACTTGTATTTCTTTAAATGTTTACCTGTGAACATTTCAAACCTAATATAAGTGCGAAAGTGATACTGGTGTTCATTAAACATAATTCTTTATATTTTTCTTTTTTTCTATTTCTTTATACTACTAGTAATAGTGAAAATATTTGCATTCATTTCATGCAGGATGTTAGTAGTGGTATTCCCATTGTTACTACATGCAGCTTTTTCATTTGAGCTGTAATGAATGTTCATGCTACTGATCACTCTAAGCCACTGATGTTACATTTTTGCACTAGCTTAAGGATTGAGACATTTTATTCAATATTTAATGATTTGAGGGAGAAAGAATTGCCTGGTCTCAACAGGCAGCACCCATTACCTTACAACAGTTATCACAGTGAAAAGATAAAATATGAATTTTTGAAGACCTTTAAGAAAGAAGCTCAAAGGGATATACAGATATATAAACAACAGAGTTTTCTCATGTTTCAGAACACCTAATAGACGAAACCTTGTGTATTGAAATGGAGCTGAAAAACTCCTGGTAAACTTTGAAAAATGAAACATTTTTGGTGAAGTGGCCGTCAGTGAAACATAGCCAATGTGACTGTGTAACCCAAATAGCCCTTACTAAAATCCCAGTTTCTTTTTATCTTCATATTAAAAAAAAAAAACAGAGGTCTTTTAATGGCTGGCAGAACGAGAAGTGATAAAGTGTTTAGATTTTACTAAATACCTTTTGTGTTAGAGCATTTATTTGACCCTAGCAAGCATCTGTATATCAAGCTTACTGGACAGTTATGGCTTTGTATTATACTTTAATCTTTCTTTCATGGAAGAGTTAATGTGGCATGGTTTCTCAAAAGTTTAGAAAATGTCTATTGTATGAATCACTTTGTCTCAGTGGAATAAAAGCTCATTGAACTGTGGTCCACATCAGTCTCTTGTTTTATAGTCATATGAATCAGTGTTTGGGTATTATATTTTTCATACCATGAAGCCAGTGCGGTAGAATAAGGCTGTTGTGTTACATGTTGGAAAAGTATTATGTATTTGTACCTGGACAATTGTTTTGCAGTGATGTAATGGCAGCAGTCTGTTAATTTGCCATTTGCTTTAAAGTTCGTTAAATCACTTCAATTTTGAATATTTGTCCTACTTTATATCTGTGGTATTTAGGGGAGTGATTTAAATGAACTTTCCAATTGTTTTATATTTTAAAAAAAAATGGTTTTCTTCTGATAACTGCAAATCTAACACACTAAGAATAGAATGAAGTAATTTTGAATATTTTCTAAAATCCTTAATAACAAAGAATACTTTTAGAATTACTTGGTATCTTCATTTTTACTACTGTAGTACAATGATACCCTGATTAAGGATGAGGAGCTTGTATTTTAAGGCAAGATGCAAAGTGGAAGAGGGTGATTGCTCCTGATGGAAAATTGTTACAATACAAATGTAAGTGTAAGTGTAGAAAAGATGCAATGCATTGTTTCAAAATATAAGGAAACCATGAGGCCATAATATTTGGTGTGATAAGTAATGGTTTGAATAATGATAGCAATCTCTTCAGTTTTCTTTAGGCATCAAGGAAAATTTAAGACTTGAGGTGAAGAGGTTAGTTACTGTGTCCACAAGACTACTGTCCAGCTTGAGGTGTGTGAGGGGTGCAGGCACAATGGTGCTTGTTTCACAACATAAGAAGTGAATGGTGGAGGCTAAAATTACTCCTACAGTTCAAAGGACAGATTAAATCTCTCAGAACACAATGAGACTTCATGGATAGGTAAAACAAAAACCTAAAAGCATTACACTGATATTTTTACTGAATAGTCAACAAGAAATGCAGAGAGAGGAATGTCAAGACCAGAAACAAAGCAGAGACACAGCAGAGATGGAGAATTTCATCCTCATACCCTGATCAGCAGAGGTGTTAAAGAAAATTGTATATACTGTGATCTAAACGCATTGTTTCTTTCAACAAGATTAGGAAAGAATCCCTCTGACACTCCCAAGATAGTCTATGTGGAGAAAAACCCCCTGTTTTCAATGTTCCCTCAGTACATTACTTCTCATCTTTATGACAAACCTTTTTTGACCAGAAGAATAGTTGTTTAATGCTGCAAATGAAGCTCAGTGGGGATAGTGTAGAAAAAAGGTTCTGAACTGGCAAAGGAGTTGTAGGAAACTACTGAGGAAATAAGAGTACACTTGGTTGAGTAAATACAGCTTGAACTATGAATCTCTACTGGTTGAGATGATTGAGCAAACCATTTCATGGCCTCCTTTTTCTATCTGATCCCTTAATGATTCCCTTAAGGCATAGATGAAGATGTTATGAGAACTTTTGTTTCTGATACAGATTTCCAATTCTATACATTTGTCTTTTTTCTTTATATTGAAACAAGAATAAAATTTTAAATCAAACAAAATTTAAAATGCATTGCTAGTGAAACTGCAATAGGCTAAATGTTTTTGAGTTAGTTACTTTATCTCCTGATGTTCACATAGTCTAACATTCCTCAGCAGTTGATTGGTCCACAGAGAAGTTAAAGAACTGGTTGAAGTTTATAAGCTCAAATTTAAACTTTCAAGTACAAGGCTGAATAGAGGCTATAGTTTCCACATATGATTCTCCAGCTTATGGATGGGGCTTATTTGAGAAAGTGAGGCTTTAGAACCAAAGAACTTGTATTGCATACCCCAAAGGTCTGTCTAGTCTCATGTCTTGTCTCCCACAGGGCAAGTGTCTATAAATGAAGCTTCACTTTATTACTTTCCCAGTCTCTGTTTTTTTGATTAAGGGTTTTCTGAGCTGGATGAGGTTTATATATTTTTAATAACTCTTGTGGGATTTTGCTTCCATGAATTTGTCTGATCTTTTCTCCCCTTAAGCCCCTGCTTTGTTACAAGCTTTGTTCAGAACTTGTACCTCTGAGCTGATTTTGCACAGAGGGATCTGTAGATTCTAATGTAACAGTGACCTGATAGTTAAGTGATTGAATGATCTAAGTACCGCTTTTTTTAAAATGACCATTACGTCAATGCCAGTGCCTGCAACTGTGGATTCTCTGGGCAGTCAGGGAAGTGCTGACAAAACTCATGAATTTTTTTGATTTTCTGCTCCCTTGGTCTTGCTGCTTACCTCACTCACACTAGCTTATTTGAGTTTCTGTGTTACCCGACAAAGAACAGTTGCTTTGTTGAATGCTAGCTCTGGCAACCTAGTCATGATGCACTTTTTCCTGATGTGGTTGATTAAACAATTTAAGTAGTTGCATGGAAGGGTGTCAGCATATTACAAACAGCTGTGTCAAGAGATTACTGCTTACTATCATAGCCTCAGCTGCATGTCTCTCCCTCCTGCCAGAAGTCATCACCCATTTAGATCTACTTGTAGAACAGCCTGTTCAAATTCTTTATTATTATTTAAAAAAAAAAAAAGTCTACAAATGAGCTACAATTTAAGCTGTCCAGGCTAATTTTGGCTACAGCAGACTTAGAGAATCTGATTGTGAGTCAGGGATCAGTTGTACAAGCAACCTCATGGGTGTTTAGAGAAGCAATAACCTTTTTTATTGGAACAGCTGGACCTGTCAGATTGACTAAGGTTGATACCATGTAAGATGAACTTGGATGACAGAGGAACTTAGGTTGGGCAGGCACTTTTGAGGACATATAATTCAGTTCTGTGTTATTAGTCAGGGCCTGTCCTGCCATTTTGTATATCCTAAATATTAGTAATTCTCAACCTCCCTGGCCAACAAGTTCTGTGGTTTGATCCCCCTCCTTGTGAAGACCTTTTTCCTTTTATTTTATTAGAATTCTATTTGCTGCAACTTATGCTTTTTCCATCACAGCTTTTGATGTGTATATCTGAGATGAGTTGTTTTCTGTCATTTCTATAATCATCGTTTAGCTAGTTGAGGATAGCAACAAGGACACTGTGATGGACTGCCAAAACTCCCTAAATTTATGGTAAATTAGAGTCTTTGCTCTCCCCTCATCTTTTGAGTCAACCATCTCACTCTCAGGTTGGTCAGGCACTTCCTCTCCTGTAACTACAAATGACTTCCAGGATACTTTACTTGGTTGCTATGACATTCAGAAGAAGAGACTTGTATCACAGTGACATTAATCAACTTTCTTAGCACCCTTGAATGCATCCTGTCTTGTCCCTGGAGACTTGGAAAGGTCCAGTTCTGCTCATCTGGTTCCTGACCTAGTCACCCGGTACTGTGTTCAGTACTTCAGGCCCACAGACACCACCATGATGCTCAGGAACTCTGAAGTGGGCCAGGGAACAGGTCTTGATGATGAAAAACAAGGCAAAGGAAGCACTGAATAATATTTAAGCCTTTTCTGTCGTCTTTTACCTGTCATTTGTTGCCTGGTCACATTCCTTATTCACCAGAGACGCCGGCATTTACTTTGTTCAATTTTGGTGCTATCATACTTAGAAGAGTTGGAAGCTCTTCTTCTTCCAACTACAGCTCATCCCCTTCCTCTTGTGCCTCATGTGCGTGGTGTTTCTTTATTGTTCTTAAGTGGACTGTTCTCACTTCCACTTTACATACACTTTCTGACATTCGAGTGGTTTTCCTCATTTTCCTTAAAGACATTGTATTTGCTGCATTGATATTTGCAGAGGGAATTTATCATGAGGCTTTTTGCATGCCCAGTTTTTTACTTGATGACTGCTGCTGAAATTTCATCTGCATTCAGTTAGAGAAATACCTATCTTTGAAGAAATAGTTCAATAACCTGAAGTCTCTTCTCATGAGTAATTGACTATGTTCTGTAATTGAATTGCAGCTCCTGCTAACTCATGTGGGAATGTGATACTAGAAGTATGTTCTGAAATTTGAGAACTGTAATGCAGTCCAAAACCATATAATAATTATCAATTTATATAGAAGACTGTACAGTAAAATGAGATTAGCCTTTTTCCAATTTTTAGAGTGGTTGTTTCTGTTTAGTCTCTTCATAAAATGGACAAAGGCAACTGTTAAGGTAAGTCTTCTTGTTCAAACCTTACGCATGGCATTCAGGTATTTCAAGTGTGTATTTAAGCCGTTTCCCTTTTCTTTTCATTTTTCAGTATTGGAGACATTCCATTAAAAAATAAGCAGCTCTGAATACCAGTTCAGCTACCTGTTTTGTAGCTTTTTTTTTTAAAGAATCAGTCAGTCATTCTGTGATGAGTAAATTTATTTTAAGCATCAATTCAGAGAATTAAAAAGATTGCCATTAATATCCTTATTATAGTGGCTTTATTAGTGAATGTATATTTAATTTTATTTCACTGAAAGAAATTTATAAAATGTACTGTTCATGAAGAGTTATTTTATGGCAATAGAATGCAGAAAGCTTAATTACTGCAATCTTTAGATGTAATGGATATGTGTTTAACACAGTTCAGGGCTCACTAACCAGTTTAATGGGCTGATCAGAATTTTCTCATAATGTTATTGTGTTTGCAGCACTTATCATGTACGATAATTGTGTATTTACATTTTGTGTGATGTATGAAGAAGTACAGAGGAGTTTTTTGCCAATGTCTTAAATTGGGCAACTGCAGTGGTTTTTAAATTAGGAGTGTAACTGCATCCAAAGCCATATAATCATGCCCTTCCTAATAAGGACACTTTCCTTAATATTGTCTTATGAGGTGATGACTTGTCTGAAAAGGCAGATTGCTCTGTTGGTGTAAAGCCGTTTAGAAGGCACACATCATAGCTTTCAAATGGTTTGACTTAATAGTTTACAGACATGTAGGATGTTCAGTGACAGTTCCAAGCTTTATGTGGTGGAAGAAAATGAGTTTTAAACTCTGATGACTTCCTGTTGAACAAAGTAAAATTTAAGCTTTGATCCTCAGGGATGGAATGTGTATGATGACTCACTTGTGGTTCAGAATATGATGGTTTTAGTAACTTGTTGAATGGTGCTACATGTTTGGAAGTCTGCAGGAATAAGTGAGACAACTTTTTTACTGTATTCACAGTTCAAGTAATTAATGTTTTAATGATTAACCTTACCCTCATAATCAGCCCAAACTGAAAAATATTTTTTTTTTTCAATAAAAGCAGATACATTTTATTTCAAAGCTTTTAAAAGACATGTTTTTTCTGTAATCTACTTAAAGCACAGGTGTGTTAGACTAATTATCAAAATCCCTTCCTGATGATATTTCAGTGATAAAGGAACAAACCATAGTCTTGGTATAATTATTGTAGAAAACTGCATTTAATATGTAACAAGAGCAAAGGAAGAATTTCAGTATTCTGTGTCATTCTTCAGCTTTGGGTTGAACCCAAGGCGTAATTATTTGTATGCAGGTCAAAAGCCTCTTGTACTAGTTTGGTTTTTTTTTTTAAGTACCACAATAATCGTTTTTTGGAAAGTTAATTTTAGAGATTAAATATGAAACTGGCGACCAAAATCTTACTGTTCAGTCACCTGGTCAGGGACTTCTGAATTAGGTGGTAAATAAATGAATGATAAAAGACTGATGTCTGCTGCTATGGAATTCCAGTTGGCATTTCCGTACTTTTAGTCCTCTCACTTTTGAAAAGCTATCCTTTTTCAACTCAGTTACATCTGTGAGTTAGAGAAATAGTTTTAGAAGTTACATTCAGACATATAAAATACATTAAAGCAAGGATAGTAATGACTGGAAGAAAAATCTTGGACAGGTGGAGAATGCAAATAATATACAGCTATCTAAAATATCCTCTCAGTTGTTGATTTTCTATAGGAAATACTTTAATGTAAGTAGTGGATGAATATGTGCAGTGTATATGTTAAAAATCTTAAATGACTGTGGGGAAAGTAATGATTCATCAGAATTAAAATTAGGATTTCAGAAATCATCTGTGGCATTGGAAAAAACTGCAGCAAGTTTATCAGAGAATTGAAACTGATACTGGATCACATACATCAAACTTTTAGACTTCTCAGCACAACACTGAGTTCTGGATTCTCACAATTCTTGGCCTCAACATCGGTGCAAACAGGATCTCAGTTGTGTGGCTTGAGCAGCATCCTGACCTGTGCTGCTAAGGGAGCACTTCTGTACAACTTCACTGGGCTCTTCACTGAGCTCTGACATGCAAGGCTGATGTGAGTAAAAATAATGAATTCCTAACCAGAATTGGATTGAAATATTGCAGTTCATCAAAGATGCTAGTTCACAGATTTTTTTTTTCTAATTTTTTTCCCCATTTCTTCTTTTTTTTTCCCTCTGGAGCTAGTACCCACCATTATTTGTTTAGGTGTCCTAGCTGCTTGACTGTGATCTTTTCCTTCTAAAGTCTACATGCTTCTTAAATTCATAGTAGAATTGGTAAGATTTCTTAGCTCTGCAGCAGGGGGTTTGGAGGAATTTGGTGTCTCAGCCTAAAAATCATAGGCCAAGGCTTTACAGAGGAATGGATTTTTGATGCCTTAAAGTCCTTAGTTCAGCCCTGTCATCAATATGTGAATTGCTAGGAGACTAGCATGGCTCCAGCATGCTCCTTGAATTGCCATTGAGGTCTTTTGTGTTATTCAAGTGTACAAAAACTGGAGTTAAAAGATGCAAGATAAACTTCATATCTAAAACGAAGAGAGAATTGCTAAAAGCCTTCCAGAGACTCTTTGTTCAAAATGCGTGTATTTCAAATCAAAAGGATTTTCAAAATGTTCCCTAATGAAGTGTCAACAGAAGCTAAAAGTTTGAAGAGAAGGTGTTTGACATGCAGGAGGGTATTGGAGCATTTAGAAGCATGCAGATGGATGACATTTTATCATCAAACTGTGTTGCTGCAGATTGTACTGAATAGGAAAATGCACTTTGTGTAGCTTGTTCTGGAAGATATTTAGTATCTCCTGTTAACGTATGCATCACTATGCCCACAGTTATGTCGAGCTTGCCCTTTTAAGTTTCCATTTCCATTTGCTTTAATAATAAAATAGCTGGAAAGCCCCCAGTGCTGACAAATTGTATGACACATACAGAATGCAAGCATGAAAGGTTATCATACCAGTAGGTACATGAGTTTTTTACATAAATATATGTCAAGATTGTACTAGGGGCATGATATATTTAAGTATGACGTTAGCATGTGTTATTTTTGTCTTAACTGAGAGAGCAAAGCTTTGGAGCATATTGCTATATCTCAGCTTCAGAAATGAAAGTGAAACACTTAGATGGACATAGATCTCTACGTGGTAAAGACTGAACCTTTAATTAAGGTTTTTGAGGAAACTCTCTGAGGGACTGCTCAGGAGGGAAAAGGAATTGCTCATTATATTCAGGATTTGTTGCCATATTTTCTGTTTTCCAATTGGAATTTTCTCATTTTGCATTTGAGAAGTTCTATGTTTTTTGTGGTCTAAAAAGTTCACATTTTGAAACAATTCCATCAGTTTAACTGTGCTGTTAAGGGTGAAAAATTGTAAAGCTTCAATTCAACAAATTGCTAAGGCAAGTGATTGTTTTGAATATAAGATACCAACTGATTGTGTGGTGATATAGATCTATGCATCTCTAACATCTTGTGTCAAACACTGATGTACTTTGCAAATGCCAAGGGTAATAGCGCTCAACAAGTACAAACATGATGTTACATTTCTCTGTGTAGTGTTCACTAATTTGGTTTGAACATAAGCCATTGTTTGTTTATGAATGTCAATAAAAATTGTAATTTCATCTTGGCACAAAGAATTTCAGAAAGCCAGAAGGAGCTCTATACAAACCTAATTGGTAATGCTATCTCGAAGTGACTCAAATATGTGTATATGCATAATGTGTGTATATATTATATATTTGTTGCAGCTGAGATTTTCTAAATTTGGAAAGACAGACGCATGTAGTTAGAAAACAAAGTATATTTTCTAATGTTTCAATGGCCTGGGTGTTTCAAAATTGATTTTGAAAAATACACTACAAGTAATGTCCTGTTTAAATTTAATAAATTAAGGAAATACTTAATATTCACTGTTTTAACTTTTTCTATCTGAAACTATTGAAGCTGTCTGATGAAATAAGTGTATATATGAGTTGAGGTGTTTTATAGAATAGTTCTGTGACACTGATTCTGGTTGCAGTGCTGTGTGTGATGAGGAGAAATTGCTGTGTTGTTCAGTTTCTTCTCTAAAGAAGTCAGATTGTTGCAAGAAACAACACTGTGGGTATATGATACGAACTACTGTATAAGAAAAGAAAAACACAGAGAATAGTTTGAGTGGACATTACCTCTCTCTGAATGCTTTAAGATATTCAGAGGAGGACATGAGATTCCTTGGAAAGCTTGCCAGGACACCTTCCACTGAAACAGGTAGCTCAAAGCTTCATCCAGCCTGGCTTTGAGCACTTTCAGTGTGAGGCAGTTTGGCTGCTGTGTGGTAGGGCATTGAAAACTTCCCTAGGCACCTGTTACAGTACCTCACCACCCTCACTGTAAAAAAAAAAAAAAAAAAAAATTCTTCCTTATAGCCAGTATAAATCTACTCTCTTTTTGTTTAAAGCCATTAACTCTTGTTCTATTGTAGCAGGCCCTACTAAATGTCTCCTTCTTATAATCCCCACTGAAGAATTGAAAGGCCACAAAAAAGACACCTTGGAGCCTTCCAACCCCACCTTTCTCAGCCTTTCCTCATAAGAGAGGTACTCCAGCCCTTGGATCATCTTTATGTCCCTCCCCTGGACTCACTCCAACAGGTCCACGTCCTTCCTGTGCTGGGANNTCCATGTCCTTCCTGTGCTGGGACCCCAGAGCTGGATGCAGAGTTCCAGGTGGGGTCTCTCACCAGAGCAGAGCAGAGGGGCAGAATCCCCTCCCTGGCCCTGCTGCCCACACTGCTTTGGGTGCAGGGCCAGGACACGTTTGGCTCTCTGGGCTGGGAGTGCACATGGCTGGGTCATGTCCAGCCTCTCACCCACCAGCACCCACAAGTCCTTCTCATCTCCAGGGCTGCTCTCAATATGTTCATCCCCCAGCCTGTGTTGATCCTGGGGGTCTCCATAGCCCGGTTGCAGCACCTTGCACTTGGTCTTGTTAAAACGTCATGATACTCCCATGGGTCCAGTTCTTGAGCTTGTCCCTCTGATGGGATCAGGTCCCTCTGGATGGCATCCCATCCTTCAGGTGTGTCGACTGCACCACTCTGCTTGGTGTCATCTGCATATTTGCTGAGGATGCACTCAGTCCTGATGTCTGTGTCATTGATGAAGATAATTACCAGCACTGGTCCTAATACAGACCCCCTGAGGGACATGTCACTGATGTCCATCTGGATGTTGAACTGTTAACCAGTGTCCTCAGGATGTGACTGTCCAACCGATTCCTCATCCACCAACAGTCCACCCATCAAATCCATCTCTCCAGTTTAGAGAAGGATGTTAAAGGAGAGTGTGTCAATTTCTTTACAGAAGTTCAGATAAATGATAGCTGTAGCCCTTTCCTTGTCCACTGATGGAGCCATTTCATCATGTAAGGCCCCTGGATTGGTCAGGCAGGACTTGCTTTTGATGAAGCTATGCTGGCTATCTCAAATCATCTCCCTGTCCTGCACGTGCTTCAGAGCTTTCCGGAGGATCTATTCCATGACCTTCTCAGGCATAGAAATGAGGCTGTTGGGTCAGTAGTTCCCAGATAGGTACTTTGTTTCCCCTTTTCCCATCCACCTGGGAATTCACCTGCCTGACATGACTTTTTGAGTATCATGGAGAGTGATTTGGCTACTACAGAATTAGAGAATTACAGAATACTCCTAGTTGGAAGGGACTGCTAGAATCATCAAGACCAACTCTTAAGTGAATGACCCATATGGAGATTGAACCCACAGTCTTGGTGTTATTAGCACCAGGCTCTGACCAACTGATTTCATCTCAGGGTCTCATCAGCCAACTGCGTCAGGATTCTGTAATGCGCCTCATAAGGTTCCACAGATGAATGTATGTTCAGGTTCCTCAGGTGGTCATGAACCTGATCTCTTACAGTAAAGGAACTTTGGCACCCCAGTCCCTGTCTTGTGGATGTCCACTTTAGAAGTGTGGGAGTAGAGGCTGCCACTGAAGAATGAAGCAAAAACACTGAGTCTTCACATACTATTTATAGATTTATCTGACACTTCCCAATGATGTATTTGTTTTTGTTTAGGCCTGAGCAATATTCTATTAAGAGGCTGAAGGCAGGCTCCAGGGCAGAAATCTCTGGCTTTGTCCTGTGCTCTTGGTTACCCTTTTGCGATGCCCACCATATTACAGCATATGGATGGATGCAGAGCACTCTAGCAGAGATTCACAGCTCACAGGGATGGTATGGAAGGAAGACGCAGCTCAGGATTTTTTTCAGGAAGCAAAATTGGAGAAGAAATGGGGATTTGGGAGGAGTTACATCAAGTTTTTTAGGTGGAGAAAATTGGTGAGTGATTGTGGAACTTAAAGGACAAGGTTTTAAAGAACCAGTAGCTAAGGGAGAGAAAAGCCTGTTAAAGATCCGTAACACTGAGGAGGGGACTGGGGTTGATAAGTCAGCAAGCAGCTGAGAAAAGGGGACAGGGCATAGTGTCCAAATGGACAGACAGTACATCAAAAACCTTTGGATGGAAACATACCAGAGATGATTGTGTCTGCTAAAACACAGCCCCTTACAGGCTTTGGAATGGAGCTAGTGTTTTTTAAAGGCTTATGAATGCTGGAAGAGGGGATTCACTTCAAAATTTATTTGTTTAAAGTATTATTTAAGCTGTGTTAATTTTGGAGTGGACACAAATGATTCTGTTAGAATGAACTTAACTTGCTGTATTTAATTAATTTTGAATTTCCTTAATTAATTTTGAATTTCCTTTCTTCAATATAAATCAGTCTAATATTTTAAAATGCTCCAATACAGTAATCCTGCAAGTTATATTACTCTTCAGTCATCAGCAGTCCCAACTGCAGTAAGTACTGTGCTCTACATGGCATTTGATGTTGCTGTAGAAAAATTTTACTGTTCTCTTTTAGCAGCAGAGAAATCCAGGACCTTGCAGCTGAAGATAATATGCCTTATATGGTTCCTCAAAAATTCTACCTTATATGGTTCCTCATACAGATCCTGAAAAAACAGGAACAGCGGCAGTGGCTTGGAGATTATATAGACATATGTAAAAAGTATTTTGGCAGAAAGTGATTGAAAATTGAAGCACTCAAAAAGTAGCTACTTAGATGCAATTTTGCACAAAAGTATACAATATATCTTGTAAAGTTTTAAGCCAGCTCTTCATGCTTTATATTGTATATTCTTTCATTTCATGGGCATAAACACTGGCACAGTTCATAATAAGAATTTTTTGAAGACTGAAACTTCCCCAGATATGTTGTGTCAATTGCAAATGACACTGCTACCAATGTCAAGCCAAATTTAACTCTGTATTTCAAAGTGAAAATAAGAGTGACTCAAAACAAGACTTTCTTTTTTATCCCCTCCATTATCCTCCCTTCTCTTTTCCTTTCCTTTTCTTTTTGAGCAAGTCACATTTTTCCATGAGTTTCATTCGTAGGTGCAGCTGAACTGTTTTGACTGAATTAAGAAAACAGCAACCTATGACCAGCCTAGCAATATGTACTGATTACTGGATTGTTTGTAATACTTGGAAGAGGTATTTGGAAACTTGAGAGATTATGCTCAAATAAAAACAACATTTTATATTGGAAAATTGTATACAATTAAATACAATTAAATTGTATACAATAAAGGTGATACTACCAGCACTGCCTGAAATAGTAATATAAATGTGTCATATCACTAAGACTCCTTATATTGTTAGCTTTTAGATGGATTTAAACTTTTTTAGTACTTGATTTAAGAAAAATGAGACCTGTAATAATCTGCTTAGCCTACTGTTTCATACAAAGGAAATTAATATAGGTGTGAAATGAAAACTGATGGCACAATAGTATAAATTGCAAGATTGTTAGACAATGCAATAAAAAATGAAAAATAACACTGTAATTCAGAGAATTCACAATGTTCTGTATTTATTTTTGAATCCTGAATTTATCTTAGGAAGATTAGTTTGCACTTGAAGTTGCTAAATTAAATGAACCATCAGTTTTATCTCCCTGACCAGAGGAGTGTGAGTAGTCCCAATAACTTGATATGTATGTGAGGAAACTGAAAACAAGGAAGACTATTAAGTATAATCCCAAAAATAATAGTAGATACTATGGCATTGTGCAGAAGATGCTATCATTTACTGAAACTAAGGAGATGGATGAAATACAATCAGAACTCCCTTTGGTATTCTCTTCACACAGAAGCCTAGAAATATTTTATTAAATATTAATAACCACATAAAAGACCTTTGGTCTTATTTTCATTTTAATTAGGCAGGATATATATGCCATTCACTTTGAAGCCAAATGCTACTCCTTTGTATTAATCTGCAGGGGGTACTAGAAAATTGAACCAAGTAGCATTTAGCTATTTCTCCTCCTGCCAGAGATAATGAACATCTACTCTTGTGCAGACTGTCTTACTGTTACCTGATCCCCATATACATGTTTCATCCTCACTTCCAGAGTTTGAGCAGTAGGGTGTGAAATGCTGCCTCAACCCATTTCTTACAGATCAGCAGAACTCAGGAAAGTTATTAACCTTCAATTTTAACCTGCTAAACTTAACAGGGAAACTTAGTCTCATAATGAAATCAGATTGGAGAAACAAAATGGACAATAATTCCAGGAGAGAAGAAAAGCACTGAACCTGTTTTGTTTTGTGGTGTATGATAAAGACAGCTGAAGAGCCTAAGAACGATAGCTGGTATGGCAGAAGAGGGTAGAAAATTTTTTGACACATAAAGTTAAGGTAGGAATTAGTAAGAAGCAAATTAAATGAAATGGTAAGAAATTAATCGTATGAAGTCTGTGGATTTCTAGACTTTTGTCTAGTTATGCTACCTCATACATAGATTTTTCACACCACATCTAAAGCTTGAGAATTATCTTAAATGGGCACTTGGGCTGCTGATGTAGCAGCCATTGATTCTAGGGCCTCAGCTGGGAGAACCTTGATGAGCTGCCAGGCTTCTTGGCCAGCTTTTTCCTTTGGCTAATGGCCTTGGGCATTCATTTGACCAGAGCTTGGTATACTTTAGCCAACTGTCCAGGTAGCCTAGTACTTCTTTTTTCTTAAACCTAACATATTTAGCTTGCTCATTCCACTGTGGAGCTGTTCTCTTGCCAGTCCTTCAGTGTGGGAGTGGACAGTCGTCTTGGCTCGGCTTCCTCAGAGTGAAGAGTCTGGTGAACTTAAATGTTATGCACATTAACCGATAGGAAGCAGAGCTGCTTTGAGACGAAACCTGCCTGTGTTCTGCTCAATGAAAACAAGTATCCTTGGGTACTCCGCTTACTGATGAATTCACATTTTCTAGTGATTATCAGAGAAACTCTAACAAGTTTGACTGTTGCTATAATGCCTTTTGACTGAAATGATCTTGTTTGTACATAAGCATTATCAAACAGGATACATTTTTTCACTGACCCCCTCCTTCATGAAATATATGGTTCTTCTTTGATATTGGAATATTTGTATATTTTGTATCCTGCTTATGTAAAATTAATACCATTCTCTATTTTCTTTACAATATTTAGCCTAGTTCTGGGGACACAGTTACTCATTTCTCCGTATAAAAGTACATGAAGGGGATAATGCTTCATCTTACAGGAATGTTATGAAAATAGATTTCAGCAGTATCTATGAAGAAACTGGGCAGTGGTGATGATAAAAAGTTTGCTTTTTCCAAAACTCCTGTGGAGTGAAGGAGTCTAAATAGCTTTGTTTTATCAATAAGGTGAAAATCAAGCAAACAACAGCTTCCTTCATCTCCTAACTATCTTGACTTTTTAGACAAAATATTAAATGATCAGCAAAAATATTAATGTCTTTCTAAATAAATTCACATTATTCCGTTTGTGATACATTGACATATTTTCCTGTGTAGTTTGTAAATTGTAACAGGTGTAATCAGATTTGTAAATTTAAAACTTCCACATCTGCTGTTCCTGTCATCTCAGGTTCCACCCCTCTGCTGTTAGAAAAGCCAATTTAGCCTGTTACGTAGTTACTGGACTTGGATTAGTAATGACCACAGAGGTTGCAAAACAGATTCTGGTGTATCTCACTTCCCTTGTTCACAGATACGTATATAATATGTTAGAGCAAACTGAAAAAATTAAACCTATTTTATACTGCTAGAGCAGTTTGGTTTGAAATTGAAAATTTTAACGTTCAATCAAAAGAAACCATGTCTTTGCATGTAGGGAGCTGTAAGAGTATGAGCTGTTACTGAGGCGGGGGAGAACAGGTAGGAAGCAAGCTTTTGCAGTGCATGCAAGTTTTTAGCGGTTTTTTGTTTCAATAAACACATTAAAATAGCAACTCTCCTAACTGCTCATTTATGGATATTACAAGTGGACATTTTCTGTGTATAAGTATTACTAGTCAAGAGTTTTGAGGCATAGATAATAGGAAATATAAGGTTAAACTTTGGTTTGTACTAAATAATAAATTATTTAAGGATTTTGAGGAACAGAAGATCAAAAGTGATAATCTTTTTTTTCTACTATAAAGGATAAACAAAACCACCTGATAAAGCTTAAAAGATAATCAAATGGTACAGTAAGTGAATTTAGGATACTCATACAAAATACAGTTACACATCATTTATTCTGTAGCATATAAAATGCAGTTGTTCAAAAATATTTGAATTATGTTGTGTGGTTGTCATCTTGGCATCACAGAACACAGAAGAGTACTTGGAAAATACAACTAAGGTATCTTCTGGTCTCTCAGTTAGGATAATGTAAAGACAGAATGAAAAATCTGACACCTCTGATATTGAAATACAGCTTTCTAGTTTTGGCCCCATTTTCAACTGCCACAGGGTTAATGATTGTGAAGTAAGTTGCATCAATATATCAGGCCAATGTAAGACAAAACACTAAATTTTGTCTACTTATGGTCAATGATAAATTTGAAGAAAATGAAAAATATATCTTTTATATCAGTATGAATGGTGTAACTCTGTTTTTAATTGAGTAGGTTACTTATTTGGAGATCTGTCATTACTGAATAAGAATACAGAATCTAATTATTTCCATTTCATATTCATTTACGACTGTATTATATGAGAAAGAAAAATAGTTTCCAAACTCATAACGAATTCACTCTCTGTCTGGTATTTTTCTTCAGCATCCAGAAAATTCAACAAATGAAATGGCAATTGTGTAGTCTGCCTCAGAAGAACAGCTGCACAAGTTAGTTCACCACGAAACAAGCTGAACAAAATGATTTATGGAGTACTGTTTCCTTAATTATTTCACAGAACCTTCCTGGCTCTGGAGATTTGTTTGAGCCAACTATTGCAAATCTGTGAATTCCAGAAATAGTAGATTCCTGTCCTTCCTTCTTTACCTCTGTTTTTCATCGTGAAAACAAAAGCTGTTAATCTATTGTAAGTTTATGCTAACAACTCTATATTAATGTTCTTTATATTTCATTAAGAAATTGAGATCTGGGAAGCCAGATGACTGAATTAATCTAAGTTTTCTCTTGACTAATTCTAAGCTAATTCTTGCTCTGGCAGTTTTGTGAAACTGTAAAGCAAATTGGAACAGAGTGCAATGAAGTTGACATAGACATGAGTGTTTTAAGAATTCAGTTTCTCAGAAGCCTACCCTGATGCATATTTTGACATTATGCTGCATCTGGGCATTAAGAAATATGAATGGCTGCACTGAAACTTGATTTATCTGAACTAAAAGGAAGTTAGTTTAATTTTGACCTTTTAGTTCAATAGGCTAATATCAAGACAGAAGGAATTTCCTAGTTCATTATGAATAGAGTAAAATTCTCCTCTTACCCTGGGCCCTATGAGGTCCTCATAGCTTCTTGGCTTCCTTGATTATGCAGAATGATGAAACATACTTGTTGACCAGAGAGCATTTGGTGGTCCTAAGAGGTTTTTTCCAGACATTTCTAGAAAACAGCCAATGTAAAGCAAGCCCTTATTTGCCCAGTTTCTGCAAAATAGTGATGATCTTGCACAAAAAGAAGGTATTTAGGTGCTTTACAGAGGGTCACTTGTAACTTTTCTTCCAATTACAGTCATTTGTTCTACGTCCCTGCAATTGCAGGCTCACTCCCTACCCTCAATTGTCCAGTGTTGTTTCTTTAAAAATGTCTTTCTCCCCATACCTTCCCTTCCTTTATTTGTGCCTAGAGCATCAGCTGTATGTAGTTTATATTTGCAGGAAAATTTCTTAATTTTTCGTGGAGAAGTAGTTGTTTCTTTCCCATGCTCTCATATTTAGGGAGCTAAAGTGACCTAAGCCAGAGTGATTGTGAGGGATCATGACTTTGTTCAGTCAAATAAGGAAGGTGAGGCTGTCTGTGGGATTCAAACCTAGCAGCCTGAGCTCACAGCTGCACCTGGCCCTCTGTTCTGTTATGAACCAATAAGGAGAGGATGTACTTATTACCAGGGCTGGGGAGTTATCTGTGCAAAAAAATTAAATATGCTTCTGTTCAAGGATACTCCACATATTCAGTGTGAGTACCATGTAAGATCACTGTTGCATTAATGTTGCATTAAATTTTATTTGCTATATTTTATTTTATCTGCTCAATCAACCAGGGTTGTCTTTCACACAAGTTCTCACTGGTGTGAAATAGTATGTCGCTTGAGCACAAGCAACAGTCTAGAAGAGAGGGATAAATTTACTTTAATAAGTCTTTTTCAGGTGTAGGTAGGACTGTTAAAATTCTGAGGATTCAGTTCAATGGCTGAACTTCAGCCAAAATCAAGTTGTAAAATTAAAATGCTTTGTTTCAGAGTAAATTTTTTTTTTGTTCCACCAGAAATGTTGTTTTAGAATCATAGAAACACCTAAGGAAATAGAGATGTATGACAAGGAAACAGATGAGAGAGACTGAGATAGTAAAGTAGACTGTCTCAAATCGTATTTATGTTTTGTTACATAAAAAGGCATAAGGGCCATACTAACACATTACAAGCTCATCTTGCTTTTGGTATTCCACCAGATATCTTCATAGAACACCCACAGCTCTCTGTGTGACCTTCAATTGCATGTGCATGGTAAAATACAACCCTGTTTGAGTAGGATTAAAAATGGAGGTGTGCTAAATGCTTTCAGTTTCTGAGCTGTTTCAGTGGTCTACTTCTGAGAAGAATAAATGTTACAGCAGAGTCTGGATAGGGAAGAAGGCTGGCAGTGACTAGGGTGAAACACATCCCAGGCTTAAAATGAAACAGAAGTAGTAAGTCTGTTAAAAAATACCATTTTATCTGAAAAAGAAAGAGAAATGAGACTGAAGACAAGCAGGTAATGTGGGTTCATGCTTGCTCATCAAATTTCCGGCCTTGCAGGCAAATGGACTCTTACAAGGCCTGTCATTCAGCATTTTTTCTTAAAGACTCCATGATTCTCTTCAGATTTCAGGGGTAAAATGTCCTCTACTTAAAGAATTTTTTTTTTTTTTTAGTTTCTTGCTAAAATGCCATGCGTTCTCTGAAGGACTTAAACAGTAATAGAGCTTTTGATGTCTCCAGGCTCCAATAAAATGTTCCTAACCTGCTGAGGATTTGGGAGAGCGCTAGCACTGAATCTTTAGTCAAGCAGATAGATTGCTGCCAGAGAAAGGTCAAAGGATCTGCATGTAGGAGTGCCCTAAGAGATCCAGAAACTAGGAGCAGCAGCCAGGCTGTAGCCACAAGTAGAAGCACAAAGTGTTGAGCAGTGGGCTCTGATCACTTCAGAATAGTCCTGCCTAAAGAGCAGGATGAGGCCTACTAGTGAGAAGTGAGTGGTGCTCCCAATCTTGTTGAACCTTAATGTTCGTTATTCTTAATGACTTACGTTAATTAAAATATATTTGTAACTTTTTTTATAAGTGCAGTGCAGGGCTCCACAGATGCATGGCAGCTATTCTAGCTCTTGCTGTTGATGTGGGTTCGCTTCTTCATTACCTCGTGCCTGTATAGCCCATAATGTCTTTTTTCCTGGAATCTGGATGGAGGATGTAAGGAAAACAAAATTAGTGTCTAATTTCTTGGATCCTTAAAACTGTAAAGGTCCACCAAATCCAACTCATATGTCCCTGATTAGGTAACAGAAGAATATAATTAGCACTAGTTTCTCCATCTATGGGGAAAGACTTGCCATTGCATACAACCATGTTGCATCGCATGCTAAAAATCGTGACTTCTGTCCTGTATTGCTATGTCACAGCAGTGGGCAAGAGGAACATAAAAGGTGTTTTCTTAATGTACTTCATTTCCTTACTGTTGTAACTGTCTGACAGCTGAAGACTGGGAATAATCACTTCTTTAGTTTTTCTCTTTGTTGATTTCCTCTCACATATTGATTTCTGGGTTTTTTTTCCAAGAATGAAAAAATGTCATGATGCATGAGCTGTAGTTAAGGAAAAATGTCTTGAGTAGCCCCAGACAATAAAGTGTTAAAATACCAGTTTGTGCTTACTGGGGTCAGTCCACTGTTGCACAGGAACTGTCTTTAAACTGAAATGTTTATATTAATGTATATCAAGTTCCAATTTATAGAAGATTCAATTTATAGAAGATTCAAGTTCCAATATATAGAAGAGTCATTTTTGCATTGCATACTATTATATTAACACGTACCAGCATTGAAGGATTTGGCCCTTTTTTGTCCCCCCAAATGGTTGTTGACATTTTGTTATAGCCTAAGTACTAGACTGGGTGCAGTGTAGCCATAGTGTATGCTTCCTCAGCTGGGAGGAGATTTTTTCAGATGAAAAATGTGCTTTGTATGTACAAGTTCATTTTGCATCTATTTTTCAGTAGAGAGTGTGCTCTGCCTTCTTGTGCTTTGGTAGCTGAACCAGGTGAGATTGTGTCTTCGTACTGTTTTGTTGGGTTTGCCATTTTTCCTGAGCTCCCATCATACTAGCCACCAATTCTCCTTTTGTTAGTGCTGCTCAAGTCACGGAATTTCAGGGATGAATAATTTCAGACATAAATTCTTAAAAACCCATTACTCTGGAAGAGTTGAAAGCAGATTAATTTGATAGTAGTCAGGATGAGAAAAAGAATAGGGTTAAGGCATAGGAATTGGTTTGGGGGGTGTTAGCAGATTTCTTTGCTGTGTGGAAGAATAAAACGGTAGATTTCCATAAGGAGAGCACTGAAGTGAGGAAAACATTCAAGTCACTTGCTTTTAAGCAGTGAAGACTTCAGATTTATTGGTCTGTTTTTTGCTTTGCTGGTTGTTTTGTCATTTCAGTTCTGTCCACTGAAAACTATAGTAATTGACCCAATTTCAGACTGTGATGTCATTAAAAATATAAGTAAAAATAGGATACTACCATGGTAATTAATTTTCTTCTTTCACTTGCCCTAGGTAGTGACAAAAGTTTTTCTCATGTCTGTTTTTTTCTTGTCTTTTGATTTTCACATTAAATGAAGTTTAGCTGTCATAGTCAATTGAAAAGTGTAAGAATATGGACTAGTAAAATTATTTCTTTAAAATACAAGTTAAATAAAATTTCTCACTTAATATTACACGTAAATCCCACATGATTTGTGAAGTATGATCGTACAGTGCAGCACTGGTCTAAACCTCCTACCTGTTGTTACAGCTGAGTAATGACTTCATAAATGTGTGGGTGTAATTTTGAAACTGGAAAATGCCTTCTTGTGGGCCATTAATATCTATCTGAAGCAAGAAGACTTGTGTTATAATGTGTATCTACTTCTGAATTTTGTTTAAGGTGGCTTACTGCATCCTCAAATGAAATACCAAGTTCCTGTATGGAGTAATAGGAAGGCACATGATCTTTCTGAATATCTGTGTGCTCATACTTGTTGTACTTGTGAACACTTAAGTAAAAGTTAATAAGTAGATTAACAGTCTTTGACATTTCTGGTTTTTTTTTCCCTCAAACAACTTCAGTTTAAAACCAAGTAAGGCATATTGTCAGTGGCATTAGCAATCCTGCAAGTCCTGGGTGTCCTTGGGGGGGTTAACGCAGATCTGTGCACCTCAAATGATGTTTTGTCTGACAGTGGAGTTGTTTGTACTGTGTTTGTGAGTGAAATGTGGAGTGAGCTCCTTACACCAGGTGCAGAATCCCTTTTGAAGTGGAGTCCATTTTATAAACCTTGGGTTCCAGATGCATTTCTATGGTTCCATCCGTTTCACGTACACAGCCATCTGCTAGTAAACCATCTTCTATTTTCTCAATCTACAAGACAATTACTTATTTTGAAAATAAATTAGTTTTTCTAAATTACATGACCATTTCATCTTTCAGTACAAAAGCTGTAATTATTTAACTGCTAGTGAATTCTTAAAGTGTATTTACACTTCCTCTCATGCATCTTAAGCATTCGTACATCTTCAAGCCAAGTACTACATTCTTCTGATTCAAGCTGTCACCTTTAATCCACCCATGCATGGCGGTTTGGTATAGGCATTTTTCAGATAGGTTTTTAAATAAACCAGTCCACAGATGCAGATGAATAGGATGGATTGTGAAAGTTAAGGACTGAGTTGCAAATTAAGTGGGCTGTTTTGGAGATGGGGTTTGCCACAGCCAGGCTGGCACAGACAGCAAGTCGTCCTGCCTCTTGTACCTCAGCTAGATTGATTGTGTCTGGCATGCCTATGGGGCTTTCTTTGGCTTAACTGACAAGCTAGACTTCTATGAGCTCTTTGGGCAACCTACTATGAAATTTTGCTCAAAAAGTTTCTTTTGTCAGTCATTTCAGACCCTGGGGCAACCTCTGAGTCAGCCTCAGGCCACTGTCTCAGACTTTCCTCAGGTCTCCAGTCTTTTTCCACTTACATGACCATATATGAGTGGCCTTACCTACCGCCTACTCTTTGTCACCTCAGTGCTTTTTTTTTCTTCTTACAGATATGTTTTGTTTCTGTTCTTCTCCGTCACATTTTCACCCTGTCATCTTTCTGCATCTTTATTGGTGTCTTTCCCAGTCTAAGCTTTGGTTGTTAGTCGGTTCTCTGGCTTGTACTGGAGAAGGGCTCTTTGTGTTTTCTTCTGAGTCAAAATTAGGGACGCCTGAGCCCATAAAGATTTATACCTGGATTTAAGTTAACTAAACATGTACAACTTCCCAGGATCAAGGCCTAATCTTGAAAATAATCTGTTGGAAAATTGGTGTTAAGTATTATCTAGGTAGAGTGTTTAGACATTTAGCATGTTTTGTATTTTGAAAATTGCTTACCTTAGCAACAGATGGCAGGTACTTTTAAAGTGGAAGCTATGTTTGTTACAGAGACTTTTAAAATACAACATAACATGACTGAAAAGTGTTATACTAAAATAATAATTTTATCTATATTATTTTTCTGTGGACTTATATTGTTGAGGATTCATTATTATGAACAGCAGCTTTCTGCACTCCATATTTTTATGAGTTTCAATGGAAGAGTAAAAAATCTACTTAGAGTTTTCTGCAAAAAAATCACAAGCATGCATTTTACTTGAATAATTAGAAGGTTTGTGGATGACAGGCTTTGGTTTCACCGGTGATTATTAATAAAATGTAAGACGTGCACAATACTCTTTAAAAGAAGAAGGCTAGAAATGTGTTGGTTAAATTAATCCACTGTGAATCAAATAGAGGGTAGGATAGGATAGGATAGGATAGGATAGGTTAGGATAGGATAGGATAGGATAGGATAGGATAGGATAGGATGGGATAGGATAGGATAGGTTAACTGGTTTTTACTTGACTTAATAAACAGGATTATTACTGAATTAAAGTTTGGATTTTTTTTGTCAGAACACGATTTTTTCCAATATGTTTTGACAGTGCCGTCAGCTATGAGAAACTACTGACTGTAGATATTCTCTGCCAGAATGATGAATCTGTTTCCAGTAAGCTAGTTGCTTCATCTTGTTGGATATACTCTTGGGCATTTTTCACGTAATTCCCTTAATTCAAACCAGTTGTGTACATATTTTGTAATTGATAAATTACTGACAGTAAATAAATATTCATACAAAATCAACTATTTGTTAAATTTGAAAAAATACTGTTTAACAGTTTTTGTACCAGAAATTAGCAGTCTTGTGTTCACTGTGTCTTTTCACTGTAAACAAACTTTAAATACGAATTAGTGTAATCTAAAAATGCTATTTTCAGTTATTACTACATTGACTATATACCATTTCAGGTAAGAACACGTTACCATTGCAACTGTATGTTAAATACTTATCAACACAGTGAGTAATATCAGATCACTAGTCCTTGAAATAACATGTCATTAAATTTGTGAAGATGAAACAACTATTCTCCATCAAATTCTGCATTTAGATGAAATGCCTTGGTTAAGTAACGTCTTTGAAGACTGGGTGTTACTTCCTTTAGCTCTGATTATAGTTGGCAGACATTATGTGTTCTTTGTGTATTACCAAATGTCTTTTCTTCATAAATGGATGCAACTTTGGTGTGTTTGATGCATTTTAGTGTGTTTGCGTTTGATTAATTTGGTCTTACAGCTTTTGTGTGTGCATATATCTTACCCCTACTACTGAATATATGTGATTGATGCAGTGAACTGTTGGCTTCTGTTCTGTAAATATTAATCAAAGAGTATGCTCCTCTGCTTAATGGCTTTTCAGTGTAGGAGGCATCCAAACAACTATAGTCTGCTTTTTTTTGCTCTTTAATCATTATTGTGTAAGACACTGGCAAGAACAGTTTTTTTAATCTATAAAAACTATTTCATGCTTAAACATAGCCATTGTTTGGTCGAAGTTATGAAATATTGTTGCTCAATGAAACTTTGTTTTCAGCATTTCCTGGTAAAGCAGTGATAGAAGAGATAAAACAGTAAAGAAAGGGGCAGATAATTAAGTAAAGAAAAATACTAGGAATACATACAAGAAAGAAGCAGAAGACGCAGAGTCAGTAAATTCAGCCTCGTATGGTTTCAGGTCTTACGATTTAGACAAATAGCTTTCTTTAATCAAAAGCCAAACTGGATGCTTTTCTAGATTCCGTGGCTGTGGTGAAATGAATAATTTGTGACTAAAATATTTTTGAGGAGAATAAGGTAGACATTTGCTATGTTCCAATGTGTGCTTAAACTGTGTGTAAGAATGGATGTTGATTAGTGTGACAGTTTATTTGGATGAGAAATTAAAAGATGTTAAGTATTAAAATAAGAAACCCAATAAGTGCTTGTTTGTGGTGGTGGTACAGCTCAGTATCAGAAGCAGCAAGTTTCTTGAAAACACAGCTCACATTTTTCTGGCGTGTAGGTCTGGTATAAATTTGATAGATACAGCTTTAGTCATTCTCCATGAATGTCACTAGTGAGGCAAGCCAAAGCTGAAGGGGAGGCTTATGATTTGGGGTTTGTAGTGTTTTCTGGGTTCTGGTGTGAGGTTACTTTAGTATATGTGCATCCTTTGCCCCTTTCAGGAAAATGTCTCTAAGTTTTGCTCTTAGCAAAATTTTACCCCTAGCACTATCACTGGTTTAGCTTTAGAAAATTAGCAGAATTAGCAGAATTTATTGAGTAGGAAATTCCTCTTGCTCTTGGCTGTTGCCCTTGACCATTAGGACAGTCTTGCTAAAATCCTCTCAAGCATTGTAGGGTCGTACAGAATATCACATTATTTGTATTTAGTAATGTTTTTGTTCTACAAATTTTATTTTAATTGTTATAATAATTTTTTTTGTTCCTCCAGTTTTTGCCTGGAAAATATACCTCAGGTTTTGTTATAGATCATCATCTTCTAATTTACACTTTAGTCATAAGGCAGAAATCCTCCATACCTTCTGCAATTTTGTATTATATAAGGTGTTGAAAGGCAGATCTGTTTTTATGGAAAGGAATACAGTAGTACTGAAGTTTGTGGTTCAGAAAAAAATAGTAGTTGAAAGCTGAATCATTAAATCACAAAAACTTTGTTTCCTGTCAGTTTATTTATCTCAGAAATATATTGAAAGTATTTTCAGGAAACATCAGTAAGATAACTGAATGGTTTGAATAAAATACTGGTGGCTTAGTAGATACACATTGTGTAGTAGAAATTAATATATTTTTTTTAGTTGAACACACATTTCGACAGTGTTATACCACCTCACTTTGAACAACCCCTATAAATATTCCTCTTACCTATATACATATATTTATATTTGAATATATTTGCATGATCTTGCAGAAATAACTGTTTGGAAAGAAATTTTTGCTTACAGACTGTTTGTATAAATTGAATATTAGTTTCAAGTCCATATCAAAATGGTAGACCTTGTGATTTTCAAAATCCTTTCTCCTGGATAAAGGCCATTTCCACTGTTTTAATTCATAAACGTGCTTCTGTGATTTGAATCTATGTCTTCCATTTTGATAATGAATATTTCCAGATTCTCATTGTTTGTTAGTTCTCAAAAGTTAATTGTTAGTTCAGCTAAGCAATCTTCATGTCTGGTTAATGTAGTTACTACTTATTGACCTTCTGAAAATGCTGATAAGTTGAAATTTTTAATGTGCTAAAGACAGCTAACTTATAAAGTTAGATGCCTTTCTCTGCTTATCTGAACCGTTGTTCTTCCCTAGCTTTTGTAATCACGCTTGAAGGTTGCAACAGTAGTGCAGGAGTAAGAGGAGACGTAAACCGTGGCTTCTTAGAGACCTTGTCTAGTAGTAGTTTTAGTTTAGTTTACATATAAATATGCAAGGTGCAAATTTTAGAATGGACTATAGTCTTGTTAAGGTATATATTCTTTTTAAGTATAGTTCTTTGAAAGTGGTGATTTATATAATAAAAATCTATAGTGTTAAAAAGAAGCAGAGGGTTTGGATCTGTTAATTACTGTCAAGTAGTTTTTATTTGGCTTTTGGCTGATATGAGTGAGATAACTTCTCTGTAATAGAACAGAACTACTAATAGTACCTCTTTTCAGTTATTTACATGTCTTTCTAAGAAACAGGTCAATTGATTTCAATTTAGATGTAGTCTGAAAAACTGAAAAAGGTATTTAATAATGCCTTTGTACTAATTGAATTTTTGTATGTTTATGTTATTTTTTATGGCATTTAAAGTGAAAATACTTAAAATGAACGAGGCTTCTACATTTGTGGGATAGATACATGGGAAACTAATAGATGCATTTTCTCTTTTTATAAACTCTAGGGGGGACACAAAGATTACCTCGCACAATTGGAGTGTCATTGGCAAAAGAACTAATCTTCTCTGCACGCATTGTAGATGGTGAGGAAGCAAAATCAATAGGATTGATTAGCCATGTGGTAAAACAGAATGAAGCAGGGGATGCTGCATACAGAAGAGCATTAGCTCTGGCGAAAGAATTCTTACCTCAGGTATAATGAATTACTTTGATTTTGGTTTTTAGTTTTTACCAAGTACGAAGACTGAAAAGGAAACAGCTGTATTAAAGAGAACTGTCACAAAATTATGTATCAAAAAGCCACGCTAGTTATGTGGCAAGCAATCAGAAGTTTTCTGTCTTGTATTGAATGGTGTTATTTGGTAGTTATTTCACAGTGAAGAAGAAGCCCCCTCAATCCTCATCTTGCCGTGATCTGGTCTGTCCATTTTGTGTTCTGGCTTTCAACTTTTAAACAAGAAAAAAAGTAGCATATAGGTTTTATTTTTTAGTATAGCAGTTACTGTAAGAGATTACTTTGTTGCTGTTGAACACCTCAGAGAGAGGCAAAAGGTCCTAGGTAGAAAATTCATAGGAGGCAGAAAAATAAAATAATTAGTGAACCACTTTTTGGATCCCAAGTGTAACAGCTAAAATTTTTCATTGGAAATGTAAAATGTTATAGCTCAGGTATGGCATTTAATGGTAGTTATTGAAAGACAAAAATTAAAAGTACAGTAAAAATTTTAACATACAGTGGTTCTGGAAGGTTGATTTGTGGTTACAACTTCTTATCAGAACTGCCTCATAAGCATTTGGCTTTTCCCAATTCAGCAGGCCTGAACATCCAGAAGCTGATGCTGATGGCTAGGTGCAGGACTGAGATGATTCCCAAACATGTCTTGCTGTTCTGCAGCACATTGGAGGCGACTGTGGAAATCTCTCTGCTCACTGCAGATCTCAGTCACTTCCAGGAGAGTGTCATCTCTTGACCAGTGCAGGCTTTGCAATAGTGTACTGTAGGTTTGAAGCTTGCATCAATTAATTTTATTTCATGATCACGTATTTTCACGTGTCTCCATTGTGTGATAGTAGGGACATAGGACTGACCTTGCAAAGATCTATTAATGATGTTATCTTAAGGTGGCCATTCTGAACCTTGTTCTGAAAGAAATTGATAAAGCTTAACAAATGTGGAACCACTCAGCACCTTTTAAACATAAACCAATGTTATAAATATTGTATATAAATA
>VZRF01006111.1:80622-107775 GCA_013396875.1 Vireo altiloquus
ATATAAATATTATATTATAAACAATAATTAGGTTCTTTTGAAAATAGTATACTTTTACTTTTTTTCAATATTCAAACTATCAGTTTGAATGCAAATGTCTATTACAGTGATAAAATCTAGGATTCTGACTTACATACTATAAATTTGAAAAGTCCAAAGTCTAGATGGTCCGAATATAAGAATATTGATGTGCACACTCTTCAACTACAAATCTTGCAGGTTTTGATGATATATGAATAAAGTTTTTCTCTCATTTTAGGGACCAGTAGCAATGAGAGTTGCAAAACTGGCTATCAATCAGGGAATGGAGGTAAGGATCTATACTTTCCATGAGAGTAGGACAGAAGTCAGGTTGGCAACACTTGTACTGTGGTAAAATTCTTTTTCTAGAACTGTTTTTAGCTTTTCATTGTGTAGTCTTTCGAAGTCTATTTGGTCAAAACTTTCCAAAGAATGAGAATGGAATGCAATTTTTTTTTACATCTCGGACTCCTGAGATGCTGATTTCTGTAACAAGGCTTATTAACCTCAAGAGTGCACTCTGCAAATTAAGTAGAAAGTAAACATAAACTACTATGAACAAATTGTGTTTCCAATCTCAGGTGGGAAAAATTATCAAAGTCATACTCTGTCAAATCTGTCAAGTTCTCAGTGTTTAGTAAGTAATGAAGTTAAAGGCTGAAGAGCATATTATTTATTTTTAATAGTTTAATAATGGTTAGTGTTAAAATTTTACCTGGAGCCCAATTTCATGTTTAATTCTGATTGCCACTACATTTTGTACCCTGTTGACCTACCTCTAAAGCTCATTTAAAATCCCATCTGGACATATGTTTTACTGTAGGTGTACAGTAAGATCCTAAGACTGAGTTCATCAAGTCTGTTCATATTTAAAGTTAGGCTCTGCACCAGTACAGCATACACCATGTGTAGCATCTGAATCCAAGAAGATTAATTTGTCCTTTTTTCTTAAAAGTCACGAAAGCCTCTAGTGATATAATTGAGTTCAGCAAAGCATAATACCAGTAAGTGGTGGCCTGAGAACCAAACTCAGATGCCATTGCACAAAGTGTTTGTTAGGTTTCCACAGCGAATAATGGTGGAAGCTGAGATTTATTTCAATACCCAAGGTTCAAAATGCTACAAGCTATGTTATCTGGCAACCATGTATAGTGGATTGAAAGGTCAAAATATTTATAGAATTACGGATGATAGGGTTAGGCGGACTCTGAATGATCATCTCTAGTTCAGTCTTGAGGCCCAAGACAAGATCTACTGTATCAAAATCAATCAAGCCAAATGGTAATCCAAGCTGTTCTTACAAAACTTCCATAGCACAGATTTCATGGCTTCCCTTGATAATTTATCCTATAGCATATCTCCCCTTGAAAACTGCTTGTGGTGAATAGCCGTAGTCCTTCCAGTGGTCAAGTGGAGAGCTAGTGAATCCTGCAGCATCTGGTACTTAAGGCAGATGGAGAAATAGTGAGGGCAAAAATCAGCCTTTTCAATTGTTCAGGATGGCTCAAAAAGAAACTAAATGTGTTAAAAATAGATGATGATGATGCAGGATAGACATTGGCCTCTTTTTTTTTTTTTCTATTTTAAATCTTTTTAAACTTGAATTTCTATTTATTTTGTGGCATGGTATCCTTTTCTTGTATGACATTTTGAAGATACATTGTTTCAGAAAAAATTTTCAATAATCATGCAGTTCATCTTTTCCACTGTAGTTATAAATGTGCAGGTGGCTAATGGTTTTTACCTAACCAGATGACTCATAGTAAAGAGCAGACATTTTTTGAGTATATTGCATGCTAGTTATATTACCAAATCAGGATTCTCTTACAGAAATACTAACCACTCTCTCCACATGTCAGTGTAGCATTTCTGTGTTAAAGTAGTGTAGAAGAACTCTGCAGAAGTATTTCAGTGTGTGGCATATAGAAACAATATTTCTGTTAGCTGAGAGGAAATAAAATATAATAAATTTTGAAAAATCTTTTAAAAACCATTGTATTCTTTTCCTCAGGTCGACTTAGTAACAGGTTTAGCAATTGAAGAAGCTTGTTATGCTCAGGTATGTAAATATGATTACATGAAAAAAACACAGAAAACAGGTTTTTTTGGTGCCTGTTATGAAACATGTGGAAATTCAACTAGAAATTGCTCTATGATTTCTTCTGCAAACTTTTTGGCATTTTATTTAAGCCTTCCATCTACTTGGTCTGATTTTGTAAGGAATTTAAGGAAGGAGGTGTAATTCAGGACAATAACATGTTCCTACCAGTACTGTTAGGGTGAAGGTAGTGAAGCAGTACCAGCCATACACCTAGCCAGTCATACACTACCATGCCAATCCAAGGACTGCCTTCCTTTTGCTTTGTTTCAGTTTAACATGAAAGAACACAAAGGACTTTTCAGTAACATGTGCCAATAATGGCATATGTGCTAACCAATAAAAAATTGAGACAAACCTCTTTGCACATGAGAACGATGTGTTAGAGATTGTATGTTCTTGGACTTTGAGACAAGTTTTTTATGATGGAAATAGAAACATCAGCAATATATGCTTATTTAAGACATGTGGTAGACAGATTAATAACCTTCTTCCCTCCCAAAAACCCAAAATGAACCCAACCAAAAATAAACCTAGAAACCCAAACCATGCAATCCCACCCCCCAAAAAAAAGCTCAAGAATAAACCCTAGAGAATTTATTGCACTCATCTGTTTGGAGAAAAGGTGCTCCTTCTCCACCCAAATTGTTTATCAACCTTATGTCATGCCCTTGAAGTGTCTAATACATTCCTATATATGACTATATAGTTTTAATTTTTCTGTTGTATTATAATTTTTCTGATGCATCTTGGATGCATTGAAGAACTAGGATTTGTATGCAAATATCTTCCTTGGTATCGTTTTTGGTGTCAATAATGACTTGTTACTCTGCTCATTGCAGACTATTCCAACAAAAGATAGAATTGAAGGCCTTCTTGCATTTAAGGAGAAGAGACCTCCTCGCTACAAGGGAGAATAAAAGAATCTGATGCCTTTACAATACTGGGGGATAAAAGTACTTCTATGAGGACCATTAAGGTGCACTTTGCATCCGCACCTGGAATATCACAATCACCAAAGTAACAGCAAATCATACAGATGTTACATTTTGAATGTGTCCATACTTGTATGAAGCCAAGATAGAAATGTGTGTCAGCTCATGCTCATTACAGTTTCTGATGGCTGATCTGTGTATTGGCAAAGTCACAGATTCATGCAGCATTTTTAAAATTTAACATGTATGAAACATAGCATTCCTCAATTAAAAAAGCTCTGTGAATTCTTTACATAGACAAAATGTATCTGTGATGTTAAGCATAAATCTGCTGTATCATTTTATCAAAACAAAAGCAACTACTGAACACCAAAAAGAAGAAATACTACCAAATATGCATTTAAATGATTCCTTATATCACAAAAAATTATATTTGAGTATTCTACTGGAATATCTATATTATTAATAAAGCTAGGGGAAATGAAAGGATTATCATTTAGAAAAAGTTAAGCTTTGTTTATCTTACACTATTCTAAGCAAAATGAAATTCACTTTAGCACTTAATGGTGTCCTTTTGATAAAGTTGTTGCCATTATATTAATTTAATTGTATTAAATTAAGACATTTTCAAGGCCAGCCTTTAATTATACATTCTTGTATGTTAAACCTGCCTTTGTCTTGCATTTTCCCACCATTTCATCTGATCAGCACTGTTGGCTGTGAAGAAACTTTATTTCACTTGCCCCAGTTATTTTAAATTTTTGATGACTGTATTAAAGATGGTTGTGCAGGGATATGACTAATGTGCTGTAATAGAACCTAGAATTATCTTTATCTCCAGAATATTCCTTTTGCAAATTTTATGAATGTATATTTATATACAACCGGGATGATATTGAAAGGTACTTTATTTTGTGGTGGCCTCAGATTTCTTTTCGTACATCGAAAGAGAAATGTGCTAGGTTACAAGGTAAGAAAACTTGTAATTCATACTGTGTATTTGCAGTGGACACAGCATATACAGTAAATGTCTGGAAATAACCTCGTAGAAAGTATTTTTGTTAATTTGACTGGAAAATAAACATGGCTTAGCAGTCCAAGGCTGTCTTTTTATGTGAAAACAAATTTATTCCTGCTGGGTTACCGTTGGCTCATGAAACTTGTGCATGCTTTGCTTTTTCTGCAACATTAGCTATGGTCACTGTCCATATCTATGATGATAAAGCAGCTCATCAACATGAAATGACAAGAACTCATTTAAATTCATATTTAGACATATCATTACATGTAAATTGATTATAACTGGTAGAGCTCACACTTTGTTGACTGGTAAACTTGCTGAGTCGATCATTTCTTGCACAATAACTTGCAAATAAAGTACTGGTACTTGTTTTGATAGTCATATAAAGCCTAGAGGGTCATTTTCTCCTGTTTTTGAAATGCTAACATGTCATTTTCATTTTTACTGACTAGGAAATAATTATGTTAATAGGAAAAAAAAATTAAGAGTATGCTGATGGGTTTCTGTTGCATAACTTTGATATACAGTCTGGTTATTGAGCTGCTGCTTTTCCTACCAAGCACTGATTAAGTAGCTTCTGTGAATGTCTATTTAAAAACATCTAATAACTTTAAATACTGTGGTATATGACTGTGTAGATTCATGCCTTTAACTAGTAGTTTTGATCTCAGAAAAGAATTTTGCTGTCACAGTGGTCTCTGCATTCCTTTTCTCAGAGAAGATAGTGTCATAACAATTTGAGTTCCTTCTTTGAAGACTACAGTTTGAATATTATTACAGAGTATCAGTAGGACGATTTTTAAAGGTACTTTGGAGTGATGTTGAAGTGGTTCTGGAATAACAATATTTTAGCAAAAAGTGTGTTAATCAGTTACTGTCTCATTTATTAAGTGATGTGTTATGATGACTGCAGTGCTCATAATTAATAGCAGATTAGAACTCTGCTTCCACAAGAGGGTTACTTGTAACAGAAATGCTTACATAAAGGCTAACATTTCCTTATGAAAGGTATAATCTGGCAAATCCTCCTTCAAGCACTTAGGCACAACTCTTTCAATTCCTGGTAAAGCCATGCTTTTCTCCACAATACTTCATGGATGAGTGAGCCCTGGTCTCTGCTGGTTTTCTGAAAGGTTATCTCATGGTCCCTACACATAAGCAGCTTTTTCTTCTGTTCCTGAGCTCAAGTGGATAGTGAAATTTTATGCACTCCACTGAGTTGGATATTGAAAAGTAATAACACAGGTAGGTCCATTACCTTCAGCTGATAACTTCTCAACATTTGTATGTTCAACTTAGTAAATTGCTTAGAGATTCCCAGTTTCATGCAGAAATTAATGTGTGGCTTTATATAACACATGTATTTTTAACCTTTAATTTAGTAAACTGTTTATATTTTCCACATTAGTGAAGTAACTCACATTCTTAGTAGTTTTACTAAATTTCTGGATAAAGTTTTCATGCTTTTCTGCATGGCTGTGGTCAGTTCAATGCTTTTGAGTAGCTCACCTGTAATGAAAAAAAGGTGTGTTTTATTTATTCTAAAGTTATGTAATGATACAGTTAAGTGCTCCTGGAGACATTTTCGATGGAACCTTTTTATGACATTTGCAGTCATTGGTACCCCGTTATTGTTGAAGTTCTGTCAGTCTATGTGAAATTAGTCATAGTCCTACATCATGGTTCCTATCAATGCTTTTCTAGAACTGCTTTTCACCAGCTGCATTTCAAATAGTAAACATCAGGATGTATCATTCTCAGCTGCTTCATATTTTACTCAGTCATTGCTCTTTAATGCATTTAATCAAAGTCACATTTGTTGAAGAGATCAGCACAGGAGAGGGCAGAATATCATGCTACTTGGAATCTGGTTTTGAGAGATTTAGGGAGTAAAGTAAGGGGTTTTGGCACTAGTGTCGCTTCACCAAATACCAAATCCAACTCATAGATGCAAATTGAAAAGAGTGGTTGAAATCTTAATTTATCACAGCATAGTCTCTACTTACTCCTTTTTCATGGAAGAAAATCCTTGAAATGGTGTCTGCTGAGATTAGAGAGGGTATTTATTTACAATTTTTAAAAGTGTACTTTAAGAAATCATTGTTCTTTTAAGTGGTGTGCATTGAATAAGATGTGCTTTCATGTCTCATTTGTGGAATGTTTTTGAACCTAACGACACTGCTGAAAATCTGTAGGGCTTCAAGTCTACTGAGGCTGATACAGTCTGTGTGCTTGAGGTGTGTTGAACTTCATGATGATGTGGTTAAGATGTTCTTCTTCTGCACACTTTTAGAAACAGATCTATCTCCAAAAATGAGAAAAAGAAAAATCGCAAGCAGATGAACCAAAAAAAGAGTTGTTTTCAGCTAAAGGTAATAAAATCTCTCTTGTCTACTTTGTGGGATTAAAATGGCTTTTTTTTCTATTTCTGCCCTTATTTTCCTGTTTGGAGGCTTTTCTTTCCTCCAAGTCTCAGACATGAATGTGCAGGGAGCACTTTTAAAAATTTGCATGGGTTGTTTTCACTTTAAGAACATCAGTAGTTTACAAGCAAAGTTAGTAGAGTTTAAAAAATTTTCCTGAAAAGCCTTTGAAAGATGTAATCAGAAATTACTGTGTTATCACTAAGGATTAGGTAATATACCTTTTTTATTAAGTCATGTTCCATTTCAACCGTGGAACGGAGTTGAATAGAAGTTTCTGTAGTTATGAAGAGTGTGCTGTGTTTGCACAGTGTGTTCATTATGCTTTATAATATATGTGTGTGTATACTGGCATGTCATATGCATATGTGCATATAGATGTGTGTACATATATGAAATTATCCAGACCGTCAGGCGAGACCAAATCAATCCCTCAGGATGTGATACTACTATTTTTCTTCAGGAAGTTTTTAATTTGTTTGTGTAAGAGCAGATCCAGCAAAACAGTGGACCCCACACAGCTCATACCACAACTGCTACAAGTGGGCATACTTACCATGTGTTCTGTAGCACAGAAATTCTGCTGCAGAAGCAGCAAGCAACTAGTGAGGGTATGCACGTGTGTTACCATGTATCTGGTTGTGTACATAAGGTAGTTCAAGGCTAGAATAAATGTAGTAGGAGTCAAAGTGAGTTCTTAAGTTTCAGCAAAGGTGTGGCATCCAGATAGCACACACATTCCTCCCAATCTTATAATATCATTTGCTCCTGCAGTTTGGAGAGGCCTGCAGCAATCATGAGCAGCTCATTAATCAGCCACTGTCATAGATACCCCCTTTAAATAAGTCTAGACTTAGATTTCATCTTCAGCTTTTATCTAGTAGATAATTCTTCCAAGGACATTCATTCACATGGGAAGAAAATATGAAGTATGTTAAAAGAATTTATTACAGAGGGTGTGAACATTCTGTGTCAAAGCTAACTCCTATTGCAATACTTGAGTTCAAAATAGTACATTAACCCTCTAAGGCATAGTCTGTACATGTATATTTATAAACTGTTCAAAATTCTGGCTAGTGAGTACTATCCTTTGATTATAATTTCTGAAGCGTATGCTAATAAAGCTTTTGTAACATTAAAGAGCTGAGAATATGGTGCAGTTTTCTTGTTGCATAATAGAACCACTTTTAGAAGAACATGGAAGGTTTGTTATTTTTGTAAGGAACTTATACATCAAATTGTTGCTTCTTTATTCTGGCAACTGCTAATTGATTTAACATTTTCCCTTAAGCATAAGGGACTTTGTGATATCATCTTTGGCTCAATTCTTTTTAGTATGTTAAAAATTCTGATGCCAGTTTTACAAATTTTTTTAAAATGTGTCTCTTCCATGCAGTTTAGAAAGACAAAGTTAAAAAATACAGTTGTAAGGATAGAGTTGTGAAGGCTGTGTTTTCATGACATATGAGTGTTAATAATACATCTGTAGGCTTGTGTGGAAGGGTTTGACTCTGCATCTTTTGTGTAGTGAGTCTTTACTGCTGGGACTGTTGTCTTCAAAGCCGAAATTTTTTGTAAATGCATGTGAGTATCCCTAGCTAGTGACCCCTCAGGGTGTGTGGTTCATGTTCTCCTGTAGTTACGATCTTCTGGTCACCCTGTCTATCTAGGGGTGAAAGGAGAAGAGAGCCAGCGAGCATGCTTCTAAAAAGCAGTGGGCCTTGGAAGAGTTTATATGAATGAGGTTTTGTAGGGTGGGTTCAGGCTGTATTCTTAAGTCACAGTTCATTTCAACACAGTCATTTCTAGTACCTTTATGAGCAACTCCACAAAGTAGATCTTTCTGTTTCGGTTGGTTACAGCACCTGAGTTCTGTACCCAAAAGACTAGCAGAGATCATAACCTCCAAACATGATTCCTAGAGTGTCTGTATACCATATGAAAGGAAGCAGGAGCCTGCATATGCAAATGGCATAACAAGAAGGATTCTGTCTAAGTTACTAGTTTGTAAATGAACACTTGGACAGGAGTTTTTTCCACTTTGGGTGGAATGAAATTTCTGTCTTTAAGTTTGGATTTTACAAATCTTATCTGACATCAGTCCTTTTTCGAAAAAGTGAAGAGGATATTCTATGGCACTTCCATCTGCATAACTGCTCACTAGTTGAAGGACTCATGAAACACCAAAGCAACTCAGTTTCTGCCCTCTCACTTAATTGACCTGAGCCAAACTTTCCTACAGTAGTGACCTGTTCCCTGGATTCTCTGAAGTTACTCATTATGAAATTTCTCTACTTTAATTATTTATTCTACAAGTTAATTTATTGAGATGTAGAGATAATGACATCCACCTAATAGTTTACAGAGGTAAGGCCTGCATTGCAGTTCCCTCATGCAGCAAGTTTCACACTGGTTTTATAATAGATGCTCTAGCAAGGATGAGAGACCTGCTCACTTTCCTCTCGTCCCCAGCATCTCCTTGGTACAGACTCCTGTTTGCTAAACGTGAAGATGCTTAATGAGTCAGACTCCTTAGGTGTGGAAGGTTTAATTAATGAATCCCAAAATGCCTTGGATACAGCACTTTCTAAGTACCATTGCCTATAATATTTCCTGCTGCAAAATCTCAGTAGGAATTTTGAGAATCTAAATTTTGGATGAGGGCACCTATGTCTCTGTATAGTTTTGTGATTGTGCTTCTAGTCTGCTTTACTCTTTAGGACTGTAAGTTAAGCTTGAAAATACTTCCTCATTGTAAGCAAGGAGTATCAGAAATCACTTTTCAGCCATTGGTACCATATCATAGATCACATGATGGAACTGAGTTGCTGTTATCAGGTAATACTCATGGATACTGGCTACCCCTGTCTGCACCAGCTCTCCAGAGTAGAAAAACTGTCATCAGTGAGAGAAAAGGAAACATTGGCAAGTTAGAGGGAGGTGATTTTGGGGCAACAGTGGCATAGCTACCTACAATTGGCTGTGCTAAAAAAGTTGTGTGAAGCTGGTTATTCCAGCTGAGTAGCGTGATTCTGCCAACAGACACAAAGTAGCTGTGTACAGGACAAGCTTTTGATCACAGTCTCTGTGTGTATGTATGCATGGTATATTAAATATATGCCTGTGTATCCACTCTTTTTCCAGCACATAGTGTTAAAGTTACGCATAGAAGCTTTTAAAGCATTGATTCAGTTTTTAAAAGAGTTCACTAAAACCACATCTCCACAGGTATGTTTATTTAGAGTTACAAAAACATTTTGCCCTATACATGTTTTTATATTTCATATAATTACAGCATATTTATCTGAAGTATTTCGCAAGAACAGTTTTGTGTAATACTGGTAGGAGATTAAGTAATAGCTGCTTACTAGCACTATTGCACAAGAACATCAAATGTTATTATGATGTTCTGAGATTTGAGGTAACAAGCATGCTTTTGGCTGCTTTGCTCCTGTGACCTTTATGCTCTTCTGGTTAATACAGCAGTCCTGTAACGATGCACATGTTTTCCTTTACAGAAATGCCAGTAACCACTTGAGCAGGGCACTTGATTCCAGTTTTGATGGGCGGTGCCTATAATGGACAACGGTAGTGTATCCAAGCCAAGTTGGCTATCTTTGTGCTTTACAGTGCCAAAAACTTCAAAGCTTCTTCCTTTTAGAACTCTAAAGCAATAGAAGTTTGTGTTTCTTCATATCATCAAACTTAATTATTGGCAATAAGCAAATGCTGGCAGGAGCGGCACATCACATGGCTCCATTTCTGCTTTAGAAAAGGTCAGCATATGGCATAAACACTTTGCTGTATTATGCAGCCTTGTACTCTGATCACATAACACATGCTTCAGAAAGCATTATGCAATGTTAGACTCACTGATTAATGACTGCTTGCACAAGAAGTTTTTCATTACCCCGAATGCTAGCATCCTGGGAATGATTAACTTTGTGACATAACTCTCATCACATAAATATGGAAGATTCAAACATAGCCTCAAAATAACGTGTTTCAGAAATAACTGAACACTTTCCTGCTTAGTACTGTGTACAGTATTTGATTAACAACTGCTTTAAACCTTCAGTTGAATAGAAAAGCCTATTTGTGAGAACTGAAAACAAGATTTATTTCTAGGGTTTAAAGTTTTACCCAAGATGAATTTTTGCACACAGCAGCATCTCATTTGCAATGTTTTTCCTCTGCTTGTGTAAGTTTGAATTTCCTGAGAAAAATCTGTGCCAACTATTTTCAGTGTTCAGCCAGTGAGTTAAACAGAACAAGTCGGATCTAGCCCTTATTTAGACCAGCAACTGCATGTATGTAAAATGACTCAGTCCAGTGTGTTTAGTAGTACAGTACATACAGCTGTATGCTTAAATCAGCAGAGTTGTAGCACATTAAATTCACAATAACAGCCGATATTTCTGCACACAGAGTAAAAAAGCAAAATGTGGTCCTGAATGAAGTGTCTTAGAAACTTACAGCCTGAACATTGCTACACATTCACATTTAACATTTTCATATTCTGTTGATTAATCATTCCATGTTCAACTTATGTAGATTCCTATGTTAAAAAGCATCATGATGGTACATCACTCATATTATCATCTTTAGGATGTAGAGAAGAGGAAAAGCCTATAAAAAGAATAAAAAGAAATTACCATAGTAATTTCCTTACCATATTCCCTCACATATGAAGATTCATCCCTAGTTTTGAAGTAATTGCTACAAGTTATCTATGTTTCAACAGCTTTATTAAAGAGAAAGTCGGTTTGCCTGCTTGGAAATTCAAGATCAGTGTTCACAAGGAAATATCTATATTAAACTCCCACTTACTAATTTGCCTTTAAATGTCAGACTAAAAAAAAAAGACATCTGCTTTTTTATGATTCTCTCTCCTGTAAGTAATTCTGCTCATGAACTGCCACATTAAATAAAGCTACTTAAAGTCCTTGAAACAGGGGGGATGGATGTCACCACATTAATACATGTGTGCCATTCCTTCAGAATAAATCTTCATTGAGAAAAAGTAGAGAAAGAAGGTAAACATTGACCTTCAGTATGTTCACTTTAGTTTTTGCCTTTTCCTGCATTCCAACTCCTACAAGCAGTAGCAAAGGCTGAAGGAAATGGCCTCTGACTAAGCATTAGCTAGCAGCGTGCCCTCATTATGGCTGAGGGCTCTTATTCTCGCCTAGCCTACGTGCAGAGCCAGCCACTCTTTCAGCTGTGATGACGAAATGCCATGCATTTCTTCCTGGAATAGTACGCAGATAAGAGGCCACTTGTTATGCTGAGGTTTCAGATGAACTCCACTAAGGGTTTCAAAACACTCTGTCACAATTATATCAGGTTTCTTTAGCAACCAATTCATTTCAGACACTTTTAAGATAAAAAGGGAAGAGATGTTAGTTTATTTTCCCTTGTGGTTTCACTGTTTAAACTTTTACAGGATATGACTGGATAGTTTATACATGTCCTGCATTTATTAATTTTAAAGAAAAATAGATGAAATTGAATCTGTTTCTCTCTTGAAATTCACATTATTTGTAGTCCCGCTATGTGTACCTATAACTTCAGAGAAGAAACAAAAAGTCTCATGCCTCTGATATGCTGCTAGAATGGTCCTGCTGTGCAAACTCAGTTGCTGAGTGCCTTGAACTTATTCTGAGTCCAGCAAAAGCTGAGAGTTTTAAGAACCTTGCAGCACAAAGAGGTTAATCCTTTATCCTGGACTTGGGTTCAGATTCTAGGACATGTGTGCAGAGTACAAGCCCAGTTGGCCGAAGCATTACTTAGCAGTGGTGGGAGAATCTGTTTGTGAGATCATCTTGCAGCGTTGGCACCCATTTAGGTGATTCTGTGCACTAACAAAAGCAACTTTCATGGAATTGAACAAATCACAAAAGTGTCCCAACTGTAAAAGAAAGGGGAATCTATGAAGTGTTTGTTTAAAACCCAGTGATACCATTAGAACCAGCAATAACTGTATGCTATTGAAGAAAGGAATAAATTGTCTGCAATAAGCAATGGATCCTGTGCAGGTTAAATAGGTTTCTTTGCTCACCCCTAGACTCTAATGAAACATTTAGAATCTGTGATATGCCCCATTTCCATTGTATCTGAATGCCAATTTAGATAGATGTAGTCAGTAGGAGGGAAAGTCTTATGATGATAAATCTTGAGTAAATAGCAACCTAAATAAGTATTTAATATGAAAAAAACTAACCCAACCCAAAATGGCATCGCTCCTTATCACTTCCCCTGCAATTCTCAACATTTACTCTATCTCATTAACTGGGAACTAAAAGCTCAATTCAATTTCCTTTTAAGACAACAAAATTTTCTTTTTCCATTTACATAATGGAATTTGGATCAGGTCTTGCTTCTGTAATCTTATTCCTTTAATGCTTTCCAAATAAATGTGTAATTCCCAGTGAGATCACTAGGAATCTTGGCTATTCATAGACTGTTTTTCTTTTTTTTCTGCAACTGTTCTTCAGTAAAGAGGGTCCCCTTTGAAAATGTCCGAGGAACACTAAAGTTTTTTAAAACTCTCTGCTTCCCTTAACGATTTTTTTCTTCCCTTTCTTGGAAAAGCTCCTTTCTTTAGTTACTGACTAGTGACTCAGAAAAAAATAAGAATGAATATAAATAAAATACTTCTTAATTGTTTACTAGAAATAGATGACTCTTGCACATTATTTTGAAGAATTCCTGTCCCTGCCAAAGCAGAATATACCAACAAAGCATATGTTTCTCCATTATTTTTCTGCTCTGTTTTTGTCAAAAAGTTAGCCTAAATACTGTTGCTACAGTGGTCCCTAGCAGGTCTTTTAAATGTTAGACAATTTATTTCACAAAATTTGTGATCCACCAAGTATAAATATGAATTATGGACATCTCCTTTTCTGAACTGCTGCTGTTGTGAACTTTGATTTTAAGTAACTACAATAAGACAAACCTGTTAGAAATGGTACTTGTAAAATATTACTCCTTCCAAAATGTCTTCATTTTGTAAACTCATTTGTTTATAACTCATCCTATGCGTCATTTGAAGTATCTTGCAGTGTCTTATCTAATTTTCTATTTTAGAAGATTTAGTTATTCTCTGAAAAAGACATTGGTTTTTAACAGAATATCATGGGGGAAAAAAGCCAAACTAAACTACATTTCTTGAAAATGATACTAAAAAGATAAATGCTCTTCTGTGGTTCAAAACATGGAAATGTTTTAAACTAAAATTACTGCAGTTGAAAATTTGTCATCTTTACTGAAATCACAGAACTAGCAAACACTGTCCCATCAGCACACATACTAGTGAAACTGGTTTTCTCCTTTGGCCTTTGCCGCCTTTCAATCATTCTTCCATACAATCCCTGCTCCCACTTCCCCCATATTCCCTGCTGAGGAGAAGAGATATGTGCCATCTAACCTTGGATATGTGCTGTTTGTGTCTGGAGCCCTCACAAAAAGTGTGATGACCAAGTTGCAGGAGTTTTATAAAAATTCAGGAAGGAGGTGGGACATGGACTTAGCTTGAGCCTTTTTTCTTTCATCAAACCACTTTTCCTTGAAGACTAATGGATCCTCCTTTTCCACCTTTTTCAAGCTCAGTTTACATTGTGTAAGGTTCAAAAGATACAAGGGTAAGGACTGACTGATACCAATGGTACCATGTTATTTTCTAAGGCTGTTGGTGCATGGGTAGAGCATAGGAGATAGGGGCTGGGTTTTGTCGTGCTGAGCAGTCAGTCATCCAAGCTGTCAGAGGCACAAATGATGAGGATGGGAAACTGCTGACAGGCTTCAGCCAGCGAACAAGTGTCCAGCTCCTGGGCCATTCATTGTTAGCAGGATCCAAACTAGCTGGATGCAAACAAAAACCAGATTTCTTTACATGCATTTGAGAATAATGCTAACATGCTAATTGCAGAATAGCTCTCATGAACATTAAAAAAAAAAAAAAGAATCTTTCACACCTCAACTAAATCAAAGTTAAAGAAAGAAATGGGGAGAGTCTTCATTGTGCTGTATATATCAGCAGCTTTATTCTAAGTCATAAAAGCAATAGCACTTGCCAGTAAATCATTCATGACTAGAATGTAAACAGTTTATGCTGGTGATAACTGATTAATAGGTATATTGAACACTTACAGGTGTGTTGTGACCCTGCAGTATTGTTTGATGAAATAAATAATGTTTACATGTAATACGTAATTGTGACTTTCAGTCTTGCTGTGAAAGATCTAAGAGTTGGGGGTAGGCTTTTTATGGCTATTATCTGTTCTTCAGAGAATTATTTCATTTCTAGAAGCAGATGGTGATTTTTAAGCCCACTGCTATTTTGGTATACTTTAAAAAAAGAGAAAACCCCCTAAAAATAGACCTAAGTTACCATATCCAGCAAAAAAAAATACGTTGTCAGCTCTTTACTCTGCTGGGCTGAAAACAAATCTGTCAGCAATTTCTTTGGGTTAAAGTATCTGAGCACTGTGGGGGAGCAATTTATGTACATTTCTGGTGGGTTTGGTTTGGTTGGTTGGTGTTTTTTTTTAAAGAAAGCATGTAAAGTGGTTTTGTAACAGAGCCCATTTAAAGCTTTACGTATCAAAAAATTACCATCTGTTGTTATAAAAGACACTTTATCAAATTGATGAAACCTACACAGCGGTTAATGTTGTGGATCAACTGCATGAATTAGACTTTAAAGTCTGAATCAGTCTGAAATCAACATCATCAGCTCTGCTGGAACAGACATTAAAAATCAGCCCATTTTCTGTAATTACCAAAATGAAAATGAGAGTGACAGTTATTCATGCAGGAAAAAAAAAGCACTGGTAATGCTTTTGAGTCAAATAGGGCTCTTTTGTTTGCCTTATAATTTAATGCATTTCTTTGCATTAAAAGTGTGGTTTGACAAAGTTGTTGAATGGGAAGGGAATAAGACTTTTGGATTCCTTTTGCACCTACAGGTGACTGACATAACAAGAGACTGGCGGTACAGTATTTGCAGAAGTATTTTCAGCATTAGATGATTTTGGCCTAATTCTTTGGCATAAGGATGAAATATAAGGGTTCAGGTAAAAGAATATGGTATCTGTTACCTCTATAGCACATGAATGTATTCTAAAATGATGGATGCAGAAAACTGAACCAAAACCAGCTCTCTAAGGCAGGTATTTCATTTTAGTGATCTCAGTGCAAAATACTTTGGCAGCATTTGTATCTGAGGTACAGCTCCTTAGAGTAAAATCCTGTGTAGTATTAAGAATTATTATTTTTTGGAGATTGGCAAGATTAATAATTCCCCAGATTAGTACTTTATCTTACTAATTAAGTCCTGTGAATGCTCACTTCCTGTCTGGAGGTGCTGAGAGAGATGTAATCATGCTAGATCATCCCTGCTGACAGCATCAACTCCTTTCCATTGATTCCTGAGGAGAGTCCATAGTTTGGTCTTCATTCACACATAAGTTACATGCTTACAGCAAGCAGTGTGGCACTTCTTGTCAGAGTTCAGCATATGCACCATAGGAGACCTACCTTCAGGGCTGCTGAACTTCACTTGCAATGTTCAGTTGGAAAAGCTGTCTCTCTGTAGGTGTATTATCTGTAATGTTGGCAGCCGTGGCACTGCGATGTGGAATCCATTGGGCTGGAAACCAAATTGACTGAAGTACTCCTGGAAAGAAGCTCTAGAGCATGCAAGCTGTCATGTAAAGGAAAGGTAAGAGAGGAGTCTCTGATACACATTCTATTGTAGTGCACTGAAGAGTATACCTGCCTGCTGTGTGCTGAAGACCCTGACCTCTGCCCTGACCTCTGGCTTCAGCTTTCAGATCCATCTCACAATGCCCAGCACTGAGTGTACAGTGCAGTATGAGTCCCTACCTACAGGAGCCTGATGCTGCTTGCTACTAAGACAGGTAGATTGCAGATGCATGACATTAGCAAAGTGTGGTAGTGTTGTGGAAGTGCTATAGATTATAGACCATTTCAAGGAATGGTTATATCTGGTAAGGTATATGTATAGATACTCTGGTGTCAGTGTGTTGCTCTGTGTTTCAGGTTTAAAACTGTGCAGTAGTTGGTGCCACACACATCTGTGTGTTTGCTCGTGTGGTAGAATCACACTCTGGCCTGACCTGGATCTGGCCTGGCACAGGACCCTAGGTCTGGGTGGGACAGACTGTGAGTTAGAGAGGAAAACGTAAACCATGGAAACAGTCTAATTTCTTTTTAGAGTGGTGAACTAGTAAAATTTTGTTTTAAGAAAACCCTTCTCTACCTTTAAATATTGCAGAGGCGTGGCACTTTTTTACCCCAATTCTCACTGTCTCAGTATTATCTTTTAATCCTGAACCTTCTTAGTATCTTCCTTATGCCCCAAACATTGATATTTCTGTTGTTTTTCCCTGCGGTAACAAATTCCCTTCTCACACCAACTCTTTGGTGAGTACTAAAAGCATACCTTTCCTACACAGATTTGCTATCCCACAATCCTGAGATGAGAGAATCTGTGGGATGATGGAAAGTGTGAAAAAATGCCTGGTGCTGCCACGACAGACACGTGATTTACCGTGATGCTTGTGCTCAGGCAACCAGCAGACTGATGCTTAACTCCCCTGGGGGTTAACTTCCCTAGGCAAAACTACATGGTCTGTGATGATTTTGAGATAAACTTTTGGTTATGCAGTCAGCCACTGTCTTTGTTGGAATTAAAGAAAGATGAAGTGTGAAAATGTTTTTCATGTGAATATTCTCATTAATATCACCTTAACCCAATGATGATATTAAAAGAGAGGAATGAAAGAAGTCACTAAACAAACGATTACTTTCTTGTCAGTAGGATTTGCTTTGCAAACATGAACATTTGGCAAGTTCCTACATTTTTCTGTTCAAGCTGATTTGAAAGCTGAGGAAAAGAATCAAAATCAAAGTTGAGGATATTGAGTTGCTGTGGCCTAGCTGAAGTCAACAAGTTTTATGTGTCTCAGCAGAAGAGAAGGCAAGAGATCTACCTCCCTAAAAAAGAGGGACAAATACGGAGTTTCAAGGTTTACAAAGGGGTCTTCATTTGAAGAGAACAGGAAATTAGCAGAAATTAAACTACACAGGTCTTATTGTACCTAGTACTTTTTGTAAAAGGATGTAAACTGATGATGGGTATGTTGTTTTGAGTGTTTATCTGTTTGTATCTATATAAGCACAAGGATATGTAAATGCTTTTCAACAGCTCGAAGTCTCTGGCATCTGTCAGTATCTCCAGGTGCATGTAAGTCATCTGAATCCTACAGCCCTAATTGCATAACACAGACATATTACAAAATATTACCACACCAAGATCGTTTACATTATTTCATAACAAAAAGAAATACTATTACAGAACATTTTTACCCTTAAGGGAAAACTACTAATTATTTAAAACATTGTCTGTATGTGTGTTTATATTTTTTGTGTAGGTGTATATGAACCTTATTATGGAAAAACGTAGGGGTGGATTAAATCAGGATCCGTGGGATACAGCCCCAGTATCAGAGGAGTTTCAACAGACAAGAATGTCAGAAGCTATGCAGAAAGTACCAATGTGGTTGCTTATAATGAGCTTATTGGGCTGATGTTGACCATTGAAATCGAGGGGAAAGCAGCTGAGTGAAAGATTGTTTTAGGCATGGTCAGAGGACTTTGGTGAACAGCAGATATTTGGATCTCCAAGTGGAGTCCAGACGCTGGTGTTAAACTTTTGCATTCTCTAGACTGCAAATGGATTGCTGGCTTCTGATAAAAATTAATTCAGTTACCTGTCTCCTCTGTTCAAATCCATATTTGTTTCTTGCTGTAAGGCAATAGTACAATTACTTGGCTGCTGCCTATGCCTTTCCATGCTGGAGATTTTTTCAGTGTATAAAATTTTGGTGGGTTTGGTTTTTTTTTCATTACTGCTGAGAAGAAGACCTGTCTTCTTGTTCCTGCTCGTATAATTGCTTCCATACTTCATTTAGTGACCAAAATTGAGAACTCCCCACCCTCAGATGGGTGTCCCAGTTTCCTGCCCATGTAGGCTCATTTTTTTCTACATGTGTTCATGCATATCCTGCATCCTTACCAGTAATTTGCTGGTCAGTAGTGCAGTTTCAGTGGTTTTGAAGATTCAGCCCTCTAGGCTGAGGCACGACTCAGGATGTGTTCCTGTGAGATGAAGACCTATAGCTCTTCAGGAAGAGAGGTGGGGACTTAGGATTGTCCCATATCCAGTGTAAAACCCATATCACTTGAAAAAGAAAGTGCTGAAAAAGAAAGTGAAGAAAATGGTGGCTATTACTTTTTCACCTCAGCCTGACCCAATGAGTGGAGTAGGTGTATGCTGACATGTGTCAGACTCAACCTCTTCAGAGGTTGATAGGAGGAACACCTGGGTTCTGTGTTTTAAGACAAGGGCTTGAGCATGAGTGAGGTGTCTAATCAGCTCAATTGAGACAGTTTTTAAGTTATTCTGGAGTGCAAAATCCAACACAATCCTGTAAGAGTTCAGGTGCTTTCATGGGCAGACTAGGACTGAGCATTTTGGGTTTTTTAGTTCAGAGGACTGTAATGTGCTTAAATAGTTCTTCTCTTGTCTCTGAGAGTCAGAATTTGCTTGGGCTTAGGATTTGCAAAATAGTGGATTTTTTACAGACTTAGGCCTGATTCTTTTGTAGAACAGGGCTTATTTCTCAGTATCCTCGCTTCACAGAGAAGTGGTCACAGCGCCAAGCCTATCTGAGTTCAAGAAGTTTTTGGACAACGCTTTCAGGCACATGGTGCGATTTATTCTTGGGGTGTCCTACATGGGGCCAGGAATTGGACTTGATGATCCTCATGGATCCCTTCCAACTCAGCATATTTTGGGATTCTGTGATTCTAATAGGATGAAATATGAAATACAAAAGACTTTCTGCAAAGTGCAAGGAACTCTGCAAGATGATGACAGTGATGGCTGGTGTACCAGTGGGAGATGTAGCACATTGTGGCAATGGACCCTCAAGATTTTTATGTTAAAATATGCAGCTGGTTTGAAAAATAATTTTTCAAGTGCCATTTAGGCCTTTTTCCTCTTCTCTCCAGAATTCTAGATTAATACAATGAAACTAAAAACCCAAAAAAAGAAACAAAACAAAAAAAAAAAAAAAAAAACAACCTAGAAGTGGTACTTGGGATCTTCTGTCCATCTGTCCTTCTTGGGACCCTTTATCCTTTGCTATTCTTGGGACCCTCTATCCCTTTCATGGAACACCAGCAGGAGGGAGTGTTCTCAGAGGACAAATCAGGCTCTGGATGACAGAGAAGAGGACACTATCCGCAATCTCCTTTTCATAGTTCCACTACCTTAAATTCTCACGTGCTGAGCTGGAACGGGGGAGCTTGATGGAATGGAAACTTCACTGTTAGTTGGAGGAATTCCCCTCACAGGTCAGGAAGTCCCTTCTTGGTCAGGTGTCATAAGATGACTAGGGAGCAAATGTGTGCTCTGCTGCCATCTTTCTCCTCCAGCTGAACTCTGTTGAGAAAGGGTTCTTCACGGTATGTAGATTCAGCCTAGAGCTTAAGAGGTGACTCTAGCAATCAGGATACACAAGATGTTTCTGAGCTTGCTGTTGCATTGCATGTGCAAAAAAGACTGATACTTCACCCCAGGATGACAGGACTTAATTCTTGTGTGCCATCTTGAAGCTTTCTAATTCAAAGAAAAGTAGTAAGTACTGCTTTTGCAGGGCAGTGCTGGGAAATAGTTTGTGCTTGTGCTCATTCACCTGTTTCCACATAACACAGGCTTCTTGTGAAACATGTCAGAAGATGTTCTTACAGAAGTGCACAACTAAAAGTTCTGCATGATTTTGTGGCAGCTAGCACCATCCAAATATTTCCCACACCTCTGATCTGTACTCCACAACCACTGCTACCTTGTGGATCCCCATATACCCTGCTTCCCGCAGCTTCTTCCAGGTGCCCCCCACGTCTCAGCTACCTGTAAGACAATATTCAGATGACTGTCCACTCAGAAGACAGGGGGCTTCCATCTGACCATGCAGGACATATTTTCACTTGGTAGAAGCGGACCAAAGTTGTAACTTGGTGTACCATGTCTGTACCTATTTGTCTTTCAAGCCTGGTATAGCACATCTCTTATCGCTTAATCTAAACACAAGCATACCCCTGCAGATAGGAGAGAAGACAAAACTCCAGGACTGGTCAGGTTACCCCGAGCTACTAACAGAGAAGTCTTTATAAAGAACTTGCAACTGCAGCTGGTAGCCAGCTGGACTTAATTTGTGAGTGATTGAAGGGAGCTAGAGATGCAGCAGCTGAGAGAAGTCTTGCTTATATAGCACATATGATGTGCCGGCTCATGCCCACTCCATTACCATTCCTCTGAGTAGGCTTCCTTTACAGTATTCCCTGAACTGACTTGTACGGCTGTACTTGTCCACTATTTCAGTAATCAAATAGATGATGCCTTTTCGTACAATTGTTTATATTACTGGAGTTTTCATCCTTGAAATGAGAATAAAATACTTGTGTATATTAAAAAAAGTCATGTAATATGCCAGCTGTCTGTGGGGCAATGCTTATATGCCCGTGTCTGTTTAATAGCTGTAAAGTCAGAATTCACACAAACTGTTGTTCTTCTTTTGTTATCCAAGTTATTTTATATTGGAATTATGATGGACTCATACCTAAAGTTTACTCCCCAGATTACAAAAAGGGTCAAAATAATTTTTGTGTCAGTTTGTAGCTGTATGCTACTAGACTTCTATTACTGGCTTAGGGTAGCACAGCAAAAAATAGACTCATCTGTGCTTATATGCTAAACAAACACTGTTTCACAGAAAAATTTATTAAAATATAGATGAGTTCTCTGTTGTCATTGTTCCTCTGGTTGCAGCCTCTCCACACAACTCACCAACACCACGAGCAGCTCTAGGTGGTATGGCATTGCTTAAGTTGCTAGCAGTACTCTGAAGAGTATCCTGTGCAGTGCACCTGAGTACTTGGGTTCATGGGTCTCATTTATACCTCTTCCTCTTAGATAAGGGATCTGTTTAAACAGTATAAACGCTCTGCGCGACACAGTATTTGATAGTTTTAGCAGTTATCAGTGGCTTTAATATCTGGAATGGCATAATTAACATTAAAAATTGAGTATACCTTAAATTTAGCACTAAAATTTTCAGTGGAACTGGCACAAGCATTCTTCAGGTGCACACTGAGTGTGTAACTGGGGTGATGATTACAGAAAGGAGTGATGTATAATTCTGTGAAATACATGTGCAAAACATACTACATTTATGTATGTTCAGTATGTCTCTATTACTTACAGACATTAATATTTAATTAATGTAGTCACATATATACCTGTATGCTCATCATACCCTCATGCATGCAGCATACTTAAATGTTTTTTTATGAAAAGAAGACAGCGTCTCTATCTGACTTTTCAGTTCTCATTAGGACCAGGAAGTGAATTTGGACATCATATGTGACATGTCTGGTATGATTGCTGAGCCAAACATCTTCCATCATCACCAAGGCTTGCAGCACCAGAGTCTAGCCTTGAAGAGCAGCTCTGCCAGTGTGGTGCAGCCCTCCCTCTGAGGCTGGAAGAACAGTTTAATTCCCATCATTATCCTTTTAGGCTTGTCTGCTTGAGAAGGGTGCCCAACAGTGATGCTTTTCAGTCAGGAATTGATTTACCTAATTTGGCTGGATTGGAACAGCAGAGATTCATGCTTGTGAGTTACTAAGTTCCAGTTTTAGGGCTTCACTTAGACTGACATTTCTCAGTGGTAGGGTGTCTATCTTCTGACCTGGGCCAATCATTTAACATTTAGCACTGGTAATTGTGATGTCAGCTCATTTTTACTCAAATTACAGCCTCCACAAAATCCCAGTGCATAATCTGGAAGCTGGACAGTCATTTTCAGAGAAGGCATGCTTTTGTCCACAGTAAATACGTAATACAAAATTTCTGAGTTGTTATCAGTTTCTTTTTTTCAGTCATCATTGCTTCTTTGCACACACGTAATCTCACAATGAATAAAATTATACTCCTGTTCTTTATCCTCCTGCTCAGAAGGAAGGAAGTTGGGAAGAACTGGTGAAGAACACAGGGAAAAAATCCTTACCTTTGCCTTGAATCAGTGGCATAACTATGTGGTTTGAATTCGTAGATTCTTGCCTGTCACTAAAAATAGAACCTGGGTGTAGTGGTGGTGGTACTTTCTGAAAGTAGAGTCTGTACTTCCTAAAAATAAAGTTAATTTATCAGTGTAAGCACTATGGAGTACCAGCATGTAATCTTCTCCATCTCCAGTGGAATTTAGAACTCCTTGTCATTGGTCAGGGCAAAGTTGTGAAATCCAAGTAGATATTTTTAGCAGATTTCAGTAAAATAGATTCTTGTGAAACTGAATTTTGTCCTGTGTGACAGGGCATTTTGTATTTGTCCTCTGTCATGTTGTTTGAAAGACAGAATGCAGGAAATAAACTGGTTTGGTTATTTGTGACACTATAGAAAAGACAAAAGTTAAATGGAAATACAAATATACTGAAATGATATTAATTGTACATGCACAATATTCTGGCTTGTATTAGTCATTCAAAATGTTTCCTTCTCTTGGTGCCTTAAATGTCTACCTAGAAACAGAGACTAGACAGGAATAAAAGAATAAAGGAGGTATTTATTTGAAAGGCCTTCAGATGTACACTTTTGGGCTCTAGAGGGTCCTGCCTCAGTGGATTCCAAAGTGGTCGACAGGTCACGAGTTCTTCACACTTTTATATCAACATAAATTCACCAAGCAGAACCCAGCCAATGATGTGATTTCCCCCAAGCTTGCTCCCCTCTCCCAAAAATGATGGTTTACAGTTCTTGTTCTGGATGTCCTTGGAGAGCAAGCTAGAGAGGTTTGTTATGTCTATCTCAGCATAAGAGAACAGCACTTAATAAGCTACAGGAAACTTCAGAGTTACACTAGCAGTACAGGATTTGAAAAATATAAAAGTTAAAACTGAAGACATCACTCTGAAAAGGCTAACACGGAAAATTTTGCGTTATACAAAAACTTATGCATGATTTGACTTTATGTGACTTGACAAACTGTGGCAATAAAGTTAACCACCCACTTGGTAGGACTGGAACTTTCTTCTGCTTTGTTTTATTCTCCAGAATTAAAAAGCATCTTAAGATCTGAAAGTTAATTTATATTACTTCTGACAGGACAAAATGGGTAGAGTTAAGATTAGAGGATAGGTCTTAGACTTGTCACATTATTTCTTTCAGCTCCTCCCTGTGTCTTTCTCAACCAAGTATTGTTTGTATCAGTCAAGTTGGATTTATCTGGGATTATGCACTTAAGTTCCATTAATACAAAGATTTTTGTTTGTTTGTTCTAGCTGACAAAATTATATAATTTCTGGACCTGCTCTGTGTGGCACAGTATTGTAAATGATGCATGCAAAACTCGGTGTTGCACTGCTATAAGTTTATGATACCCACAGCAACATGCTTAAAGCATGTTAAAGCAGTCAGCAGTACAAACCTTCCTTCTGGTTCCCCAGAATGGAATATTTTGCAGTGGTTTTCGTATTGAAATGTATTTCATCAGGGTTTTACTGTTAAATCTTTAGTAAGACACCATCCTGGTGTTGCTGCTGCTGCCTAGCATGGTGTACTGCCCCCAGCTCAACCAGACCCTGCACTGACCCAAAGTGTCTTAAAGTGGAAGGCAGAGCCATGCAGCAGCTGACACTCTGTGGTAGGTACCTGGGAGTCTTTTCTGAAACCAAACCTAGGCTAGTTTTCAGTTTTTAAGGACGTTTCACTCCATCACCAGAAACATCTTGGGAACAGTGGAGACCATGAAGGTAATTGTTCTTGGCCTTCCTAGTGCTAAGTGAGATTAAGGCAGGGGAACTGCTGATTCTGCCTTAGGCTGTCTTCCAGAGCAGACAGAACTAGTTTCTGAATGTTGTCTGTCTCTGCAGCTGAGGCAGTAGTGCAGGCAGATTTCTGGGTTACCAGTGTGCTGGAAACCTGTACTTCAAAGCTGATATACTGGCAACAGTTTAAAACTGAAGTCTGGTCATCCATGAGCTCTCTGAAAATCAGCATTGCTTTGATTGCTCTTGTGACAGAGAGCAAGAATTTTATTTTTTTTATTGCCAACTCTGTAGGTCAAAAAATCAATATTTTCTTCAAATAGAAACTCTTAATTTACCACAACACAGAAAATGGTATTTTTCTAAAGATATCTTAGAAAACCATTGAGCTGTGGCTTGTGGCCTTAAAGCCTAGGCTTTTATTTCCTCTAAATATAGTCTGTTCTGTTTTCTATGTGTCTGACGTGTTGAATAAGTAACAGGCAGTGGGCACAGAACCAGGACTCGTGTCCCATGCATCATGTAAAACAAAACAGGCAGCTCTTTTAATTGTGAGGCTAGGATGCCATCAAGGGCTTCTTCTGCAGTCACAGAGCTGGAATGGAGGTGCTGGAATCCTGAGATGGAGCTGCAGCTTCTAACACAAGATGTCTGAGAGTTTTCTTCCTACATATAATATGTCCTATTCTAGTGCATGCTTGGTATTCTCTGTAAAGCAGCCTCACCTTTAAAATTTCTTGTGTGCCTGCCTCAGGTTCCTCCTGAACTGTCCCCACAGTCTTCCTCCACTGTTCTATTCTTTGCTGTCCTTTACCAGTGTAGCATTCCTTCCCATCATGTCCAGGGTACCTCCTGGTCTGCCTGCCCTGGTGCTACAGCTCTGCTCAGCATTGGCACAGGCACTGGTATGCTCGCGTCTGCCACCTGCCCTTTCTCTGAGCAGTGCTTCAGCCTCTCAGCAGTCACACACGCTTGACATCTAGTGCTCCCTCAGCAAGTTTGCCAGTGACACTAAGCTGTGTGGTGCAGTCACATGGGAGGGCAGGGATGTCATCCGCAGGGACCTGGACATACTTCAGAGCTGGGCCTGCCTGAACCTCATGAAGTTTAACAAAGCAAAGTGCAAGTTCCTATGCCTGGGCTGTGGCAATCCCAGACATAGCTACCGGTTGAGCAAAGTGATTGAGAGCAGCCCGGAGGAGAAGGACTTGGGGTGATGGTTGATGAAACCAACCACTTCCTGGACTGTATCAAAAAAAGCGTGACCAGCAGGTCAAGGGAGGTGATTCTTACCCTCTACTGTTGTGAGACCCCACCTGGAGCACTCTGTGCAGTTCTGGTGCCCCCAAGATAAGAAGAACATGGAACTGTTGGAAAAAGTCCAGAAGAGGCCACAAAGTTGTTAATAGGAATGGAGCACCTTCCCTATGAAGACAGGCTGAGGAAGATGGGGCTGTTCAACCCAGAGAAGAGAAGGTTGCAGGGGGACCTCATAGCAGCCCTCCAGTATGTGAAGGGGGCCTACAGGGGAGCCAAAGAGGGATCCTTCTTCAGGAACTGTAGTGACAGGACAAGGGGGAATGGCTTCTAACTGACAGGGACTAGGTTTAGTTTAGATACTAGGAATAAAGTCTGCTGTGAGAGGTTGTCCAGAGAAACTGCAGATACCTCATCCCTGGAAGTGTTCACAGCCAGGTTGGACCACACTGAGAGGCATCCCGGCTCATGTCAGAGAGGCTGGAACTAGGCTTTAAGATCCCTTCCAATCCAAGCCATTCTATGATTCCATGACATTCCGGTGCTCATAGGAGCCAATGGCTAATCAATGGCATGCCTCACCTGTGTGCCATGTGTCTACGTACTGTGTGTGAGAGAGAACAGAATCCTGTGAGAGTAAGTTAGCTGACTCATACAATTTTCTAGCCTCACATCTTCTCATCAGCAGTAGATTTGAATAATTCACCAAAGTAATGCTACCACTGCATTTAAAAGGATTATTTGCAAATGCTCTCTTAGATTATTTTGGATCACACTTCTGAGAACATATTAGAACGTTCATTTCATGCTACACCTTCCTTAATTCAGGACTTATTTTATCTAAATGTTGTGGCCTATCTCTTCAAAAGCATGATTTGGCAGCTCTCAAGGTTGGTGTGCCAGACTTTTCCAAATCTGCAATTGAACAGCTATTGCTTTATGGGCTGATCAGGAAAGAAACCAAGTCCTGGGATGTCAGGACTGCCAACAATGGGTTGAATGTAATGGTTTAGAGGAAATTCTGGAAGATTTTTTTAAAAGATTAAATTCTTTTCAGGTTACATTAAAATTATCTACCTGTCGAATTGAAGAAGTACAGTTGATTATTTTCTTTCTAGCTGGTTCTTGCTAAGTACCTAGAGGGTAGTATTTCAGTGAGAGTTAACCGGATCTCTTTCAAAATGCAGCTGTTGATCTTTCCCTCTTCAAGTTTCTTCTGCCCGAGAAGTGAATGCCACTTCTCAGATGTTTTCTGTTTTGATTCTTAAATACTGTGATAAATGTTAGGGTCTGTTAAGTTTCAACTTTCTATTTTTATCCATTGGTAAACACTATACCAGATGTGGGTGTGAAGGACCCTGAGAAGCTGAGAGAGTTCTGCTTTTATTCAACAATTTTAACTTTCATAACTGAGCATTTCAGCTCATTTTGTAGGGTTGTGTATGTGCTGGTTTGGGGTTTTTTAAGAGTTGAGAAAAACAG
>VZRF01006111.1:107786-146173 GCA_013396875.1 Vireo altiloquus
GGCTTACGCAACTTAGTTTGCATAAGTGCAGTGAGTCATTCATATTTTATTTTTGCGTGCCTCTGTGTGTGTGTGTTGTATTGCTTTATATAACCTGTCTTTGAAAAAGTACTACTGTGAATGCTAAGAATATATTTCTCCTAGAAAACAAAAAAAGAAATAGGCCTGTTAGGAAGGTAGCTGCTTCTTGGTGATGTCTCCTCATAGGTACTGTTTTCCAGGAGGGCACTTTAGTGATTCTTCTTCAGGCTGTGGTTCTCCAGTGGCAAAGTTTATGATGTGTAAAGAGAAGGCCAGGTAGCTCTATGCTTCACTTTTTGAGAGCAGAGCTGAGAGTAACTCCACACGATAATGGTGGTCTTACATGTATATATGTATGTGTGTATATATATATATATATATATATATATATATATATACGTGAGTTTCAGGCGTGCACAATCCTTTCATCATACTATAGCTTCTGCTTCCTACCATCTAGGGAAGAGTGGAGCTTCCACAGCAGTGTACCTCTGTGCATTGCTGAAATAAATTTGAGGCTTAAATCCTTCACATAGCTATCAGACAGGCATCCTTCATCAGGCTTGCTTACAAAGAAGTCCTCTGGAAGGCTTCATCTTTTTTGACATTGCTTCTCTGCTCTTTATGGCCCAGTGTGCTGTGAATGTCTGGCTGCACAGAGTCTATTGTTTGGAATGCAGTATGGTATTAAGTGTCAGTACTCTTTAAGTCCTAGAATTGCGGTTTTATTTTATTTTGTGGTTATAGGTTTCAGTTGTGTTTTTCTTTGACGTCTGATGGATGATGCTGTGGGATGGAGCTCATTGTTAGTTTTCCCAGAAAGGAGGAATGTGGTTCATGGTGCAGAGGTGGGTGCACAGGTCTTCATGCTCTGTGGCTCTTCTGAGCATTGCCACATTTCTCCCCAGCTCTCTGTTGTACCATGTTTCCTGATCTGGTGTACATACTCTCTGTCCATGCTAGAAATCCCCACTGACATCAAAAGTTCTCCACAACAGCTTCAAGCTGATTACTTCTGTGCATACTCAGAAATCCCTTCACTCTGCTCTACTGCCCTGTGTTTTACCAAATCAGGTTAAGGACGTTTTCCTTTCTATAGCCCAGTTTTTATTTCCATTAACACGCATCTCAGTTTTTATTTGATTTCAGTGCTATCCTACATTTGATGCAAGTAGCATTGTTCATTCTTATGGCAACATTTTAATGATTCCAGTAATCACTAAAACAGAGAAACTGTGTTTGCTGTCCATTGCAGAGATATTTGCAGCTGCAAAATAAGGCAGTTTTAAAATAAGTATTTTTCTACTACCTGGCTAGCAGGTAAGAAGTATCTGGGGTCTGCAGAAGTGCCATGAAACATTCAAGTACTGTTTTGAATTGTCTATGGTAGGTTACTTAAATGAACATTAAACATGAGAATAAAAATTTAATTAGAATCAGAGAATGGTTAGAGTTGGAAGGGATGATAAGATCATCTGGTTCCAATTCCCCCTTCTATGAGCAGAGGCAACCTCCAACCAACTAGACTAGGTTGCTCAGAGCCCAATCCAGCCTGGTCTTGAACATTTCTAGGGATGGATAACCCACAACTTCTCTGGGTAACCTGTTCCAATGCCTCACCATCTTAACAGTAAAGAATTTCTTCCTAATATCTAATCTCAGCCTACTCTCCTTCACCTTGAGGCCATTGTCCCTTGTACTTTTACTAAATGCCTTTGTGAACAGTCCCTCACCAGCCTTCCTGTAGGCCCTCTTTAGATACATGAAGGCTGGTGTAAGGTCTTCCTGGAATGTTCTCTCTGGTAGGAGAGGTGCTCCAGACCTCTGAACAAATTAGTGGCTCTTGTCTAGATCTGTTCCAATGGGACCATGTCTTTCTACTATTGGAGATCCCAGAGCTGGATGCAGAGTTCCAGGTGGGGTCTCACAAGAGGGGAGCAGAGGGGCAGAATCCCCTCCCTCGCCCTGGTGGCCATGCTGCTTTGGATGCAGCCCAGGCTGCAGTTGATTTTCTGGGCTGCAAGTGCACATTGTTCAATCATTTTGAGTTTTTTATCCACAAACAGCCTCAAGTCTTTCTTCTAAGGTCTAGTCTCAGTCCGTCATCATTAAGAAATTGGTTTCACATAAGTAATTGTAGTACCTGTCTAGCTTAAACATATGAGCAGTTTCATCAATATACTTATACATGTAAAATCAGCTATACACTTTGATTGCTTGTTCGATTGATGTTCAGAAAAGCAGCTCAACTGGTTTGGGCTCTGATTCAATTAACATTCCCAAAGACAAAAATACTGGGTAGGAGTCACACAGATATAACTGTTTCCTTTAATGGCTCTTGAAAGTAAGACATCTCTTTCACTTAGCAGATCATAATTGGCATGACATCTGGAAATAAGAAGGATCTCTGAACTTGTGGAACCCTCTACAAGTTAGAAAAAAATTCCTACTCACACACACAAAAGCTATAATTGAGAGTAACTTCATAAATAGCCTTTTGCACATGGTTGTGGACAATCTCTCCATGACAAGTAGTAGTTATTCTCAGCACTGCTTGATTGCTTCAAATGACCTCATGTATAAGCAGGCAAATAACTAAATTGCCTGTGCCTTTGTATTAAACTGACCTCAGATGTTAGATGTGAGAAATGGGAGGCTCTAAAAAGTAAAATTACATCCCTTTTTTTAACATTTATTCCTCTCTTTCTCATCAGTCCTTTGTCCCTAATGGGTATTATCCTTGTGCACATTTTTATACCTATGCTGCATTATGTTTGTTACAGAGTCACAGAACAGGTCAGGTTAGAATGGACCACAGTGGGTCATCTGGTCCAACCTCCCTGCTCGAGTAGAGTCATCCTAGAGCACATGGCACAGGATTGTGTCCAGATGGTTAATTATCTTGGATATCTTCAGTTAGGGAGACTCCACACCCTCTCTGGGCAAACTGTTCCAGTGACTGGTCACCTGCACAATAAAGAAGTTCTTCCTCAAGTTCAGGTGGAACTTTCCATGCATCAATTTCTGCCTCTTGTCCTATTGCTTGGCACCACTGAGAAGNCTTTTCTTTCCTTAAGGCTGAACAGGCCCAGCTCACTCAGCCTTTCCTCACAACAGAGGTGCTTCAGTCCCTTAATTATCTTCATAACTCTCCACTGGACCTGCTCCAGGAGCTCCCTGTTTCTCTTCTCCAGAGGAGCCCAGAACTGGACACAGCACTCCAGATGTGCCTCACCAGCGCTGAGTAGAGGGTCAGGATTGCCTCCCTCAACCTGCTGGCAATCCTCTTCCTAATGCACCCCATATTGGTGCATTAGGAAGGATCCCATATTGGCCTTCTTGGCCCCCAGGACACACTGCTGGCTCAGGGACAGCTTGTTGTCCAGCAGGATCCCCAGGTCCTTCTCTACAAAGCTGCTTTCCAGCAGATCAACCCACTGCCTGTGCTGGGACCTGGGTTTATTCCTTGCAGGACTCTGCATTTACATTTGTTGAATTTCTTACGTTTCTTCTCTTCCCATCCCTCCAGCCTGTTGAGGTCCCTCTGAAGGGCTGCACATCCCTCTGGGATATCAGCCACTGCTCCCAGTTTTGTGTTGTCACTGAACTTGCTGAGGAGGCATCTGCCCCTTCATCCAAGTCATTGATGAATACATTAAACAACACTGGGCTCAGTATGGAACCATGGAGGACACCACTGATGACAGGCCTTCAGCTAGACCCTATGCCCCTGATTATGACCCTCTGAGATCTGCCATTCAACCAGTTCTCAATATATATTGTCCATAGAAGTCAATAATCTGACTGGCCATCTCAATGTCCTGCATACAGTATGAGGAATTTGAAAAGTCTTGCTAGAAGGTGAATGTCCACTTGCATGAACGGATGGTCCTGTAAGACTCTGTGTAGAGTGCGCTTGTGAGCACTTCTGTGCACTCCAGACACAAAGATAAGAGACTAGAGAGTTGGGGTGGGCTAAGCACACAAGAGATTGTACAGTTTATTCAGGGAAATATACTCTGTGTTCTTAAAAGTCATCGAAGCTTGAGTTGAAATTAAGCATTTGCTTCCTGCTAATGTCATTTTTCAGATTTTTTCATGTACTCTAGTGAAGAATCAAAGATTTTATTACTTACAGAAAGAAATAATTAACAGGCAGAGCATTAAAGGAAAGAATAAAAGATTTACAAGGCTCAAATTAATCTTTCTCAGTTTTTCTCTTGCATGCTCATCTGACTGCTTGAAAACCAATCTCTAGAACTAAATTTTCAGCAACTGGGTTTTAGAAATTTCACAGAAGTTCATACAAAGCAAGTTAACTTTCTATAACCATGATAAAGTAGGAATAATTACACTTTAAGTGACCCTTATGATAAGTTTCCAGATGCCTGGAGTAGAAATCTGGGTCACAAATTCACTGAGCAATGATGTAAGACATCAGTACACTGCTGTATTCCAGATAAAGTAAATTGCCCTTGTCCTGCCGAAGTCAAAGGAGTGATCCTGCTCATGGCCTTGAGTTTGTTCTGAGCTTGTCTGAACTTTGTCAGTGATATGTTTTCTATGCATAAGCTAGAGGGCTTGTTAAGCTTTTTAATACATTCTTTACTTACTGACTTGCCTTTGCCTTCTCTTCATTTTAATGGAATTCTTTTAAGATTGCTTTTTATATGGCCAGAAAATGGACTCGATGTATTTTGGGTATCAGTGAGTTGAAATTTATATGAAACAGTATGTCCTTCATCTTAATCAACTACCTTGAGCAAGTCATTGCTACTGTATCTGTAAATACATGGCCAACACAGTAGCAGAATAGCATGGGTATCAGCTCATTGCTAAAGTGTACTTATAAAGCTGCTTCTGAAAAAATTCCAGAGAATCATGGAGAATTTCCTGTCAGAACTGAGGAGAAGAGCATTGTTTTCCATATTCTTTGGGTAGATTTTTGGCACTAATGTAACCTGGGATGCAGAAGCCACCCCATGCCAAGCTCCTGCAAGGTTATCAGTTTACATCAACCCAGCATACTGGGAAGCAGGTATTCAAACTTACCTGCCTTGCTCTGGGTCACAGGAATGGGCTTGAAATAATGCATACGAAAAATCCTTTTTAGAGGTATGTAGGAGACAAAAAATAAGCTTCAGCAACCTATTATTGGAGACTTCTTCTTGAACCATTTTTTTTTATTTGTGAGCCAAATACTGCAGTAATTAGGCTGCAAAATGAAGGGAATGTGCTTTGCTTTTAATGGAAATTAACATTGGTTTTCTCCAGGCATTCAATCACTTAACTCAGTTGTCTTTTTATATTATTCAAATGTGATACACATTAGTTAAACATAAGTGGTTGAAGAATCTTGTTGCAGGATGCCTCTTGAGACAGAAGTATGTTATAAACATTTCTACTAATGGAATATTTATGTTAATGTAAATTAACTCCATAAGGGTGCAAACCCTTTGAAAGGTGAATGTGATGTTCCTGCTGCACAGTGATGCTTTTATTATTTTGTTACTTGTACAGCACAAAGAGTGGTGTACAGGCTTCTACTGTAGCCATCAAGGAATTTGCAAATGCAGATTTGGTGACCCTCAAGAATGAAGGCCTGCCACACAATGAAAATACAGTGCAGAATTGTGCGATGCTGCAGACAGGAAGGACATTTTGCAAAAATAATTGTAAGAACTGTGATCTGAGAAAAAATTCTAAATTAACTGGACCTGTAGGAGAGTAGAGCAAAACAAAGAGCTACAACTATCAGGTAGCAGATTTACTGAGATTGCTAGAGATAATGATCATTTTGAAGTGATCAGTTGCCAAAAATATTAGGGATAATGACCCAAGAATGACAAGAAAGACTACAGTCATTGTCATCTTTGCTTCCTGTGATTCAGGGTATGAGCATTTGCTTTGTGGTATGAGATCTGTGAAAAGCTGGAGGGATGCAGGGGACTGGTAGCAAACCTTCCCTGGAAAGCATTTCCATTGTTATAGATGAATTCAAGACCCAAACACTTTTCAGGGAGTGGAAGCAACGGCTTTGTAATCTGCTCTGGATAACCTGTCTGTGGTGTCTGAGTTTTTGTATTTTCATATGTATATATACATAAACATATATGCATATATACATTGTGCACACTTAAATCCTGCCATGAGGGAGGGGTTGGGCACAGCAGCTTCAGGGATGGTGAATTGGAAGAGATGGTTGCACCATGCTTTGGAAGATAGTGCAGCAGGCAACAGAGCCATGGCTGTTCTAATTGTCTCCAGCACTCCCCCTCTGCTCTTATGCATAAGAGGAAACAGAAGCCCTAGATGTTAGGGGCAGGCAAAGTCTGGTGAAGTTGTGCCCAGGGTCTCTGAGCCCACAGGGATTTATCCCGCTGCCTGTTTTGAAGTTCCCTATCAAATGTAAGAACAACTTGCTAAAAAACCTTAGATTCTTCAGAGATTTGTTTGCTTGTTTGTTTTTGCTGTATGCAAATTTGTTGTTAAAATTATTTGTATTGCACAAAGTGCTCTATCAACTGTGTTGTATTAATTCAGGAATGGCAGTGATAAGATCTAGTTCTTTCCAAAGAATTTGGTATGCCACATCTCCCAAATGGGATCAGATTACAAAGACAGTTCAGCTCCCAGTTAGGCTCTTCAGTGAAGTGGTTAGATTTTTGACAGTGCTCAGCATCCAATTGGTCTGTTGTTCATTTTCAGGAATGGGAGCTGGTGAGCTGTTCTGAAAATGTAACCTTTTGTACTTAAATATTTGTGAGCTTTCTCCCAATCCCATTTTCCATAAAGTTATGTGATATTTTTTCATTGTTATTTTCAGAGTTTGTTTCCTTGCTAAATAAACAAAGCTAAATAGTTCTGCAATAGTCCCACTGCGTTTCTGTGCAGTGGAATTTTCATATTTTTGTGATTTTCATTATATTTAAATCCCAAGTGTTCATAAAGAAGTACACAAAAGAAACCACAAATACCATGATGAGTTATACAGTAGTGATAACTCCAAGTACAAATACTAAATTTAAAATGTAAGTTGTTACTTGTATAGAAAATTAACATGAATGACTGATGAATCACAGTAAATCCTCAAACACATGCTGAACTTGGATTTTTGCACATGTATATCCATTTGCCTTGACACCTTGTTCCTTGGATGAATATAGCAGTTTATTGTGGCTTACATCTTTTCAAGAAGTACAGGTTACTTTCTTGCAATGGAAATCAGTATGGTGGCCTAACTGGCATTAAATATTCCTCTCTTCCAGATTTTTCTTGAAAGACCCTCTCAGTTTTGGGTGTTATGGAAGTTGTTACCTTCCAATTCCTGATTAATACCTGTGAATACTTAAAAAAAAAGACATTGTACAGCCAGACTGGTATGCTGATGACACCATATAACTAACTCCAAGATACCTCTAAATCATTGTCACCAGTATCGTCTTACTTATCAAATAGTCTCTCTTGTTGTCTTTCCACACAACTCTATCTTCACCCTGACAGCTCTGCTTCCAGTCTTCTTGGTGCACACCATGCCTCTGGCATTGATGCTGCGCGTCTCTCAGGTTCTTTCTATACTTTGATGTCATTTGTGAGATTCTCATTCCAGCACTTCCCAAAGACCTGCTTTCTATACTGTGCCAAAAAGGCACTCATTTCTGCATTAAATATTCCCAGCAAGAAAAGCCAGTCATGACTTCTCTTGTTCCATTCTTCTTCCTCACGTCAGCTGTCTGACTTTTATTGCATTACCTTTTGTCCTCCCTCTGTGTGTCAAGTTGACTTCAGCAGTTTGGATGTGTTCCTGAACAAGTAGCAACTCTTTTTCTTGCCACTGTAGCATGTCTGGCATGTTCTGGAGCCTTAGTTTTGATACAGGTAGTGATTAATGGTTGCAACAATTCATGAACTGCTACTGCTCTATGTCAGCTATCTTAGTGGTCTCTATTTAAGTCTTACAACTCACTGCCGAGGCAAAATAAGCATGGTCATCCTGCAAGCAACGTGAAGGTGAGCAACAAGCTGTGACTTCTTTTCTCTAAAATATTTTTTAAGTGTTACTTCATCTTCCCATGCATTCACAAACTCATTGCCTTCTTGGTCTGACTCTGAGCTCAGTGTGCCAGCTCTTTATGCTGGTATTTACTGCTACACACTCACTATTAGCACAGTGTTCTGTAGCTTGTGTCCTTGCCACATTCCTGATTGTGATGTCAGTGGATTGCTATTTAGGACATAATAATGGCAAAGGTGGCATGAGATGGAGAGGCATGGAAGCATTATGCTGATTTTTGTTCCCTAGGACTGGTCCCTGGTGAAATCAACAGAAAGGGGTGTCTGGGGTACAGGTGGGGCAGGGGTCTTCAGTTGCCCCCTTCTCAGCTGAGCTCTGTCTGTTTCATATCTGTTCAAAGGGTTTCATTCTCCAGGACAGGCTGTCTGTCTGGCCCCTTTTGCAAATACTCAGATCAGTTTCAGCACATGAAAAAAGCAAAGGTCTGGTTGCATGGATCTGGGGGAGAGGCAGCACTGCATAGCTCCAGCAGAAAGCTAACCTTTCCTTCCACTGTTCTTCTGCCTTTCCCCCTCCTCCTACTGAGCCCTGCACAGAGATTAGTGATCAGACTGTAAATTCCCCATGTACAGAAAGTAGTAAACCTCCCATCCCCTCCCCAAGAGGACTTGTATGTTGACAACAGCCTCATTCAATCTGACACCTGTTTCACTTTAAAACAGGCCCCTATAAATAGAGTGAATGTAACCCTAGGTGGCATTGCAAAATATTATGGAAAACACAGCTTACAACCCTGAGAAAAAGGGGGAGTGGAGAGAGTGGGGGTGGGCAAAAAGACACTATCTACCATAAAAACCTGGCAGCTTCATGCAAGTGCTGTTGCTTTTAATTTAAATGCTCATTTCTTACTCTATTTTCAGATCCTCTCTGGGATTTTAGGAATGTTGAGACGTGCTGGTTATAAAGCCCTAAGTACAAAATGGTCACGGATGGCTGGAGTGAGGCATGTTCTAATGGAAACAAATCACTTGTCAGTAAGCAGCCTTCAAACTTTTGAACAAAAGCTCAAAAGGGTCAGGGAAAAGACATGTTTGTTGATTTAAAATGGCTAGATGCAGGTCATCAGGAAGACATAGGCTTCAACATTGTTGAGGAAACTCTTCAGTTCCGTGAGTTTTAAACAAGGTTAAATACTTTGATGGCAACCACAAATGGAATGAGCAACTTACATTAAACAGAAAGCTCACACACTATAAAGTGAAGTGTGCATAATACCAAAATGTAAAGCACGTACACCACTGCAAAACAGCTGCACAATGGAGCTCAGTTGTGGGAGCTACATTTAGGTATTATAGACATGAATGTTTCTGAGGAAGACTATGCTATATCTACTGAAATTTAGAAGGGTGACCAGTATTCCTATAGATGTCTGTGATTCACTGATATTTTTGTTAGTTAAAATAGTGTCACTTAGCTTTATAGTGATTTGATGATAAATCCAAATCCTGATTCTGTTTATCCACCCTTCTGTAAGTTTTAACTCTAAGTGAAATTCTTCAATGCAGTAGTTAGTTTTTTTATATTTGCGTGGAAAACGCATAATGAGGATTATGACCCCTAGAACAATTATAAGGAGGGATCAGCTCTTCTTTTTCCTGTAGAACATTTTGTGTTGGTCTGTGAAATGAATAATGTTGGTCTATAATAAATTGTATAAGATGGATGAATTACCGTCCTTGTGGAACATCATGTTGAATCTTCTAATTCTACTGTAGCTTGGTTTCATAAGAAAATGATGCTTATGCAATCTTTCTGTATGGTCAGTCTGTCTGTCTGCCATTCACTCTCACAAGCATCTTCTGAGCTTTTTCATTCTTCAGCTGGATTTGAAGAGTGTTTGCACTTAATTATATTTTGACTTGATTAGTGGAAACTGCTTTCTATATAGAAGAAGAGAGGCAGTACCTCTGCAGAGGGGAAGGCAGGTAAACAAATTTTCAGGTCAGCAGTCAACATGGGGCTCCTTGGAACAGTACACACAGTGCATAAAGGAACACTGAGGACGGATGAGGCAGGTTTGGGAACAGGTGACTGGGGAAAGATATCTGAAGGGAGAAAGGTTTGACCTCTGTCAGTAACCAGATTTCATTTCAGTGTTCATGGAATAATTTCATTTTCATATGGAAAACAGCAGCAGAAGAAAAGGGAATGACTGTGTGTTGTAAAATGGTGTCTGTGAGCTTCAAAGCACAGGGAAGTCTTTTGGTGTTTCTGAGGTTTACTCTGCTAAGTAAACATCATTCATTATTTCAAAGGAAAGAAATTGTGACACTTTCTTCACAGAGTTTTGACTTGCTCAAAGGCACCAAGTGACTCAGCAGCAACCAGGTACAGCATACAGACATTTAGGTAGCTTAGAATCATACAATCATTTAGGTTAGAAAAGATCATGAAGTCCAAAGATAACCCTAACACTGCTAAGCCTACCAGTAGATCATACCTAAGCACCACATCTACACATCTTTTAAGTACCTTCAGGGGTGGCAGTGATTTAACCACTTCCTGGACAGCCAGTTCCAACTCTGACAGCCCTTCTGCTGAAGACATTTTTTCCCATATCCAATCCCTCCCCAAACGGAGGTGCATCTTGAAGCTATTTCCTCTCATCCTTCCACTTACATTCTGTGAAAGAGGACAACACCCACCTTGCTACAACCTCCTTTTAGGGAGATGTAGAGAGAGCATAAGGTCTTCCCTGGACCTCCTTTCCTCCAGCCTAAACAACGCCAGCTCTCTAAGCCGCTCCTCAAAGAGCTTGCACAGATCTTCACCCACCATGTGTCCTAACCATGCCAAATATTCTCCTTCCTCAAGGCTCTGGAGCTCATCAGCGCTCCCCATTCCTGCTTTTTGTGTTGCTCTTTAAATATTCATCTGTTAGTATTGCATGAGGAGAGTGTTACCTCTTCAAGCCCAGCACTCTTGCCATCCACAAAGGCTGTTGTGTGTGTTGCTATGACAAGGAAAACACCTTCCAAATGCCACTGGTTTTGCTTTTCTGGGAGAAATGAGGCCATGCTGCTGAAGAAGGATTGCTAAGTGGCCTGCAGAGAGTTTCAGGTGGTTCGGACCAAAGCAGCCTGATACCTGAGCTGGCTTTGTTTGAAGTTAACTGGAGTTGTCCATAGTATCCTGCTCTGCTCATCTGCCTTAAATACGGCAGCTGATAGTTAATGCTTTTTCATACTGCTCTTTTTTCCTGACCTATCCATCATGTGAAGGACACTCTGAGACCATGGTGAGGAGTAATCATGGGAAACACTCCATATCTTCTGTTCAGATGCTACCCTGCCTGGATGAAAGCTTATCAGTAGTTTGGGTTTCTCAGCATTGGTACAGTTGGCTTTGTAAACCTTATATTTGCATTAGAAATGGCATTACCTTTATGTACAGAGCACTGCCTCAGTCGTGCTGCACCACTGTGTTGAAGCCCACTGATCCATCGTAGACAACTCTGGGTCTTGGGGTAGAGGAGGCAGGAGGCGAGGACTGAGATTTGCTTCCAGTACTGTGGACAGAAGTGCAGCAGCACTGGGAAAATGCTAAAGGTTGGGGTGGGATGGAAGGCAGCTGTACTACTGCAAATCGCTGCTGTGTCTCCCAGTAAGATAAGCTGATTTCTCTTTGCCCAAATAAGCATCAGATAGGAAAAAACACTTTAGAAAACTTAAGCCTTGATACTACATTCATTTCTGGGACAGAATTATGCCTGCTGCTCATGTGAATTGAATCTAATGTATTTGTGCGTGCATACACACACAGAGTGTTTTTGAGTTTTGTCACGTGGCTGCCAAAAATAACACTGAAACATGTAAGTTAAGCATGCTGTTATAACACAATGGCACTTCATTACTGTTGAGGGCAGCTCAGGTTTCCTTCTGAGCATATCACCAGCAGGCAGTAATGGAGGAGTACAGAGGGCAAATGGAAAGAACAGTGCAACCTCATGGCATTTTATCCTAAATGTCAGGCATGGTCAGTCTTCCCTGGTGAGTTCCCCAGTGTGTGGATGTAGCATCTTCAGGAATTATCTCTCATGGTGTTCAATTCAACATAAATAATGTGATATCAAATTGTCTGCTCCTGGAGGGTTTTTTATCCAAATTACAGCAGTTGGCCTTGTAAATAATTTCTCTTCAATCAGCAGAGTCTCTCTTTCCTCTGTAACTCTTACTATCTTATTTTCATAACTTGCTACTTCTCTGACTTTCAATTAACACTTCATTTACAGTCTCTACTTAGACTTCTGTAGGTGTAGCCTTTTGAAATTCTTCCCTAAGGTGATTTTAGTGCTGTCACTTGAATTAGGGGCATAGTAATGACTAACCTCTGCTCCTGTACCTCTGTAGCTATGTTGCATAATGACTTTTCAGATGTTCTGAATTAATGCAGGTAAGTTGATAATTTGGGGCTACATGGCAATATGGTGCCTGGAAAAAAATCCATTTGTAGTCTGAAAAATCTTACAGGAGTGTTGCATAGCTTGAGCAATATAAGTGCTCATTAGCTAGAAGTCTGAAGTGTGAGAATGGGTAAACATGATTAGTATCACTAAAAAGAAAAAAAAAAATCTGTGTTTCCTAAGCAGTGTTCTCACAATACAACATCATAGTAGCTCCAGGTAATGGTAGATGTTGCAAAGAAACCCTTCTGCTCTGGAGTCTTGTCACCTGCTAATGCTCATTCTACATGCTGGTGCAGCACAACCTCTGCTCTGAGTTCCCTTGCTAAATGTGCCATGTGTGATGCTGCTGTAGAAATTCTTGCTGTGCCATTTGCTCCATTCTGCCCCATTCTAGCCTGTATNTTATCAACAGGCAAAGAAGAAAACTTAAATCACATGAGGTCATTAGCAAGTAGGTTTTTAGGAAGTTGATAGAAGAAAACACAGCAACTAATGTCTATACATTGTGAGTGCATTTTCTGTTTAGAATATAAGGGTTTTCCCACACTAATAACAAGATACTATATTTTTTAGCTCATTATGTAATGACAATTCAAGATGAGATCATGATAGCAAGACCACAGCAGTTACCAGGGAATGTCCTGATGCACTGAGTAGTTGGCATAGTGGAGAGGGTTGTTACGAAATTGTTTTTAAAAATAATTCTGGAATTCTACCCCTCTTTTTGCTTATTTTAAGATTCATATGCGATGTCTTGAATGTCTATGTCCTGAATTATGCAGCTAGTAGATTCCGCCCAGCTGGTCTGTCCAGTAGTAGTATCATGTTTCCGTGTTAAAACTTTAAAAATAATTTAATGATAGCTATGTTTAGTGACATCATTTTAGCACCCATATGACTTGACTCTCCCTTGCACTCTGCCTGAGACCATACAACAGCTGCGTTGTACCCATATATGTCACATCACAGTCAAATTTTTAGAAAGAAGGAATTATACTGTCACTGATTACTGCATCTCCCTCAGCTGTACAGGCTCTGGATTCACTACACAGATACTTGAGCCTTCTTTCATCTTCATAAATCTTTGAAGAAAAAGCATTTAAAGTTTCCTAAAGGAAAGTCTGTACTGATTATTTTTAATAATATTATTCCTTTTAGGGTGGAAAACACAAATTTGGGGACAGGGGATTTCTTCTTAAAATATTGTATTGCCTTTATTGTCACTTAAGTGCTCCAGGGCAATATTAATAGGTTTGTTCTATTAAGGAACAATAGTGTTATTGAAATAGTAGTCAAAAGATACTAATCTTCCCACTAGAAAGCTTTTGCACAGAGAACCTCTCTTGTTCAGGGACAATTATATCTGGAAAACCTCCTATCATCTGTCTTCCCTACCTACCTGCTTTGCTATTTTCATGCTGCTGGGATTTGTTTTCACTTTGATGCTAGTAATTCTTTTGATAGTAAGATAAAATGCACTGTGGTTACTGGTCAGAATTTGCTCTTAGTTACATTGCTGACAATTCAGAATAAGTTGGACCATATCATTGACAGCTGCAGAGCTGTGGACAGAATTTGTTTGCCTTTTTCTATTGATTAGAGATTTCTTTTTGTCCATTTAAGAATATATTCTTTTCATTTTCCTATGTAGTGAAATAGTGTTTCTCTTGGCCACCATCAGAATATTTTTCCATCACTTAAGAAAAGCTCTTGCTGCAGATAACAGAGTAATCTCCTGATGTGGGTAGAAGAGTACTCTGTAAAAAATGAATATTGAGTGTGATACCTCATGTGTCTCTAATGGCATGTAATGCCTTATATTTGTATTTCACAGGACAGCTAATTCAGAGGATGCTGTTGAAAGTTTTACACTATGTTTACCATGGGAGAGATAAGAGGACTACTTTTCCCTCTCTGGTTCCAGTTCAGGTAAAGTTCCAGTAAAGGACAGGTTCCATTAAAGCTGTCATAGTGTAGCCTCGAAGTCTGTGTAGCAAAGATGTCTGAGCAAAGTCTACTCAGGGCCATGATTTAACTGTCCCTGCTGTCTCTCCTTTTGAATTTCAGGTTGCAGAGTAATTTGGTAGGTTAACCTGGCTGTGCTGTTGCTTTCACCCCGGAGAGGGTGATTTTTAAAAAAAATCTGATTTACATGACAGGCATACTTAAAAAACCTGTCCTGAGGTCTCTGGTGGCAGGTGACAAAACTGAGATATTTATAAAGAAAAGAGCTGAAAATGCAACCTGTGTGACCCATCGCTGTGGTCTGTGGCCTGAGAGGGATGAGCAGCAGCCAGGCAGCTAGGAAGGCTGTGTGGTCTTCCACAGCTGGCTGCTGGCTACTATTCTCATCTTGTTATAAAATTCATTCTGGTTGATAATGAATTCAGTTAAGAACTATTTAAGTAAAACAGCCTGACATGGCTTTTCAGATACACTATTGTGTCGGGAAGCCAAAAGATGCTTTTGCTCCCAGTTTTCTGTCTTGTTTTGTAACAGCAGGCAAATTGCCTATGCCTCCACTCGAAACAAATCCATTGTCAGTCCTGCTTCCTAGGCACACAAATTGCTTTGGGAAGAGGCTGTGTTTCAGGGTGTGCTTCTCAATGTCCAGATAGGCCATGGCCAAGACAGGAACCCCTAACATGTGAGCATGTGTACCACATGTCACTGTTACGATGGAAAATGAACCATTGAGCCCTTGGATTATGACTCCCCTGCTCTCTGTAACCTGCAGTAGGTTTGGGAGGTGGCTCACTAAGCCAGTTTTCATAGAAGAAATTGGGTGTTCAGGGAAGAGAGAGTGAAATAAGAAGGATAAGAAGATTGATGCTGTTGCCCGAGTTATGAGGATGAAATATTATGAGATGTGGGATGTAGGGTAGAGCCTGGTTTAAGAGCAAAGGCACAATGTTTGCAACTGACATAAGACAGCAAATCTGTGAAGTGGCTCAAGTAAGGGTCCCAAATGTTTTGCGTGTCCTGCATACCTATGGCAAGTTCAAGCACAGTTATCTGGGCTGAGCTTCTAGGACTTAGGAATCATTGTGTATGGGGGCTTTTCACTCTCCCCGGTTTGTGAGTGACCATGAAGTGATTTCCTCTCCTGCTGGAATTGAATGCTCCATGCCTTGATAAGCCTCCCGGGAGAAAATTCGAAAGCAGATAATTAATCTGTTTGTCCTCTTGTTTACTGAGATGTGAGTGTAAAGAAATTCAGCTGCAACTGGAGATGGAATATTGCAAAAATGGTGTTAGTGAGAAGAAAATAAGACCAATATATTTTTCCATATATATTTTTCAAGCAAGAAGAAAAGCTGGGCAACTTCATAAGGGCATTTGTTCAGTTTCTTTTAAAAATGCAAAGAAGGTTCAAGGAAAGAAAATATTTGAATAATATTAGCACTTTTTTTCATAGCTACCTTGTTCTGTTGTTGATCCTTCACTAAAAGTAAAACTTTGGGAACTGATGGAGTTCAGAAAGTAGCAATGAAAATCATTATTAGGATGCTGTCATTTGCTTTACTAGGAAAGTGGTTGCGGCTGATCTATACAAGGTGTTGTGAAAGGACCAGTTAGCATTATGGATGGAAGTGAAATACTGATTAACGTAATTAAGATTATTAAATTGCTGGACAAAACAAAAACTAAGATGTGTCATATGTTAGAAGATAGAGAGATGAGGATTTAATCGCATTTATTAACTTTTCTCTAGCAAAATCACTTCATTACATACTATGATTTTTAAAGGCAATGTTCCCAAAAGGTGCATAAAAAAAGAGATACTTCTAATGCAGTGCATACTGGTGATATAAGGCATCAAAGTTAGAATAAAGCACTTGAGTAAAAAAGATACGTCCAAACAAACTGAAGCAAGCATTTGAGTTCTATAAAGCAAATGGGCACTGCAGGCATTTACCTACATTTGTAAATTTTGGCCCCCTGATTGATACTAAAGAATAATTTCACACAATAAGAAAAATCAGATGCTTCAGTTACTTCGCTCACTCACCTGATTTGCCTATGCAACTGTAGGTACCTTGCCAGTTGGCTGAGCAGCAATTCTAGGTAAGTAAAACTCAGAGCAGAAACTCTTAAAACATGGCAGCCTGTGTGAAAAAGAGAAAAAGACCGACTTTCTAGCTGCACTATCCAAGCAAGCATTGTTTCCTGGCTTTAGTGGATCACCTACAGACTTCCCTCATATTTGAAGACAGGTTACTTCATGAAACAGGATACTGGGGATTGTGCACATATCCAAAAGCAACATAAATGCACTGCAGATTGGTTTTGCTGTTTCAGAAAGCATGTTCACATACACAGTCTTGAAAGAAGGTGGGAGTGAAGCCAACGTAGAATTAACCACACTGAATAACTTGCACATTTTCAATGAAGTCTTTCATGTATTCTCTGCTTTTCAAAAGTGAACAAGGGCCAAAACCAGCCACATCACTTGGATTTGCTGTAATGAACTCCTGCTTCTCTTCAGTCTGAATCTAAGCCACTATCCTACACTTACCACATCATAAGAAACCACTAACCCTAACCATGAGACCAGTATATTCATGTCTCTACAATATGTTTGTTACACTCACATTAATAAATGAATATAATGTTACAATGCCTCTGCCATTAAACAACACCTGTTCCATACAATGGAAACAAGGCACTCTGTCATTAAATATATTATCTTCTTGACAAAGAACTGCACAACTGTTTGGCTAGAGCTGTGAAGCAAATGGTCTATTTACATATGAAAAGAAATTTGTGTACATTTGATGAATGACAGAATAATTGCTATATATGGCAAGGAAAAGGGAAGTAAAATATTTCGTATATTCATTATACTGCTATTGCAAGTAAGTTGGAAAGGCCTTGATATAGCTGTTAATGTACCTTTCTTGACCACTGCAGCTAGGCAAAGTTTACACAGGCTGCTGGCAGCATCACAAGAGTAAGCTTTAATTCTAGGAATCTTAGCCTAAAAGGGTCTGGTACAATGTGTTCAAATCAAACCCTACAAACACACATGAAATGGGTTTTGTCCACTTGATTTCACAGCTCTGAGATGTGGATCTTCCAACATTGCACTTAGAAGCCTGCTCTGGATTTAAATAAATTCCTGAGTGTGATAATTCTTTCCTTTTTACTCAGTGAACATTCTTCTTTTTTCTTGTTTTCATTCGTGTTATTCTCACTATACCTTTTAAAACACTTACAATTACGGGTCTTGGTCCTAGATAAGCAACCCCAGCCCAAACCCCTGTGGAAGCAGTGGGGGAAAGGTTAAAGGGGTAGAGCACCTGAAACTGGGTTCTATACCTTCAGCAACAAGCTGCAGGATAGAAAAAGAGATGTGATCAAAGGGTTTTAGACAAGACACTGGATAAAGATAAGGGAAAATGATAATTTTATACTTCTGTCACCTCTGCTACACACACATGCATGTGCATACACAAACGTGAGGAGAAACTTTTCATTGCAAATTTCCTTTGAAATTGCTGCTGTCAGCAGTTATCTGGAGCTAAATACTAGACACAAGAGTAAAGATGCTGCCCTTGCTGCAATCCAAGTCTTACTGACCTGGTAGGAGGGAGAAGATGGCAGCTTTGGTGCAATGCAGTCAGTGAAAAGGTGAGAAGTAGCAGGTGAAGAGAAGAATCCTGAATGGGTGAGGAGGAACAGTAGGTTCTTGATTTAGGAATATCCATGTTTAGAGGTGTTGATCTGACATGCAGAAATACTAAACCCTCACAGCAGAAACTGATGGCAGTGAGAATCATATTCAGCAAATATAGAGTGCTCTTGAGTACTGAGAATTGTAGCTGGCAACTCAAACTGGCCACACAAATTCACTTACAGTATAGACAAATTTAACTTTTCTCTCACTGAAACGCATCTTTTTCTGCATCTAAAAATGCTAGTAATGACATCACACTTTTAGAAAATGTATTCAGGTTTATTTAAAGGGAAAAAAAACCCAAAACAGGAAACATATTATGATGTAGAAACCAGATAGAAGCCCAAGAAAAAGAAAAGTTCTCTTTTGCTTGTAAGGTTTAAATAGCATGCAGCGAATGACACCTGTGATCTCATGCTACATGAGTAGGATAAACATAAGTATTGAGTAACTGCCCCTCCACTGAAAGAAGGCAAGGTTCCAGCAGTAGAATATCTGGCCGTGTTTTGCATTATGTATTTATCTATAGGTATGAGATGTGTAACTCAACCTGGCCATGGGAACTGAGCTTGGGGAGCATGGTGGGGGGGCTCAGTTAAGAGACAGAGAAAAACCTTAATCCTATTGCTTAACTTATCCAGGTTCAAGAGCTTGATTTTGTGTCTAATTTTTCTTTTCAGAGTTTTCTTCTCCAGTACAGTTCATGGGTATGGAAAACAACAAGAACACTTTTTGAAAGACAGCTGGCACAGCTGGTTCCTCAGCACACATGACCACAAACCAAACCTCATACTGTCAGCTTAATCTTTGCTTTGGCTTGTTTAGATTAGTGACCCATAAAATGTGTCAGTGTATACCAACCTTTTCTTCCATAAACACTTTTTCTCTATTGTAGCTGATTTTTATATGTGCAGCATACTGCAAGCTGCATAAGTATCAAGTTCCTTGTGGTTCATAAGCACACCCAGGAAATAGTGATTGCCTGGTAAAGCATTTTAGGCTGGCAACTTGGGATCTCTGTAATGAGATCTTGCACAATGTTTGTTCACTCATAGAAGATCAGAACGTTCCTTGCCAAACCCTCAACCTTTAAGTGGAAATAGGACATATTGCCCTTCCAAGAAGACACAGATAGGATGGCACAACTCTTCTGACACAGGCAGAGGCAAAGAGACCTAAAAGAAGCAGGTCTTCTCATCTAAGAAGGTGTGTAACTGCAGTTTTCCTCTTCTTACAGACTCTTCCCAGCATGTTTGTACATTCATGTTTTGGAACATAATGCATAGCAACCATGGGTGGGCAAGCAAGAAGAGCTACAACTGCTAGAGCTTTCATACCTGGTGAACAGACCCTACATCTCATAATAATGTGATTTGTTCTGTTTTCAATCATTCCTCACATTATTTTTTACAAAGTACAGTTTCTCACAATCACAATGATAAATCTGATATTTAAAAACACAGTATTTTATCAAAACTAGGAACAGTAGGATACCAAGCAAATGTCCCAAATATGAGAAACTACTGTACTGCCTTATTTTTTTTTTTGTGGTGTTTTATTTCTGTCTCCATTTATCTTTTCAAGGATATTGACAGTTGAAAAAACTGGTAGTGGCACAAAAGAGAAGGGCAGCTATTTTTCTTTCTTAGATTATCCCCAATTCTGATCATTAGATGATTTGTTGAAGCAAATGGCCCTAGGAAAAGAAACAGGTAAAAGAAAGAGTTTTTGAAACAAATAATAATTTTCAAAGTAATTTTTCAAATTGTCAAATTATAAATGGGCCCATTGGATTTTTAAAAGTCCCTCAGGTCATTTTGGAACAATCAAGTTTTAGTTTATGGTCATTGGTTAAGTAATGTTACATTGTGTTGAAGTTAGGATCAGACTCAGTATAATATGTATACTAAACTCCCACTGTCATTAATGAGTGTTTGTCACTGTCAATAATAAGAATAATTTGAAAGAAGGAAATATTCAGTAAGTGTTTTAACTTTAAATGAGATCTACTGCCAGAAAAAGTTACCAGGATAATACGGTTTCTCCTGCAAATGTTATTCTTCTTTTCTGTCCTCAGTTAAACAAACTTTGTTGACCTAGTGAAAATACATTATTTTATTCAGTGGCAAAAGGGTTGGGTATTTTGTTTAACAATAGAGGAAGTTGTGTTTATTTCCCTAGATTGATGCAGAGATGCCATGTCACAAAGTAGGCAAACTCTTGTTGCATTCTGGAATCTTTGGCCAGTTTTGTCTTAAGCACACAGTTGTTAGGAGGTGATGAAGTAACTGTCAGTAAACAAATGAACAGAAAGGAAGTTAATGCTAAGATATGCCAAGGAGGCCAGCTAGAGAACAGAAGAGGCACTTTTGTCCTACTTCTACTTGAGCCAGTCAAAACTGAAATCCCAATATCAGATATGCTCAATGCATAGCATGGTCATAGCACAGTAAGACAGCAGATGTTATGACAGACAGCCTTCAGCTGAGGTTGTCAGGAATTTATGTGGCATCAAAGCATCCCCATCTCACCAGATGTCCTACTCCATGAGCCAGATAGGCACCTACAAGCTGGCTCCCTGGCTGGGTTTTTCGCTGAGGCCCCAAGCAAAAGACAAAGCTGATTAGCTTGAGATCCAAGCAGAGTACAGTACTAAGCAGAACTGATACATTAAACTCATTCTTCTCATAAAGATTCTTTCTTGCAAAGAAAAAGTTTCAGATAGTTTGTCTACTCCAGACACATTATTACACATTCCACACCTCTACCCGCCCCAGTTTAGGTTTTCTGTTGAAGAAGAGGTATGTAGCTGGAAAAAGCTAGATCTTTGAATTACAGTGCATAATGTTGCTTTCGCAAGTAATAAGAACTGGGCACACCAAATTTGGAATGGAAACGACAGCGAGTTTCAGCCTCTTACAACTCTTACCCAGTGACAGCCTACTTACAAGGCTGGCAGAAGGGAGCACAGAGGATGAGTGCTATAGAGCATCATGCACTTGTCTGTCATTTGTAGAAAGTTATGTGTCTTATGTGGCATTGTCATGTACTATATTTTTCAGTCTTTCTCCCCTATAATTTTTTTACTGGAAAAGGCAGACGACTATTTGCTTCATCTTTTCCATTGGATGGATGTAGTTTCTTTTCCCTTCCTGTTTCTCAAGGTTATTTAAATAAGATTCTAGTGATTTTTAACAGATACAAGAGATGTCGTATTGAAAACCCTGACAACGAAGTCCTCCATTAGCTTCATTTATGAAATGATGACACAACAGTGTTTTACACAGGCTGCAGCCAGCTGACCTTCTGAACAGGTCAAGGGCACAGTCTATGCATTTGAAACAAATTCAGGTTTTTTTGCTTATTTCCTTTTGAACTCTCTTCTAGAGCTGTGTCATGGTTTTGATGCTAATGATGATAATGATAGCACTATTTGTATTACCCTGATACTACAAGCATGTCTTGGTAGTGCATATGCTGTACCCTAGCAATTATAATGCCAGTTGCTAATGACCAAAGATAGCCTAGTGCACTAGCTAGTACCTTTAAAAGTATGTGTTAATTAGATTAATGAGATCATTTCCCAGAAAGTAGCTACAAATAAAGTCATAAAAACGTAAGAATTTCCTTAGCCCCATATGTACTTATGCACAGATATGTAATTTTGTATTCATACAGTTCCCAGTGATGTGAGGATTCTTCCAGTGGACAAAATGGTGAGATAATTGCTTAGGTACTCATTTTCAGTTCCAGTAAATGACAGTCTGTCTCTTTAAGTATGACAAGTAAACAGTGCTGAAAGATTTTTATCCACATTTTTAAAAAATAATTTATTAGGTTTTTCAACCAAGGAATTAAAAATCCTGACTCTTTTAATGTCAGTTTAAAAAGGGCTAGGAAAGCTTCAAATAGTGTGTGCAGTAAATCTGTGCCATGGCAGAAACAATCAGAAGAGTAAAGAGTAATGATTAAACATTTAATCAGAAGCATTATACTTTGTTGTGTTCTCATTGTAGCTGCAGGAAAAGATGCTGTAACAGATCTTTAAATAGAAAACCTGAGGCTAAATTCTACTTCATCCATCAAAAGCAGCTGCTAGGAGATGACCTAATTTTAGTGGCTTATCAATTCCTTAGTGCTTGTTGGTTGATGTAACTTTGATCCTCTGATGCTAGATGACTTTTGTGCTGAATATAGCTAGAATTTAATGTGAATCTTTTGGATGGCTGCCCAGCCAAGCTGCATAATCCAAACAAAGAGAGCGAGCAGTACATGATTCAAGCTGCTCACGTGTACAATAATACAAATATATGTATCCTGATTCCTTTGGGCAATCAGCTCCATGTCACCAAGCACATATTTCAAATACAATGTCCTTGTGGGGTTTTTTGGTCTGTTTTTTTTATTGTTGTTGTTGTTTCTGTTTTTGTGGGGTTTTTTCCCAAACAATGCTCCACTTTTCACTGGAAAAACAACACAAGATGCAGTGAGACTCAGCTGCTGCCAAGAAATAATGATAGAGTCAATAATTGCAGGACGTTTTAAATGAATGTTTTCCAAGCAAATCATTGCCATTTCAAAGGGCTGTTATTTCTATTTATGTAGAGATTAGCCTACACGTTATCAAGGAGAGCGAATAGCGCTTTATTTTTTTATCATTAGTTTTTGTAGCATTTTCAAGGGATTTTTTTTAATAACACAGCATGTCTTTGTCTCTTTTTCTAGCTTACTCTTTATCTGGACTTGTTTTCCTTTTCCTTTCTCTCCTCTTTTTGGCTCTTCACTAAAACCATCTGTGACACACATGCAAGTTGATGGGTGTGTGAGCAATGCTTCACACATATTTACTTGCCCTACTTGGCATTATTTGCTAGTCATTAAAGATTATGCAGGAGTTTTTCATGTCCTATTTTTTTTATTCTCTTAGCAAATTAAGATAGGAATAAGAGTGTGGTCAGGCTATTGTACAGATTTTTTTTTCTTTTTTTTCTTATTTCTTGGAGAGACTGTGTCTAGAGTTTAGATTGGGGAGGATTTAGACTGGGAGGATTAGACTGGAAGGATTTCTGGGTTTTCTTCCTGGCACTGACAATCATGCATTGTGTGAGCTTGAGCCAGTCACTTAGGGCCTGTTTTTCACACTCCAGTTGAAATAAATGGAAACTGCATGTGCTCAGCACCTCTGCAAACCAGGTCATTTATCTCTTCTTTCATTTATGCACTGATAAATATAACAATCTTCGCCTTTGCATATGCAAACTGGATAGAAAGATACGAATATGGGCAGTTAAACATGCAAATCCCTCATTTTGATGCACAACCATCCATTTCATACAACCAGGGATTTCTACATTTGCCTTGGGTCCTTTTTGAAAAAATGGACCATAAATAACAAAATCTATACAGACTTGTCAGGGGGGCACAGCTGAAATCAATATGTTTCTGTAGCTTCTTTTCTGTAGTTTCACTTCTGTTAAAAATACTATTAGCTATAATAATCATTTTAGCCTACTTTATTACTGGATTAAACCATGTTGTCAATGTGCAAATGCCTTGGGCATTACATGCTAATTGTAGGTTATTACACAAGACTCAGTGTTAGCTGTTTGACACCCTTTGAGATTCTTAGGTGGGCTTAATTATCCTTTCACGGTACCTGCATTTCTTCAGTGACAGTAAGGATGTCCAAACTACTAGGCAGCAACTCAGGATTGCCCCAGTGAAATGACTGTAGTATCTCGGTATGCCTTCTGGATATATAGTAAGGGCCAAGTCTGGTACAGAAAGCAGGAGAAAGTTTGTAATAAGCAGTCAGAATGACATCCATTTTCACTCTGCCTACCACTGCTCAGAAAAAAAAAAAAAAAGGCAATAAGGACAAATTTCTTCAATGGAAATTAACATGATCATTTAAATGTTACTGTTCCTGAAATACAAGGTCAGTGGCTCCTGGCTCCTGACTTCTGTGTCCTGGTTGTGCAGGAACTCAATGGAAGTCAAGCACTGAGGTCTTTCTTAAAGATATTGTGCACCAGCTTCAATGCAATTCTGCTGCTTTAAAATTATCAAATTTTGGTGAACATAGCATTTAAAAAAAAAAAATTAATATCCTTAGCTTTGTTGTGGAGAAAAGTTGAAATGTTCACGTTTTGCCCAAGGTCTCACAAAGAGACTAGTGCATAACAAGGACATCCTACTTGGAGCTTCAAATCTGGATCGTGCTTTGCTAGGACAGTTCCCCTGTCTATACCCTCTTATTAGCCACTTTCACTAGGAACTCAAAATGCCTCCTTTGTCATGGGATGGGCAAGCCCATCACACGACTGAAATGCAGATGGATGCCTGTATATCCTAGAGGAAGCCTTTTTGCCCAAGGTATCGTGCCCTCACGTCTCTGGTGCATGCATTGGTCATGGGCTGGGGAAATGCTTGAATTTTCCTTACAGAAGGTACACACCTCTAGTGATGACGTAGGAGGATGCACAGAATGCATGCAACCTCAGCTTCATTTCAGGCTGCAGGAATTGCCCTGGCCAGAATATGGGCCACACTCATGGCAGAACAAAGAGCTGAATGAACAGCTTTTGTGTTATTGCCCCAGCCTTCCACATGTGCCAGTCAGCTTCCCAAACTGAACAGGATAATTACAGAGTCGTGTGTAACCATGAGTTTACCAGGAGTCTTCAGTGAAACTGGACCAGTTTAAACATCTATGACCCAATTTTGTTCTTACTGGACTGCATAGATTATTAACTTCAATGGAAATATTCTTAGATGCTCTATAAGTGTCAGAGAACAAACAGCTGCTGCCTCTAGAAAGGAATGATGTATTTTGAGAATGGGGCTGGCAGCCAGGCATTCCAGACTCCTTATGCTGGCCTTGGGCAGATTCTGTATTCTTGCTGCCTTGTCATCCCCATGTAATACAGACAGAATTGTTTTGCCTTCCTTCATTGTGTGTGTGTGTGAAGATTAAATAAATCACCTGAAAATTATAAGCATTAAAGTTACTATTACTTCATATAGAAATCAGTAGCCTCTTGCTTCTAATCAGCCCCCTGGCTTCCGATGTTTCAGAAAAAACAGTTAAAAATTCATACTGGTAAGATGTTTTTTGCTGCATTTATGGCTCTGTACTTTGTTGAGGAGTTTGTGATCCTTGTTGCTAATTAAGAAAGCTCCTACCTTACGTGATGTTCTAAAGATTAATTTCATACTTCACGGCAGTGAGCCGAAATTGCGAAATGCTGGGCTTTACAGTTGTCAAGGCTGTATAAGCAGCTGGGGCTAGCAGCGAAAGTGCCCTGCTTGCAGGGTGAGCTGCTAGGCAGCATCGCCAACTGGCCCAGTTGCCTGGTTTACAGAGGCAGCCAGCTGAGGCTAGGATGGGCTGAGAACCCAGATGCATCTCATTGACCTGGATGCGGCAGCTGTACTCTTCTACCTCTTCTACCTGAACGTAACCCACATTCTGGATATCTCTGGATGTGGGTTAACCTAGCTGCTGAATATCCCTGTGCGTTTTTTAATCCACTCACTAGGTTTGTGAATACAATGCAAATGAGGCTGCAGCACTGTACATTACCTGGGTGAAAACAGGCTTTTAGATCCAGGAATGTCATAACATAGTTACAAGACCAGATGCAATCAAATATGTGAAATGACCCTGAAATGTTCTTAGGAGGCCAACTCGTTCTACCAGCATGCTTGAACTTTTACATTTCAGCAGTGTGAAAGCCAGTTCAGACATGAACTACTTGTTATAGAGACATCATCACCAAGTGTTACTAAATGATCACAAATGAGCAGTTAGCAATTTGAAAGCACTCAAATTCTGAAATGTTTATGTAATGGAACTGATATCCTAACTAATGCTTGCTACAGGTCAAGTGAAGAAACGTGGAAACAAAATCAGATATAATAAAAATACATGCTGAATTCTACCCTGCTCATAGATTTTTATGCTTATTTTCACTTTACCCATGAAGTGCCATGTGCAAAAGCTCATCTTTGTAAACACTTATGCTTTTGCACCACTGCAGGTGCTGCGTTGTACTAAAACTGAAAACTGAGTTTCCTTGTCCAAAATACTATTTATTACTACAATCAGACACTTGTGCATAGAACAACAGCATAAAAATACCAGTCTGCCTTTCAACAAGTAAATAAAAAAAAAAAGATACTTTAGGGCACTTCAGCACCTTCTGAGGAAAATATATGAGGAAAAGATCTTGTATATTCAAGAACCATCTGGACACCTCCTGGAGACATGTGCTCTAGGATGGCCCTTCTTGAGTAGGGAAGTTGGACCAGATGACCTGCTGGGGTTCCTTCCAACCGGACGCATTCTGCGACTCTGTGATGTGTGATTAAAGTACTGAACACTGATCAGAAGCGTGCAGTCCCTGTGCTCGTAGTCCATAAAGATCCACCTGTCTAACTAGGCATTTGGGAAATACTTTGAGTAAAAAATTGTGTTTGATAGTCAAAAACAGGACTCCAGAAAACACCTGATGTTGACATTCTGCAACACGTGAAACCCATGGCACTGGAAATACAGTGTCGGTGATGATCTTGACTTCATTGGAACTTTAGAAGCAACCTAGTACATGGCTTTTGCTGTAAATGGTGTAACAAACATCACCAGCACTGGTTTGGGCCAAAAACATAGAAGCCCATGGTTCTTCCTGCTGCAATAGAGTGAAATCAAGCAGGGACAACTGTGCACAGCCAATAGAGCTCTGGAGGCACCTGACTGAGGCTGCAAGACCTCTGGACAGGCACATCAAAGTTGTGCCTCAGTTTGTTATTGGAAATAGCTCTCTATGGCTTGTACAGGTTCACACACCGCAACAAGAAGCAGGTCTTCCACATCCTTAGGTGATGCATTAGGTAATGCACAATTTTCTTACCTTTCTCTCATGTTTTAAGGCACAGAAGAAACTGGGACTGAAGAAACAGTGAATCTGCTACAGTCAGGGTGACTCAGACAACTGTGAATTTTTTGGCTGTTCTGGTGATCTGCTGTGTAAAAAGAAATATAAAAATTAACAGTGCTGCAATTATGAGGGTTGTAACAAAGATAGTTACCAGGTCTAGGTTTCCAAAAAGAATTTATTTATTTTAGGTTTTTATTTTCTTGCCACTTGAGAAAATTCAGGACACCAGACCTGTGTTATTTAGGAATGCTCAGTGTCTTTTTTGGAAGGAAGGCCTAGATTGTGCTACATTACCATCAATGGAAATGTGAGCTGGGAGCCTAATTCTTTTGCAGCAGGAGAGATTAGAGAATATTGTGAATATCATTTCAGTATATATACTGAGTTTCCCAAGGGTATCTCATCAACAACAACTTCAAAAGTTACTTTTATGCCACTTCCACTCAGCTGACAAGAACACTTGACATTTTGAGAAGGTTTAGAATAGAAAACATTAGCAGTTCGTGTTGATCATGCAACTCATTGGCAAAAACACTACTGTTTAAATATCATGTTCAGTCATCGCTGGATTGCAATCTAATGAGCGTAAAAGATGAGTACTTCTCAAAAGTGACTTGTTTTGTAACTTTTATAGTTACAAACTTGCAAAATGAAAACCATGGACATTTGCTTCCACCCAAATGCTATTTTCAAGGTCAGTGTCCTTTTGTGCCTTGGAAATGCATTCCAAAGAGCTGTTAATACACAGTCAGGATACTGTACTTTCTGCTCAGTGAAATCTCAATATGAAATGTTCATTATTATGAACAGGATGAATAATCTTGCTAACGGTATAGTGACCAAGTGTGTTCTAGCTTGTCTTTGAACACCTCTAGTTTTATGGATATATTTAGGCATTTTCAAAGAGCAGCATTCCAGGTGAGTCCTCAAATAAAAGGAAATGCAATGTCCCCTCTTCAAACTGACATAATCACTGCTTGACTTTTCCTCCAATTGAAACAACTAGTGTTTAAAATTCACTTTGGCATGGATCAAGGAGTGGGATTGTTGGTGTCTTTAACTTGCTTGTTTATTTAACTTCCCAGTACATAATAATTTGTGTAAAAATGACCTTCCCCTAAATATATCTGAGTAGCTATGTTATATTATACTAATGACTACAACATGCAGAAAGCCAAAACAAGCACTTTGCCAGTATCAACAGAAATTATGAAAATACAGTTTGCAGCAATGTATGAATTATTGCTGCCAGCTTGCAGTTCCCAAGTTAACTCCTGATGAAGTTATAAATTGTGACAATGAGTGCTGTTTCTATCTTGAGTAACAGTGTGGCCCAATTTCTGCTGTCATAAATGGAGACTAAAACCATCACAATTGGGTGGTTCTATTTCTGTCCAACTAAACTCAGAGTTATCCTTCCAACAATCAAATAATGATGGTGTGAGATGGACACAGGCATATGCAGTAATTTCTTTTGTGTGGTTTCAGCCAGTTCAGGTACAGAGGTGGAAGATAACTCACTGACTCAGTCTGGGAGTTAACTTTCACCAAGACATGTGGTTCAGAGCTTTGTTCACTAACAAGGAGGTAAAGGAAATCTAATTTCAAGCTCCATTGGAAATTGAGGGGAAGCAAACAGTAACTGAAAGATAGAAAGCAAGGAAGGGATAGGATAAAAATTAATGAGAGATATAAGGGGTGGAGAGAGGAATGGAATTGTTTATCTGAATCCTCCCTAAATGTCTTCAGAGACTTCATTTCAGACCATACTAGTTTTAGCTTTTTAAAAACACATCCTCCCTCTTGTTTTAAATAGGGGTATGCTAGAATTAGAAGCACTTACCCAAGCCATCCAGGCTTTAACTTTCAGGGTTCAGAAAAAATGGGACCTGGAACTGAAACAGCTTTGGTTTGGCTTTTGCAAAGACCAAACCATCCCTTCCCTTTCCCTCTGTCATCAGGCTAAAGTTTCAATCAGATAACTAGCACTGAATGTATAAAAACAGCACACATCAGGAGAATGAAACACTAAACGCTAAAACAACTGCAATTCAACTACTTCACTCTATGCAATGCTGACTTATGGGTTACTGAAAAGATAGGAGAAATGTTTCCACTCAGAAGTAGTGTTGCCTCTCCCTGGTCTTAAAATTAAAACCAAAACATGGTTGAGGGGAAAAGGGGTTTTTACCTTGGTATTTATTTAGGAATCCTTAGGTGCAGCACCTCATTCAGGTGGAATGTGTCAAAATGCACACACTGAAATGCACATGCGCGATACATCGCCTATACAATTTATAGGCCTTCTAAATTAGCATATCTATCAAAGATTCCCCAGTGAGAGACTTGAATGAATCCCCCATCCCAAGGAATCTCCCCCCTGGATGGGCCTACCTTAGTTTATAGAATGTGTTCTAGAAAGGACCTTGGTGTCTGGGGCTTTCTGGCTTCTGACTGGGAGGCTTCCAGGATGTTTGTTGTCCTGGCCTAACAGTACAGTGGGTCTCAGCTAAGTTATCACACTTGAGAATTACAAGTATGTGGGCTAAAAGCACTAAGAACACATGAAAACTATATAAAAGGATATATAAAAGAGGTATAAAAGAAAAGGCAAAAAATCATCCTGGCATCAGTAGCTATGAGAGGAAGCAGAATCATTTGGGAAACATGGAATTGTATTAATGTAGCAGCAAGGTTGTATCCACAGATTTCCAATGATGACAGATAGCTTATATCTTGGTTGAGAATATCTGAAAGTCTAAAACATTTTCAAGCACAGTTTGTGTTCCCTGTTTTACTTCATCACTTTGCTTCATTACTGGGGTAATTTTCACTGTATGGGTTTATAGAAAGCTTGTTCTCCAGGTTAGAAAACAAAAATTGCTTTCATTGTTGGGCTTCTTCCAAGCTCCATCATTAATTATAAATATATCTTCTTCAAATCTTTTTTACACAATCTTTTGTTTGGAAACTTCACTATTTAAAGACCTGGATAACATCACAGTTTGCCAAAGGCTGTATTGTCTAAGGGCAAAGAGTATCCAGAATGAAATGCTTTTCTTCTTTTTCCCCTTGTGCAATAATGGCTTATTGCTGTTATTATTTGCAAAAAGGATGATTTTTCTATTATCAGCATATCTCCTTTACTGCACTTTCAACATTTAATAACTATCAAAATAAATAAATTTTAAACACGTTTTGCTACAGATAAGTTTGAATTAACTCCCTGTCAACCTCTAAAATCTTCAGGACTTTTTAAATAGTAATTTCCCAATTTTTCAAAATTGTTAAATTCTCTGGAGCAGAGAAAGCTTGGCTATTCAAATCAGAAAAGCATTTTTAAATTAGTTTATTCCTTCTGAAAATATGTCCACCAACAAAAAAATTACATAGAAAAAATTTAAAAATATCTCAGAAAAAATCCCAGGCAATCCTAGTGCATTTTTCATGAGATAAATCTCATATGAGCAGTCCACTGATACTTTTTAGTTCTTTTATCTTCTCTTCTGTATGTTTTGTTAGACAATAGTTGCGAATTATTTGTCTTTTCCAGGTAGAATATGGAAGGGTTGTTGCATCTGTCCTTGGAGTGTCTTGGTGAGAGTTTTTACAGGAGAGAATAGGAATCATAAATATGTCAGATACTTGCCTGCACAAGGAAAACTGGATGCTCTAGGACACATTTTAAAATTAAATTACTGCATAAAATTGCAAAACCTACCTAACAACAACTTCCTCACCATGGAAAACATCTGTATAGGACGATGATGTGTACAGAACTGTGATCCAGTATTAGTGTAATTTCCTGTAACAGAGAGCCGAACTTTAGGACTCTGCATAGAAGACAAACATCTTCTGCTGACTCACCCTTGTCTTGCTCCATATTCATGTATTACAGTATTTCTGGTCAGTATCACCCTTGGGTTGATGCTGCTGCTGACACATCTGTCCTGCTTTTATTCCCTTCTATGGAAGAAGCTTAGAGCCAACTTAGGCAAGATGTGAAAATAGGTGAAATTTCCACCTGCTCTTTTGCACCCTTTTTCCTATGCAGGAAACGCTGGGGTCTGGGTTGGGTTGGTTGTGGGGTTTTTTTATAGGTTGAGTTAACATCACAGATAGAGTCATGGGTGAGTATATCCAATATATATATTGCTCTGAGAACAGGTGGGAATAGCTGTGGGGACTCATTAGTTTTACTGTTCCAGTGTTGGTGCCAGAAAATTACATGCTGCTTTTCCCCAGCCCATTTTAAAGAGGAAGAGCTGCCAGAAGCTTACCCACTGTCTTCACATAAGTAGTATGTGATCTGAGAGGTGGGAGTTTTGGGGCGGCACATCCATTCACTCACATCTCTGAGAGAGAACCTGCGTGATTTGGTTTAACCTGGAGAGAGAGGCTGTTCAGACTCCCTGGGGGAGGAGTTACTGCCGCCAGTAGCAGACATGAGTCCCCTTCTCTGCAGATACACTTTTGCTGGAGCCTGATGGATGGGTCTGTTTGCTCCTGGCTGGTGAATGCAAGGACAATGCACAGTAGCAGTGGTGGTAAGCAGATAGTAAAGTATAGGGTTACCCAATGTTTTACCTTCTTGAGAAACTAGGATCACTAAAACTGGAAAACAGTTACTTCAATCTACAAGACAAGTGGCTTAGAGAAGAATTGTGGGATGTTTTATATTCCAAACAGAAGCAAAAGACGGGACCTCAGACATCTCTGCTATTTCTGCCTATCCTCTTTTTCTGCAATAAGTGTTGGAGCATGCTGTTCTTCTGGCTTACAATGAAATTTCCTCTCAAGTGAAGCATTTAAATCTATGGTGGTGTCAGGGAACAGAATGTCTTGTGGGAGCTCAGTGTCATCCTAAGTGAAAAAAATGAAGTATTGGGTTTGGGGACAGGTGCTTCTACTGTTGCTGATGCGTCTTGGTTATTTGTCAGGCATGACCATTCCCAGGGAGTGGAGCAGATCAGTTGGCTGGGGGAGCACAGCCATCCTCTACTGTGCCTACTGTTCTATTGGCAGAGACTGGGAGTACTGCCTTAGAACAACACTCAGCGACTGGTTTGTTCCTAGAAAGAAGAACACCTCACCCAGGAAGGATACAAGAGTTTTTTGAAGGATCCTGTAGTAATTTGTGGACTGAAATTATGCACACCAGAGCATGGGGTGAGGAGAGACAAAATACAAGATGCTATTGACTCTTAGCCTAAGAGAGGAAGAGTATGTAGCAATGTTAAATCTGGTTTGTCTCTGTGTGTAATGCTCTTTGTTGTGCTAGATAATTTAAAGAATTACAAACTGCAAACTTATGAATAAACAAATCAGAGGATTGCTGCAGGCACACCAAGAGCACAATATGAGCACAAGACGTTATGTAGTAAATAATGGGATGTTGTCTTCATTATATCGTGGTCACATGCATTGCATGGAGGACTTAAACATTTACTCAAACTAAATCCATTAGGAAATGCAGTCATTCCCTCAATACTGACTTTCTCCAAGCCACCACGTTGAAAATAGGCTGTTTCCTTCTCCAGACATTCCTTCAGAGATGACAGGAACTCCCCCACCACAGCCTTAGTGCAGGGACAAGTTGTTTTAGTGCTTTCTTTTTACTAAGAATTTTGTACTTTGGACTTTGTTGATGTACTTCTGCTGCCATCTTAATGCAGATCCCAATGTGATCTTGAATTTAGGGAATGGAAAATCCTGATAAACATCCGGGCTGCTGTGAATGCAAAGGACAAAGCCTTTGTAGTAAAATGTCTCTGACATACGCCCATGAGCAGTGTTTGATGTGCTGTAAAAGACATCTGTCTGAAAAAAAAAATGTTTTTCCTCTTTGGCTTTGTTGAGCAGACTGTACAAGTAAATGACACAAAGTAACCCTTCTTTTCCTCTCCTACTGCCCCCCTCTTTGTTTGATCTTGCACTGATGTGATAATGGTGAGTCTGTAACTTGAAAGTAATTTCTGTAAAGACTTATACCATGAACAGAGAGGGTTTTATTTTCTGCTGCTAAAGGGAGATCAAAGTATGATCTAGAGATTAGACCTGTTTTGAGAGAGAAAACTGAGCGGCCTATTTCTACCTCTGTCACTGAATTGCTGCATCAAACTGAGGAAGTCATTTAACTTCTCTGTGCCCTGGACCTTTGCTGTGTACTGTAGCATTCAGGTCTTGTGCTAATAACAAACATTTTGCATGGTTTAATCATAAATGATTGCCTGTGTGCTAATTAACCACAGTCAGTGCAAAGTTTATTATGCTTGTTTTCAACCTTTACACCAATTCAGGGAACATGATGGCTGGTTTTGATTTAATTTTGGTCACAGCTTGCAGGAGGCAAAGGAAGAAAGCACTGATATCCACAGAGGAGCTGGAGGCAATGACACAGACTGTAGGCTGATGGGAATTTCTGGGCTCAGGGCTGTACTCTACAAAGGATGCTGGCATCAGAGAAGCTTTATTACAGTGTTTTATATTGGCCTGGATGAGTTTAAACAACCAGCTGAGGTACTAGCAGCAATGTACACAGTGCAGGCCAACCTTCCAAATAAGTCCTGTATCTCACACTGACTGCACTTGACTTTTGGTCACCAGGTTTTTTCTGTTGCTCAAACTAATAACACTAGCTGAGGTATGCTGACCTCCTCTCACAGCTGTAGTCTGGAAGTAGAGCTTGCTTGTGAGCTCAGACTGGCAAATGAAAAAGTCAGGTCTGTAGTCTGCCAGTGTGCTTGCATCTGCACGAATGCACAATCTGCTGAAAAGCACTCAACTGCCCAAGCCCTTCAAATACCAGGGTAAAGCTGTGTCAACAGTTGTCTCCCTGACAACCTTCTGAGCACTCTTACACATGGAAGAAATCAGTCAAAATCAGTCTAGAAGGAAAAAACTTGTGGAAATCTCTGCTCTAGACAAGGCTGCAGTTTTACCTTTTACCATTTGTAAAGAGAGAAAGATGTCAAGAGCGTCCCATTCTGTGGGGATACTGGAAATCTAATCTGTAAGTATATGCAAAGGCAGTGTGATTAATTCAGAGGTACAGGAGCAACACAACGCTATTCTGTGTGCAAAAGTAGGCTCACATCAGTTCTGCATCTTGTGCACAGGCAGCCTAAGAGAAGAGACTCCATGATTCAAAATGTCTGCAGTCTGTGTCCCTGGAGAATCAGTAGGAGTTGAAGAAAACTCCCAAATGTTTTATGCATATGTGAGGGAAACAAGAAAGCTGCCTTCTCCCAAGGTATCAACGGGGAAACTGAGGTATAAAGGGATTAACAAGTTCAGTGCATTGTGCAATGTGTTTGGGTTTGTTTTTTGTTTTGTTTTGTTTTTTTTAAATTTTGATGCATCTGAGGAAGAGGCAAATTCCCTGAATTTTCCAGTACGACATGGCAAAGCGAACCCCATGAATCCCTGCAGCAATTGCAACAGTGTCTTCATGCCCTCTGCCCTTTGTCCTTCTAAGGGGAAATGTTGGGTGGCATTCAACATTTAAAAAGTTAATGATAGGCTAGCCAGTAAAAGCAAAGACTTGCAGCTTTGCGTTGCAGCAGAGAAATAGGAGGGCAGCCTGTTCATACCAAATGTCTGAGAGTACCTTATTCACGGGAAGCACTGGCAGACTATAAAGTACTCTGTTAATTATTGTTGACATTGCATAGAGAGCTTCATGCTGTTCTTTCTCTGCCTGCTTTGACTTAATTTGTTTGAGAAAGTACTTTTTCTGTGCTGCAGATTATGTAAATTCATATACTCTACTACACTGACAGATGTGTCTTTGTTTTAGAAGAAGCCATTATTTTTTTCAGTGGTGAATGTGAATGGAGCATTTCACACTGGTGGCTTCCAAAAATATTTATAAAGTGAAGCTGAGCAGCTCAAAATATTTTGCCCTCCTACACTGACATTCACAAGCCTTTATAGCTGCATTATCAAAAGCATTTGCAGTGGAACGTGCATGAGTTGGCCACAAAGACTGAGTTAGTCAACAAGTGACTGAAGGCACACATTTTAGTCAGCTGTACCCCACACAGTGTACTGCAGTTACAATTGTAACTAACAGGGCAATTATTCTATATTGTGGGTCAAAGACTACCTTATAATGATCCCTTGCTCTCGTAACTCGTGCATATCTGAGAAAACAGGATGAAGAAATAGAAAGTGAGAAAAATTTTCCTTTCTTCCTCTTTCAGCTGGTAAAATGTGGTCTGACTGCTTATTGACTACCACAGGCAGTGCTTATTCTGAGGGCTGATAGCTGCCCATGGGTCTCATATCTGGCTGTGGTGGCATTGTTTGCCTTCCACATTTACCCTCTGCTTCCACTGACCATTGCCTAAGTGTCCTTCAGCTCACTCTCCCACTCTTTGATTCTTCCTGAACATGCTGCTAAGAAATTAAGTAAGCTGCAGCCACTTGGGCAGCAGAACACATAAATGCATCAGACTTACTCCTAGATTTAACTATAAATTAAAATTACCTCTCTGCCAATTGATTGTAAGCACTTCCATAGTCTTCACCACTTTATTGACACCAGGGCTTCCCACATGTTTCTTCCCACAAGGAGTTATCCAAGAGGGATACACCTGCAATCAGTGCCCTCCAACTGCACGTAGAAGAGTGTGTCTGACTAACTTCATTAGTATGGACAAATTAATTTACACATAATGATTTCAATGATAAGACCAGATGTACTCCATGTCCATTCTCAGCTTTGTGCATTTCCATCTTTGAAGTTTTAAAATATATCCTGAATAGCAGTGAGTCTAAGGAATCCTACTCATAAACCCACTATCTAATGTTAGCTCCACTGGCTTTCGTCAGCCCACCCCCATCCCAGGAGCTGGGGCTATGCACCATAATTAAACACTCTGATTATCCTCAGCAGGCAAACGGATAGGACAGACATTTTAAACAGGGGAAGTGTTGGTACCTGAGTTAGTATAGTAATGAGCTCAACAGCAGGGAGAGGGAATATTTGTCATACACTATCTGTCTTCCTAAACACAAGTTTGCATTGATGAAAAAATGGTGAGCAGTTTTACTCAGCAATGAACAGGCACTCCAACTAAACCCCCTTCTTCATTATTTAGGAGATAAAATGTCTCTCTAGTGTACCCAATGATTGCACCCTGCATAGGATGCCATTTTCCTTTAATGGGCACAGAAGTTTCTTTCCTCATAATCCTTGTGTTGTTTGGACACAATTCTTTTCTGTACATTTGCATTTTTCCATTGCTAGATGACTATTTTGTAAATTGCTTATGAGTGTGTGACCCTTTTGTTGTCTATATGCAGTGTTAATTTTGTGGTATTTGAGAATGTCTAAATGAAAAGTGTGTCAGCTCAAGATAATTTTCAGTGTTTTTTTCCAGTAAAAAGCCAGTTATTTTGGGTTTCTTGGTGCATTTTGGAGGCGTGTGCATTAAAGTTACTTCTAAAACCCTGAAATAGGAAAGAACAGCACACTTTAAAGCATGTGTTGCCATGTATTTGCTACCCTCTTGCTTATAGCTTGCAGCAGGTGAAAAAGCAGTAATGGGTGACTAAGGATGCAATAAAGGAAAGAAGTCGGGAGAACAGTAACAGCAAACACATGTGGTCTTTTGTATTCTTTTGTATCCTGTGAAGTATTAATTTCCTTTAGTGAATTTGTAGCTTAATTAAAAAAACAAACAAAAAAAAAAAAACCAAACAAAACCAAAACAACAAAGAAGCTGAATTTTCCCTTTTGCTCAGCACAAAGTAAGAGAAAACTAACAAATTTGATTAAAATATTACTGAAGAAGCGATGCCTCTAGTATTTGTGGACTTGTTTTGAACAGAAAGGCGATACAGAGTTTGCCTCTAATGCCAAGGAAAGTGGGAATTGATGTGACAGATCACTTCAGACTATAGGAAGAACTGGATTATAGGATGAAGGTTAACAGGGATGTTCTTCCAGCATGAGGTAGCTCTCTAGATGAAGGATTATGCGTGTCTGTGCAGAAGGCATTTGCTTTCAATGGCCAAGCCATGACTGTGAAGTAGGCTTCCCTTCCTCTGGGACCTTATCTCAGATTACACCATCTCCTACTGCAAGTGAAGAACACCTTTCTTTGACCTTGACATTACTGGAATAAATGTTTAGGGGCATGTAAAATCTCAAAACAAACACTCCTCTCCTTGGGGAACAGATAAGTGAGCAAACACGTGACAGATGATAGTGACGTTACTTAATGCGTGACCGATTCGCACGTATATTCTGCTCTCACTGGAGTGGTAAGCGGCCACAAAAGAAAAACAGGTCATGTAACCGGTGTGCCTGCTGTATCAGCGAGCAGGTCCCTAGGCGTATGCCTGGACATCGGTGCAATGTTTGACGATACTGGGTTTCCCAAGGAAGCCCTGAACTTGATGCAGAAGGCTTGCTAGAGCTTTTGAGCTTTGTAAAAATTCAGTTTCAAAATCCACCTCCCACCCAAAAAGTACAAATGAATATTTGCAACCAGCTCATAAAATCTTCCCATTGCAACACGGTGACTCGGTCTTGAGAAAGACTTTTTAGGAAAATTTTACTTGGGATTGCAGGCTTAGGATTGGTAGGTGTACAGTGCTTACGTGAACCACCTTTTACCGAGAGCAGCCTTGCCACTGCCCCTCATCAGGTGGAGAAAACAGATGTCTAGCAGCAGCTACAGGTGTGTAATGCTCCCTGAGATGTCCAACTGCATGGAGAGATAGGAGAAACAGGAACTGGTCAAACTGGTCCTGGAGGCCCCGTTAGGGGCTCCCTGATGCTGGGTCTTGTTCCGGCAGGCTGTGAAGCCCGGTGCGACAGGGTGGCTTCCACTGGAAAGAGCCTTGCACTCCCATTTTTTTAATCCTCTCTCACTCCCATTTTTGTCCTAATTCCTTCCCCCCTCTTTATAGCGTTTTGTGTGAAAGAATACACTGGCAATGCCGAGTGCTGCATTGGAGGGAGCCCCCAGTTAAACTGGCTCCAGATGTGCTCGAACTGGCCTGGCTGCGTGCGCTGAAGAGCACAGCCTGCCTCTCCGGCTGGGAGCAGGCACCCATGTGCCAGGCGATGCACGTGGCTGGCTGCCACAGTTACTAACCTAGTATTAACTGCATTAATTGTGGACATAAACAGTGTTTAGTGCCAAGCATGTCACAAGCTGATTATAAAAGCCGTGGTGTAGGCAGAGTTTCAAATTGTGCTTCACTTTTAATTTCCAGCGCCCTTCCCACCCCTCCTCCCCCCGCTTCCCCTCC